>CM060950.1:335078603-335197403 GCA_030765055.1 Mantis religiosa
GGCGACTTTACTTGTACCGAAGTCCCATGAACCGTAAAGTCCTAAACTGTAATCCTTGGAGGAAAAGGGAAAACAAACCATTAGCTCTCTCAACTCTATTCCAACACACACGGTAAGGGTACAATTGTTTTGTGGTGTGTTCATTCACAGTTTCGTTGTTATAAGTCAGCAGTACGACTTGTAGAAAACTGTACTTCGGTGATTTTTAAAAATATAGTTTTTTAGTTATTTTTATTTATGCATTATTTAAAGTCGCTTCAACCTAAGTCATATCGCGTCTGAACACTGAGAAATACATTGAAAGGACAGAATAAATAAAAAATACATGAATAAAAATACACAGATACATTGTTTTCAATCAGTGAGATACTTGAAGTTTACTTTGAATTTAAGCATTAACATTGCATGCCTTGATGAAGCTGATCATTTTCCTGTGGTATTGTTGATCACCCACGGCTACCTGAAGGTTTTCAGGAACTCCATACAGGCGTCGCTGGTAAATGTAAAATATAGTTTGTGTGTACAAAAATTCTGTAAAATGAGTTTCAAACACAAGACTTTATCATTGGAGGAAAACTTAAGGTTATTCAAGAACAGCAGAAGAACAAACGTCCAGCTAAAGAATTAGCTGTATTGTTTAAAGTGGAGAAAACTCAGATTTATGAGATTTTGAAAAAATAAGAGTGGTTAAAGGGAACAGCAGAGCATATGAAACACGTCACACAATTTACAGAGTATGACGAGCTAACTTGCGCTGTGTTCCAGTGGTTCGTTAGTGCGCGCGTTAAAGAAATTCCCATTTCTGAACCATTGTTTCAGACTCAAGCTTTAGAGACGGCAATAAAATTAGTCAAAGACAATTTCAGAGCTTCCAGTGGATGGCTCGATAGTTTCAAACATCGCAGCAACATTGTTTTGAATGCTGTGTGTGGTGAAGTAAATTATGTTCATATGCAGACATTGCAGATTGGAAAGGGACAATTGAAAACAGACAGAGAAACTAGGCGGTGAACTGCAATTATTGTATATTAGTTGAAAATATATTACATAATACATATCAGCCTATTATTATCTACACTTCATTCTATACTATTCCTACACTGTAAACCTGTGCGACTATTTCGTAATTTCTTTGTATTCAAACACAGCCCTATGATACCGAAATTAAGGGATTGAAATAAGTAAAGAATCATGATGGATTTTAAAGCAATGTTGGTTCTTTGTTACAACACGTGCAGGGGCAGTTGAGTCGAACAGCAGTTGGGGTGAATAGTTGTTTTAACAAAAGAGACGTAAGAAACAGTGTCCTTAGCAGAGTTCTAAAGGGTAGCACTTGACTTTGTTTGAATAGGGTATTCTTCGGACCCTTCATAATGGCATAACCAAATAGTCACAAAGGGAATCTTTGATTGAATAAAGGGTTTCGAGAAAGTGAAAGTCACACACACCCACGCGCAGGTGTGGACACTCAGTTGGTGGCATGAGGCCGATTAGGGCAGTCCTCTTCTTCTGTCTTGGTTGAGGGCAGACCAGAAGCGATGAGAGAAGATATTTGTCAGTTCATATATACGTGAAGAACGAATTAAGTTTAATCGAATAATAAGCATTTCACATACAGTGACTCTAAACAGTGATATTGGTAACCCTTGGTCGGCAACTTCGAGTTTAATGTAATGATAAAAAGAAGCAGTCATTAAACCAGTTTGAGACGGGCATTCCAGTGTCATTAAAACCATCCTTCTCCTACATTACTCACGCATACCCTGAGAGAAACCTTATTGCTCAACCCTGAGCTACCCATACTATTGTATCAAACTGTAGCGGAAAGTGGAACTGTGCGTCACATAATATATTGCTACACCTCTGTAAAACGGAAATCTGTGTGAACGGAAAATAAATGCCGGAATCATCGCGTTTCGTTTTAGAGAAGTTCTACTGTACCAATTTTGGTATTGGATAGAATTTTCGTGTTTGAGTTATGCTGTTCAATGGCACACGGATCTATTTCTAAAATTGGTCCTTTTATTATTCATGGGGACCTCAAAACCTGTAAGTAAGCAACATTTCGTTTTAAATTTTTGAGTTAAATGCAGTAAGTTCACTATTCACTGCATGCATGTTACAGAAAGTAAAAATGTGTTCTCTGTAAGTATTATTTCTTTAGTGATAATAGTTACTTTGTATGATAAAACTGATGAATTACCAATCACTAAGCGGAAGGAATAATAACCATTCGAGGCGAAGGATTACTGTCGCTAGAGCATTCGCTGCGCTTCCCTGTATCGAAGATGTAATCTATATCGTCACGTCACCTTGTACCATTTCCTCCAATACTTCCTAAGCGAGATTAACGACGGTATGGTGTGCAGATAGGCATGTGGAAAGCGGAGCATGTTCCAATATATTCGATGACGAACACACGCAAGGAATGCATATAAAGGAAAACGATTAATTTTAAAGTGACGTTATCAAAACGATCAGTGACGACCAGCACTTTCTTCACCTTTTCAAAGTCGACTGGAAAGTCGTCGTGTGGTTTTGTGAAGACAAACAGGCGAGTTTGTCTTTTGTTTCATTTGCTTAAAATCAATGACACCAGTTTCACGGCGAGAACCTTACCGAAATGCTGAAGCCACAACATTGTATTTATTCACTTCAAGATTTTCTGCTACGTAATTGCAATGTTCTTATTTTCTCTACTACTTACCTATAATAGGTAGAGAGTGTTATACTGAATAGGGAAAATATAGTCCCATATTTTATTATATGCCAAGGAAGTTGTAACAGTGACAGTCAGATATGAAAGGAATAATTTTGCGAAGAGTAGACATAACCAACAAAATATCTTAGAAGTAGTTTTTCAACCTTTAGGTACGCCATTTTGCATCACAAATGTCTGTATTAAAGTCTCGTACACAATAGTTAGTCAGACTGAAAAATTCAATGCCATAGCCGGGATTTGAACCTCGGATCTCACGACCACAGTCTGGTTTCTCTTAACCACTGAGCTACTATGGCCAACATGCCAGTATGACATTAAATCCTCCAACTGACTGGTATTTTTCCCGGGAAACCGCTAGGGATTCTCATATACATTGAGATACACACAGTTTGTGGCGACTTACTATTTTAAGTATTTAATTAACAAGCTTCATAGTTAAACCACTATTATTCGGTTCATTGATAGAAATTTATAGTTCTTCACATTAACCTAAAGACCGTCCATTCCTAAAGACTGATTTGTGCCCTATGGTATTTGATTGCAGATTAATAATCACAAAGCACTAATATAAAATTAATTAACGAGAGTATAATTTTAAAATAATGAAACTTGGCATAATTGAAAAGCGTCATGCGAAAGTTATTAACACTTTAAAAATATCAACAAAGTGCACACATATAGCTGTCTAGATAGGAGTATACGATATACAACATATGAAGACAACCCCGCGCACTGCGACCTTGGGAGATCTATTCGTACATGTAGTGAAAGAACGGCATGTAGTGAAAGAACCAAGGAATCCTATAAGCAGCAGTTCCAGGCCACAAAGACGAGCAAAAGTCGCTAACAGTTCCTGGTTTGAAGACGTTTCCACTACTGAAACTTCCTAGAGAGAGAGAGAGAGAGAGAGAGAGAGAGAGAGAGAGAGAGAGAGAGAGAGAGAAGAGAGAGAGAGAGAGAGAGAGAGAGAGAGATATGAACAATCCATCAACAAAGTAGCCTCCAGCATCCATGGGGATAACCCCCCCCCCCCCCTCCTACCAAGTAACAGCGTCATCGGCCAGGCACTGCCATACGCCACTATCTTAACCACAAACCTGAGACGCGAGAAGGAAACCGAATGAAAGGAGACTAAGGAAATGTGGTAGGTGAGAAACCACACCAGCATGCACCTACCGATAAGGCAAAGCTGCGAAAAAATCCAAGAAAGAGTGGAAAGTCGACGAAAATCGAACAAGGAACCCTGGAATACGAGTCTCACATGCCACCATTGATTTATCTCGTCCGGTTTTATTATAGGAACTATGGTCTTAAGTCGGAATAAGTCATTTTTGTTTCTGGAAATCTCCTTAGACTTTTGGGTCAATGGATATAGATTCAAAAATTTACTAAGATTGCGCAGAATACAATAAGTGTAGGCAACAAGAGGTGCCATAGAAGCCCTATTCCATAGAAATACTTATAAAGTGACACTAATTTGGCGATTTGTTGTTCTTAACAACAAAGTACAGAGATCGTTGAAACTCCACTTAGCACCATAGAGCAGAGTACCCAAAGAAAACGAAATTATAGACCCAAGAGATAAGAAAGTAGTAGGGCCAAATAGACGAGAATATAGATTAGGAACAGGCTAAAACCGTTTAATCCGTACTGAAGAAGAAAAATAACGTTTTTGTAGGAGTAGAATTTCTACCTCTTTAATAGGTACAGAAAGGTATAGACAACTAAATCTGGAGTGTTCACTCAAACAGTTGTGGATTTGTGATAAAGTCCGGTCCACCAAGGCAACATCAATGTGTCGTAAATTTCTTTTTCCGCTTCCAAATATGGAATGGCCATGGCCTAACTTTCTTTTACCATATTGCTTTAGGTTGACAAAAAACAAGTTCCAATATTCTTTCTTAAGCCTATTTCAATATTCAGTTCTATGATAGTTTCACTTTCGTTTTATATACAGCAGCCAGGAATTTCACTTCTACGTTCAACTTGTTTTATCCAGTTAACAAGTCTTATCCATTTAATTAGTCTAAATTACTATAAACAGTTTGTTTCTAAATTACCAGAATGATCACATGCTCTTTCTCCATGTTTTACTTTCTTTACCAAGTGTATAGTAAGTAGGGGAAATATTGCAATCAAAAATCTAATACAAAGGTTTCATGGGAAATATACATTTTCAGAGTCCCTGAATAAAAAGTTTAATTTTTAAAAATTGCAGATGTATGTATGTGAACAGCATAACTCAAAAATAAAAGAAAAAAAGGTTAAAGCCAGACTAAGTTCAATGTTTTCCAAAAATACGATACAATTTTCAAGAAAATCCCCTCGTGCCAAACTACACTTTAGGGGAATATGGGGCATCTATATTTCACATCTGAACATTTACAAATTGTGTTTTGGTAATGTAAATGGGTTTACTGTTGCATAATTACGTGAAAAACATAAATTAAATAGACACTCCCAACAAATGGGGGTAGCTATCATGTCAAAAACAAAATTAGTGCATTTACCCCGTTTTGCCCATAGGTGGGGCAGTAAGGAGTATTATTTCCTTGACCAATTCTGATCAGTTTATTGATTTTTTTACATTTAGTTCATTTCTCACAATATGCACAAATATGTACAGCATCTTCATCATCACTTTCGACACCTGCACAAGAATTATGAGCCCACTGCAGGCAGCAGGGACATCTAATCCACCCTCCTTCTGAATAATCGTGGCAGTAAAGACAATCATCTCCACCGACTTTGGCACTTCTGTCCTGTTACCAGCAGACAGATGACTTCTGGAACGTTTGGTCACAGGAGGATTAGGGCATCCAGGCCTACCTTTCGATGATTCCTGTTTTGCCTCGCTTTCTGGTACAGCAAGACGCCTTTTTACAGGTGTTTATTCAGTTTTTCTTGTTCCGCATTCAATTGTTTATAAGGGGAAGTTGTCAGTATTGTGCTTTTCCCCTTGTTTTTCGAAACTCTCTTGTTTTTCTGATTTACCTTTGGAATAGGCGTGGAATTGACTGGAACTCTGGAAACTACTGTATCTTGGCATCTCAATGTTTTCTCTCCCCATAGGTGAACCAGAGACAACGGACATCTCAGAAGCTGAAGCATGAACATCATCAGGAACTCCAGAAGAAAGCTCAATATCTGTCGTTTTGGACGGTAGGAAATCAGCATCATAATACACATTAATGTCCACAGGCAATATTCCTGTTTTTGAAACCCATTGACTGCCGTGCTCATTGTTGAGGCTCGCATATAACTGGCACCAAACAATGATGCAACCTGAAACAGTGTCACGACTTTTCCAGGATTAGATCTAAGTCAGGAGCGAATTTCACCTTCATGATATTTGCTGAGCGGTTTCATGAAAGAAGCATCTAGCGGCTGCAGCCTGTGAGAACAGTGCGGGGGGAGACACAACAAAATAACAGCATTTTCATGTGCTAGATTGATGAGAGCCAAATTTTTGGTGTGGGTGGCATGTCCATCTAAGATGAGCAGAACTGGTTTCTGCTTACTTGCTCCTGAGAAAGTAACAAATTTCAGGAACCACGAGAGAAAGAACTCCTTTGTGATCCAGCCAGTTTCGTGCACTTCCGAATTTACAGCAGGTGGGAGGCCAGTCTGAAACTCTTGATGCATTCGTTTACGGGGGAAAATTAAGATTGGTGGGCTGCATGTTCCAGCAGCCGATAAGCATATTTCAGCAGTCACAGTTTCTCCCTTCTCAGCTGATGTTACACACTGTCTACGCCCTTTTTGCGATAATCTTAGAGAAGCCTTTAGCATTTACTATAAGGCCCATTTCATCGTAGTTGTAAATTCTGTCTGGAGTAAGCTTGTGAATGTCAACTATGATGGAAAGGTAGTCGAAAAATTGTTGGACTGCAATTTTGTTGAACCCCACTGCACGGGCTACCGATGTAGGTTCAGGCTTTCTTAAGCTTAATTCAGGATGTCGAGACGCAAAACCTCTGGCCCAATCTATTCCTGCTTTTCCATCTTCACCAAAAGGATGTTGAATTTTATTGCGTTCCGCCAGTTGGAAAGCAAGTTCTCGAAGTTCGT
Organism: Mantis religiosa; assembly: GCA_030765055.1. NCBI lineage: Eukaryota > Metazoa > Arthropoda > Insecta > Mantodea > Mantidae > Mantis > Mantis religiosa. Next base: position 335,085,397 of record CM060950.1, read on the forward strand.
TGACGGTTAGACCGAAAAGTTGAGCTTCCATTTTTTTTTTTAATAATCAACAAGCCCTTTCTCCTGATCTTCGTTAAAAACACAAGTGAAATTTCCCATCGATTTTTTAACATAATCAGGATTATCTCGTTTCTTCTTAACGTAGCGTTCAAGAGTTGTTTGGGGCACTTGAAATTGACTAGCTGCCCTTTTGTACCCCACAGAACCATCAAGTACAGCATTCACAGCCCCCTCCGTTGAAACTAAAGACCACTACTGCCTATGTGACTTCTTTACCTAATTACTCACCGTTTTGAAATCACACAAAACATATTAGTCAATCATACGAATAACACAGAAAGCAGTTTTACACCATATCGCCCCGTAAATACAAGCTTAGATTAATGCTTGTGGATGGTTCGATTTGCAAAGATAACTTAGCGAAAAACATGGATTTAGAAGTAAATTAAGTGTTATATACCATAGTAATTATTGTTTATTATTTAAGTGTAGATATGATGTACTTACATGCCTTGAAACAGATCGCGAATCTTTTAAAAACTGCTTCAAAATATATCCAACTCGCACACAACAGATTCTGTTATGGCAGCCAACTGACATGTATGTACTAGTAGCTATGATTGAGATGACGTAGTTTTGACAGATTTCGGTAGATTGTACCACCTACTAGAGAGAAAACACGTATACCCCGTTCTGCCTCACTACCCGGATATGCCCCCTGTTCCCCTATATGAAAAATCTTTCGAAACATTTATATTCACAAAAATGGCTCTTACAATTTTGATCAAATTAACATATGCTGAAGATATTTTCGTAGCAAATGAAACTTTTAACTTGAATTTTCTAAGATAGCCTTCGAAGTTCTCTTCATTCTAGAGGACTTTCGCATAGCTGATAAACTATAAGAGCTGGACAAAGTACTAAAAGAAAAGACTAGATATCGTTAAAGCACACAGTTTATGTGAACTAAATTTTTATGCGGTTTAACCATTTCCGAGATAGGCATTGTTGTTGGTCAAAATTTTCCAGTATTATGTACTATTCCCAAATGGGAAGTCACTGATTTTTTTTCTTCCTGGTCATTTAAAGAAACATTTCAAAGCCATCATGTAGCGAACTGTCATTAAAGGGTTTGGCTATTGCTTAAACCCTACTGCATTCTTCTATTCGTAGTGTATCTACAAGAAAATATAAATAAAACCAATTCTACAAATGCTTATCTCTTAACCTGACGTGATATAAGAATGAGGATTTCTAAGAATAGTTTGTACTAGAATAATAGAGACGGGAATTTGAGGGCACGCAAAATATCTTTGTTATTCTTTCTAGTGGGTCATAAGAAGAAAAATTAAAAAGTTGAAATTCAAAGTAACAGATCACTTAATGGCCTTCCATAAATGGCAGATGAGGGTTTTTAGATGCTTAAATACACAAGCTACTCGAGCTTTCATTTTGTTGTCAAATATTTAAGACTCGTGCATTTCTGTGAAGATTAAGATTGTCAGATTCTTACTGCTGATGAAATATTCCGAAGCTCCATAGTTCCAGTCCGGCAATGGCTTCCAATTTTCAAATCTAACTTAGCCTCCCAACTTAATGCACGGCTTGCTTCTAAAAAGTAGAAAAATCTGTCTAATATAATTTAACCTCAATAGTAATTAACATAAGCCTCAGAAATTGAAAGCACGTGCAACACTGCAAAGGGTCTTTAACGTATATTTCCAGTATTTAACATCACCTAAAAGACTTACCAAATATCTGAATAGGATGAGAAGGGCATCTCGGCATGTAGTTCAGCAATAAGAGCATCGAATGAAAAGTTGAAGATCCGTGGTTCAAGTTCTAGTTGTTGCGTCAAAAAAAAATTGGTTGATCAAAGCATCACGGCAGATATTAGCAAACGTGCGACAAAAATAAGGTTTTAGTAAATGTTTCTGACAAGTCATATACGTTTCAGGAATTAAGACAATGAATACATGTTCTAAAAAGACAAATATATACACAAATGGTCAAGAAATGTTTTTCAATATTACACGATATTTTTTCGGATTTGCCACTGTGTACATTTTCATACAAATATGAAAATGGAAAGTGGCTTGTGACTATTTTGGAAATAAAACATTGCACAAAATATGGATCAAAGTAAAGCTGGAAATTGTTTTAAGACTAAACAGTTGACAGTGAAGTGAAGTAAGAAATAAGCTGACGGAAAAAACAGTAAAGGAGTACAGGTTATACATGTGAAGAAGATAATTAAGAGTAATATTTATGAGAGAAAAGGAAAAAAAAAAGAAGAGTTGGACTTTCACTTTCTTTCGAATAACCGGAGTTATAAAACAAGAAAGTATCGATTAGAGATGTCCCGGGTTACACAACTCAAGGCGAGTACTGTAGACCTGTCGAAGAAACGTATGAGGGACGTTGTTTTCCCTGGAGAGGTAAGGGAGAACAGTAGCACATGACAGCTCACAACGAAGTCAAAAATAGATTTACTATAGTCCTGTGCTAAAAATGCTAACATTGCGCCCAGCGTCAGGCGACAAAGCAACGCTAATATCTTAGTACCCAACACAAGCGAATGTTTCCAAAGAGGCCTAAGTATGCTCATATGTTGAAAGTCTAGCCGTGATCTTTCTCAGAATACAATAGAATTGCTGATGTAAAACACAGTCCTTACTGTTACATTTTTTATACGATGAACATAGTACTTAGAGCTACTCTTTTTAACAGCATCGCTTGAACACTCACCTTGTGCTCCGATGACATTGGCTTTCTGGAGGAATCTGTAACAGAGAGAATGCCGAACATTAGAAAACAATGAAATTCACGTTCAGTTATGTATCTGGCCACACTTAGGATCACAGCAGTATCTATGCTACCCGAGTTTCTCTTGAGCATTTATAACAAACGAGTATTTATGTCATTCACAGTTGCACGGAGGTGGCACCGGTATTTTCCCACTTCTTTTTTGCACTTAATTCAAACCTCGTTAATTACTCACATCAGACACTTCACCTAAATAGGTAGTTTCATCACCAGCTAAAGAAAAGGCATATTTTACTCTTACCTATGGATTTCCTGCATTGTGCTTGTCTGATGTTAAAAAGAGGTAAACCAATGAGCTGAGCGTTCTGTAAAATTAACATTTTTACGTGGATGAAATAAAAATATAAAATTATTGTCCTCATAATATTCTGAGAATTATGTAGGTATAGATTTCGGACATAGGCTACTCAGACTCAGCAAAACTTGCAATAGATCAGCTAGGATTCACAATGGATCTTCAATAGCAATGTACCTAGGATATGCGGGGTTAACTGTTTCATTGTACCATAGCATTAATTACAGTATCACTACCACTATCAACACAACCAATAAAATAATAATAATAATAATAATAATAATAATAATAATAATAATAATAATAATAATAATAATAATAATAATAATAATAATAATAATAATAATAATAATAATAATAATAATAATAATAATAATAATAATAATAATAATAATAATAATAATAATAATAATAATAATAATAATAATAATAATAATAATAATAATAATAATAATAATAATAATAATAATAATAATAATAATAATAATAATAATAATAATAATAATAATAATAATAATAATAATAATAATAATAATACCTATATCTACAATTTCCCATAAGAAGCCAGAAAATCTAAACGAACCAGTTGTCAACACTTGTCCATTGACATTTGCTAAATTAAAAGTACCTCTTAACTTAAGCATTTATTCCACTCAAACTGTATTCTGACTATCGCACTCTTATTACGCCATACTAGCTTTGACCAATAAAGCACTACGAAACCGCGTGTTTCAACCAACCATGACCGCCTATTCCACATATTTATCGCTTCTCTAACATCTGCCCGACAACATCAAATAACAGACATATAGACAGAAATAGTATATGGAAGCAGTTCTATCAATGAATTCAGAAGGTTAATATTGTGACTTTGTGGGTTCGTAGAATTAAAAGTCCCATTTGCCGTGAAGCGAATAAGTTAGGGCAAAGAGTTCCACGTTGACGCTACAGTTTGTAAAAAATAATATGGGTAGCTCAGGGTTGAGCAATGAGGTTTGTCTCAGGGTATGCGTGGATATGTATGAGAAGGATGGCTTTAATGACACTGGAATGCCCGTTTCAAACTGGTTTAATGACTGCTTCTTTTTATCATTACACAAACTTGAAGTTGCTGACCAAGGGTTACCAATATCACTGTTTAGAGTTACTGTATGTGAAATGCTTATTACTCGATGAAACTTAATTCGTTCTTCACGTATATATGAACCGACAAATATCTTCTCTCATCGCTTCTGGTCTGCCCTCGACCAAGACAGAGGCGATGACTTTCTTAATCGGCTCCAAGTCAGCAACTGAGTGTCCTCACAGCTGCGCGTGGGTGTGTAACTTTCACTTCTGGAAGCCCTCTTTTCACACAAAGATTCCATTTGTAACTATTTTGTCCTTTGTGATTATTATTCTCGGCCATGCCATTATTAAGGGTCCGAAGAATACCTTTTCAAAAAAGTCAAGTGCTATTCCTTAGAATTCTGTTTTTTTCCATGTCTTTTGTTACACGACTCAAGCAACTGCACCTGTTCGTGTCGTAACAAACATACAAGACTCCTTTGAAATCCATTACGATTTTTTACTCATTGCAATTCTTAATTTCGGTATCAGCCGAAATTCTAAATGTTCCTTATTTCCGTAGCAATACACTGTTCAATTCTCACGTAACAACATTACACCACATATACAACACAATCTTCCAAGGTCGATGTCAATAACAAACAGCGTTCAGTTTACATCATCAGCTCTCGTTACTACAACACTCTCAGCTGTTCTCTGCTTACCTCTCCCGCGACTGTTTTACAACTCACAACACTTGGCGAGTCGTCGCTCCCTTAAATACCTCACTGATAATTTCGAGAGATTTCTGGACCAAACAAGAATCGAATGTTCTATCACCTTCCAGAAGCGTAACGCTATCTGTGCCGGCAGGTCTTTCATCATCTTTTTGGTTTTTAATCATTACATCACGCACACATTCATACTTGCAGACTCTGTGGAAGATGGGGAATTATCTTGGAATCCCCACCCCCACCGCCGGGAATCGAACCCGGGACCCCTAGCACGGTAGGCAGGTGCTCTACCGACTGAGCTATGGGGCCAACTCTAGTGAAATTACTGTTAAAGTTTATGCGGCTCACCAGATGTTCAGCTTTACATAGTCCAATTCACGCAAATTTTCAGGAATTCTCTCTCCTAAAATATATATATATAAATCGCTATGGAAAGAAATGACTTTTAGAGATTTTGTTTACACGTAGGCCTGAAGATAACATTCATAAATGTAGACGTGCATGTGAAGGTATTATGGTGGAGAAGTTATTTATAAGGGCTATCCAAGAAATAAGACAAAGTGGACAGGCGCTCCTATCTTAATGGGGCTGTATCGATTTAATTTATTGCTTTATTAAAGTTAAATAACTCTGAACAAGCCTATGTACAGTTCATGTTAACTCCTAAGGAGTTTTATGTCCGACATTCAGGTCACCTAAGTGTCACGGGTCCTAAATAAAGTTTATATACTCGCAGCACCGCTTCTCGTCGCTCTAAATAAACCTTTCTCACGCCTTTATTAAAAGCAGCCAATATAATGGAAGACGTTATCTGCATGGTCCGTGTCAATATTGTGGATATGTATAGAAGGACAATTTGTCACGAGGTGGTCCGTGAATGTGTTATATCCAAATCATCAGTACTTTACAATATAAAACAGCTTCTTCAAAATAGAGAGGCCACTGCTTATTCGTAATAATTCAAAACTACACATTGTCGAGCTGGTGAGGTATGTGTAGACCACTTGTATGGACCATTTTATAATTAGGCTGACATCGCAACTAGGAGTTCACAGCAGTAAAGCTATGGGGAAAATATTCTAAAATCTCTGATTCGCTTTAAGTTAGATACGAATCGATTCCCACTGGATGCAAATAGGATAGCAACCACATCCTTCACTACTCAGTAGAGCCTTTACTCTACCAAAAATCCCAGTACGCAGTCAAATTTTTAGTGTAGATTTTATATGACCCGACCCATTCGAAACTGAAACCTCAAACGACATCTAACAACTACTACAGCTTTGGGAAGAAACCAATTAATTCCAAATGGATTATTTGGATGTAAATATATTGGAAAAAAGGGCATGCATGGAAGCTTCGACTTTTGGGCATAGTTCAATTTCCGCAGAACATAAATGGCTACCCATAACTCACGAGTCTGAATTTTTCAGATAATAAACATCTTCAACTGTCAAAATCTCCATTTTATTTAATCGCCTAGCTTGTGACGCTGGGAAAAGCAAACCCAGTTTTTAAAATGAATGCAATTATAAATTGTTTACTAATATTACAATTTAAAAATATAATCAAGTGAGCAACAAACGTGTGATGTTCTTTGTAAAAAGAAAAGCTACAGAAATCTATGTTCTGTAGAGTGCATAATCCATTTTTACTTAATGCTTTATATGGCCTCATCGAACCACAACAATTTATTAATATTTTCTGAGTGGAAAGTCATGTGATTATATCTATTTTTGTAGGACTGCGTCCTCTCCAAAATCCTGCATGTCCTCTAGACTGAACGCTTCATTCAACAGAATGAGAGGACGATAGAGATAAGCCGTGCTGTTCAATTTAGGGAGGGCATATTTTCTTTCCTCTAACAAAATATCAAATGCAAAAATCAATCCAGAAGCTTCCCTTTAGAAGAATCTAAATGGTCACTGGCACCAAAATGCTACAGCAATGCGACTCAAATCCTTTCTAGATGTTTAGACTTTTGTTCCTATTGTTATGCTGCACGACTTGTTTATTCCCCAAGTAAATGATGTGCCCCAATTACAAATACGGCATATAATGCTGAGGGCTTTAACAAGTGGCTGATCGATACAAGAGTGCAACTAGTCGATTAATTAATTTTTGGAGAAGAGGTAATAAACGAATCCGAATTGATCTGTGTTCTGAAGAGACTACCCACATCAGACAGAAAAACCATCATTAGGCAAGAGGTGCTTGTTCACGACCCGGATATGCCAAACATTGCGGTTTTGAGCCCTTTCAGGACAACGAATATATCGGCTTTCATGGTGATGTTTTTGTAATCTGAGAGCTTCCATAACTGGTTCTGGCGAAATACGATGGGCAATATTCCTTCAACCTATATTAATGCAAGACTAGAAAGATACAATCGGCAAGAATCCTGAACACAATGTGCGATCAAATATTCCTTTTTTTATTTAGATCAAGTTTGCGGTTGTGTTTATTGGGAACAAATTTTGAGAAATAGGACAACGAAATAAGATATACAATAATAAATATCTACGTATTTCAGAACCAAAATCGAATGTATTAGCACTGAAACCTGGAGTCACCGAGCCAGATGGCTCCGAGATAGCGTACGATGCACGGACAGGAGATCACGGGTTCGATTTCCGTCGGGCCGGCCAGAGTTCCTTTTTTTTCGTAATTATTCCAGCTCAGAAGACAAATGGTGGGATGGTTCCTCTTCTACCAACAATGAATTTGCTAACCGCAGTTTTCTTCATTCTATTTCGTCTTCATGTGCTTCAACATTGTATGTTTAGACTTTGCTGCGGAGCGGTGGAATTTAGCTATGTAAATATTTACCCTTGATCCCCCACCTCTACCTTTCGTATGTGGAGCTGAAGCCAGCAGTGGGGTTGGCAGGTTCCAGGCTCGAGTCGGGCTACACCTGTATTCTCCCTGACGTTGGTTGGCCCGCCACGGTACTGTAGATGGTAGCGTGTGTGCCTCACGTTCAAGAGGTCCCGAGTTCGAATCTCGGTCAGGGTGAGTTACCTAGATATGGTTTTTCCGGGGTTTTCCCTTATCCTTCAAGACGAATGTCGGGTAATTCTAAGCTCCATGGACCCTGGACTCAGTTGAGCATCATTTCGCCCAATCCATTCATCGTCCGATATGACTTAACATTGGAGGACGTAAAATTACAAACACAAACTGACGTTGGTTGGATGGCTGGTGCACCTTCTGAAGTGCACGTTCATCCTGTGACCACCGAGTGACGTTGGTGCAGACAGGTTCGTGTTCGTGTCAGGATTTTGTCATTCAGGGATCGTTAGAGACGCCATTTTACTAGTGCGCACCGTCGCTCTTATCTAGTCACTCCTTAAGTCTCCTTTTAATCCATTCCCCATAGCTGTTACACAAGCCACAGTGACCTAAACCTAAAATCTATAATCAAATTTTGCAATGAATTTATTAAGATAGCGCTTTGTTTAACAGAACAAGTCAATACAAATACGCTGGAGCATTAAAATTGCTCATTCCGGATTTTCAGGGATTAGATGTAAGAATTTCTCAAAATTCGATTCCAAACAATAAACAAATTATTGCAATAAAGAACACCAGCGCGGCAAGGGATAAGGACCAGTAGAACACTTGACTCCAAGGAGTTGGAGGAAACTAGAGCGTAATAAATTACAAAACATTTCTATTTTCTCTAGTACGTACCTGTAACACGTACACAAAGTACTGCACTCCATCTAAAATAAGCTTCTGTGTGTATATGAGGGGGTGGGGAGAGAGCAGTATAATTCAAAAGTGAAAGTCGCTTCAGTTCGGAGTCTTCCAAGGATGTGGCATGAAGACCCAAACTACCCTTTACATGGGAAAGAAATCATTTCTAATTTCCTCAAAACATGGCTTTAACGATATTGAATAAAATACCAACTGCTTAAGATATTTTCTTGCAAAAAGATGTGTTTCGACTTTTCTGAGAAGAGTCTATCAAGTCCTCTTCATTGTGAATAAATGTGTGTAAATTGGTAAACCTAACAGAGGTAAAATATTAACATACAAAAGAGCCTCATTGAGGTGCATTACTTGTGTAAAATCTTTTGATTTTGTTTAGTAGTTCCCAGGTGATTTTTGTTATTAGTTTGCATCTTCAAATATGTATAGTATTTGCTAATGGAAAACCGTTATTCCTTTTCCTTGTGGTTACACAACGAGCAACGTAGCGATGCGCTTTTTAACAATCGATCAATGCTGCACCTAGTGTATCTTTATAGCTACAAAGAATGTGCAAATGTGTAATGAAACTTCAAATATATTCACAAGAGTTGATAGAAGCTGTTGACCGTAGAAAGAGTGGAGAATATCATGTGAATGAATACATATAATTTTTATTTTTAACCTATATACTTTTTCAACTAATTAATATGTCAGCCTGGGTGGTTTAGTTGGTTAGGTGCTGGCTTGCTAATCCCAAGGTTGTGTGTTCGTACCCCACCCATAACAATCACTTAAGTGTGCTCAAAACCGACAGTACTACGTCAGTAGATTTATTAGCCTGCAAAATAACTCCTGCGGAACAAAATTACGGCACACCTGCGGCGCTCATATGATGTGGCAACTGATAGCGTCTTTAATAAACTAAATATATTTTAACTAATTAATATCAACTATTCATATATCAATTGCATTTCTTTACTCTACGACGGTGAAAATGTTTCATAGGATATGCGTGAAAACGTTTAGAACACAGTTTATATAGAAATTAAACAAATTTAGTTTATAAATTCTGTTGGGTTTTTCTTAATATTACAGCTTTCAAAGCACTAAGCATCAACGGACGATTTTATCTACAGGTATCGTTTTCGAGGAGAAAGAAAGGAAGAATAGAAGAAAACCGACAGTTTGCTTGGAATCACAAAGTATAACCGATTGTCCAACGTTGGGAATCTTTGACCTTACACACAAAAGCACATAAAATATTAAATTTTGGTTATGAATATCTCTCTTCACACAGCTTAGCAGCATCAAATATTTGTTCACATTATCATGAAGCGTAACTTAAGATAGGAAATAAACTCTTCCTTCTGATATATGTACACACTTCTCAATCGTACAATCAATAAATATACCTATTATAGATTTTTGTAGACCTGCAGTTTCTACAAACCCAACTCCTCCATTTCTTTCCTCTTTTACGTTTTCGTCTTCGTCTCCATGTATGGCCATTTTTATTAAGAATCTCTAATCATTTGGACTTATTCTGTGGCAATTCCTATTTTTTATTTAATTTGTTACAGTTGCAAAGTTATATTATAATTACTTAATATAGATTAAAATGTTTGTATATTCAAGAGCGGGAAAGGTAAAAATGCATTATATCATTATCATATTTATCATCATCATCATCATCATTATACTTTAAAACTTACTCTAAGCATGTACATTACTCCAAGTTGTCGATCTGCACACATTTGTAGGAAACTAAATCGGAAGAGAACGCACGTACAAATGCAACTCGGAGCACATTTAGGGCGTGTTCGGGATTTAAAATGGTTAACAGTGCCTCCTAATATGGCGTGGTGTACCTCAGATCGTGAACAATTTCGGAACATTATAGCGAATCACGATAATAACATGGTTACGTCATAAGGTCCAGATGCTTCAACTGAACATTTCAACCGTTAGAACGAAGCTCAGCGATAAATATGGGTTTTTGTGCGGCTTGCTTCGTAATTCGAAGGCATTTCAAAACAGTGGCTAGAAAAAAAAAAAAAAAAAAGATTAATACCATTGCGGTTACTGAACTTCTGGGTACGCGATACGAGTATATCTCTTGAAAACTATTGTAAAGTGTAATGCTATTTCGTAAGGTCATTGACAAGAGAGCAAATTCAGAAACCATTTACTGAAAGCAACGTTTAGGAAAGCCACTTATGTGGGATAAACACAAACTGTGTGCATTACAATTAACTATTATGAATATTTTTCCATTTAGAGACACAAAAGCTTTTAGCAGTGGATTCTGAGCTATGCAACCCGCAGTTTATAGTCTAAAGTGAAAACAATGACCCTTATATCACAACAGCCGCTACTGTAACAGTGCCCTTCTGTTCGGTATTATAAGCACCCAACATTAATACTTATAGCCCTCAATGAGGACCAAAAAGCTGCGAAAAGGTAAGTAAACGTCTTTTTACACATATAATACTAACAAGCTAATAAACGAATGCTTTCCTAAAGTTCTTTCCTAAAGAGCAACATAGAATATGTGACAGTTGGTTGGGTGGGTTAGCTGATGGTATATGGTGATGCAAATGTTAGGTTCGAAAGTTCACATTGTGTTTTTTTCTCTTTCTTCTGGTCTTTATTGTCTGTATTTTAGTTACTAATTTATTTATTGTTGCTATTGGTTATCTTGTGAGCAAAAGACACAAGAATTACAGTCCAATAATTAGGTATCTACTGGGATTAGCTCACCATTTAAGTTGCACCGAGCTCACCCTACAGGCAGGTAGAAGAGGCCCTTGCCCTTCAAGGGGAAACTACAGGCTATCTTTATCTTTAACTGGGGATCATGTTTAACTTTGTGACCCTTATAATCTGTACCGTATCTGGTATTGTAAACCATGTTACGTAATTAGCTTTCATTTTTAGAAGCATGTCAACGACATTAAATCTAACAGTCTTTTTTTTCAATCTTGAATCGTATGTTTCACTTTGCATTTGTGAAATGTTTGAAGCCTGGTTGAATGGGTCAAGACAATGCCAACTATCAAATATTTACTTCGAACTAAAAATGTATAATTACCTGCCAGTGGAAAACATGGCGATTATTGTATTTTGTAAACATCTATAATATTATGAAAACTGTTATTTGTATCATATCAAATTCTAGGCCCCATCAGGTAAAAAAATTTTAAGCTGAACAGGAAGGATTTGAACCCAACTTGCAGTGGCAGAGTGGTAAAGTAACTTGTATAATACCACTTGGCCAAAGGTATCTTGCAAGTGAAGCTTCCTATACGAATAGGTAACCACAGACCTTAGACCTCCTCCCCCCAACCTTGGATGCGTTTTACAGATTCATACAATGTGTTGAGCTCGTTTTGATAGTTTTAAGACAAATAAAAGAACTGCATTCGCATTACAACTACTCTATGATCTAAAAACTGACGTAATTTGTGAAAGAAGCTAAAGCAATCTACCTAATTCTTGGCATTTTTTAACATGGCTGTACAACGAAAACCTGTTGGCTGAACATATAAATGCAATTAGCCCCACTGTGTAGATCAACCATTTTATGTTCCAATGTTATTGACAACTGATGCACGTGATTGGTTGCTCCTTCAGGGGCGTGTTTAAAAGTATATCTGAATGTACCTTAATGAATAGAAGTTTGCAAACTCGTTTGAAATTGCTACTGCGGCTCTCTGAGTGTGGGTATGATCTTTTTGGAATCGACATACTTAGTGTTTGCTTTCTGTCCATACACCACTCATGCACTGAGTTACCTACCCCTTCTCTAGAGATTGTTCTGCAAATCATTCATTAGAAGGCATCCAATAAAGGCGTAAGCCGCATATGTCGCTTAGCACGTTGCATAAATTCAATAAATAGGGGCTCGCCTGTTATAATGCTAGGAAGCTGAACATTTTATAATCTGTCAATATTGGTATTGCCATACTTTAAAATGGTTTAGCTCTGTGGACTTAAATACTTTATTGTCCATTTGTGTTTATTTCTGAGTTGTAGAAATTTAAGGGAAAACAATGTCGCCCGCCTCGGTAGCGTGGTGGTAGCGAGTCTGCCTCACGTTCAAGAGGTCCCATGTTGGAATCTCAGTCAGGGTGAGTTATCTGGATAAGGTTTTCCCGGAGTTTCCCTTGTCCAGAAAGACATATGTTGGGTAACTCTAAGTAAGTTGAGCATCATTTCTCCCATTCCATTCATCGTCCGATATGACTTAACGTTGGAGGACGTAAAATTACAACAATAAATAAAAAAATAAAAATGTATAACACAGAGGCGTCATCGAGTGTCATTGAGGGTGACTCCCCTCCTTTTACCCTTCTTCAATTTTTCGATTAGCGTCGCGGAGGTCCAGGGAACAGCTGATGGTCATTGGCTATTGCGGTGCGTCTACACCCCTTCGTGTTTAAACAAGGGCAAGTAAGTGGATGACAGTCACATGTCTCGTTATAGGTTTCACCCGGAATGGGAAAATTAGTACTTCGCAATTTATTATGAAGCCAAAGGCTGCTGTGTAATATGTTCAAAAGAAATGCGTACTGCATCGAAATATATTCAAAGACATTTCAACATCTGGCATTATAAAGGGTACAACACCAATATTCTCACTGGTTCGGCCCATCAAGGAAGATTTGAGGAATTGAAGGTAACATTTCTTAGGAACAAATCCTCTTCTGTTATTAATGTTAAACCAAACAATATATTGCGTGCAAGCTATAAAATTGCGAATTTAATAGCTAAAGGGAATAACTTACATTCCGAAGGGGAATTTGTAAAAGAATTTATGACAACAGTAGCTGAAGATATTTTCCCAGTACAATAACCTCCAGGATATCAGATATGGCCTCTGATATCAAAGGACAATTAAAAGTTAAATTAAAGAATTTCATGTGGTACTCCTTAGCCACAGATGACTGTACAGATCCAACAGATACTGCTCAGTTGGCTGTATTTATTCGAGGGGTTGATACCGACTTCAGCAATTTGAAGGAATTTCTGGAACTCTGTCCTCTAGAAGATAACACGTGTGAAGAAAACATTTTTGAAGCGCTGTACATGGTAACTTGTAAAAATTAGCAGCAATCGCAACCGTCTAAGATGGACCATATTAATGGTTTCATGGGAAGCTGAAATTGGACTGTCTAATAATGTAAAAATGATACACTGTAACATAGAGAAGCATTATGTGCAAGGAGTGCAAAATTGGATAATGTTATGTCAACGGTAGTAAAATTTGATTAAAATTCACTCTCTGCGCCACCGACAATTTCAAGAAATCTTATCGGATAAGGGATCACATTATTCAGATTTAATTTTCTTTTGCCAGGTTAGATGGTTGAGCAGAGGAGATATGCCCCACCAGTTTTTTTATATCCTCCCGGAAGTAGACGAGTTTTTAAGGAAACAAGGTATTGTTATTCCGCAGTTATCCAACGAAACATGGATCGTGGATCTTGCTTTCCTAACATATACATTCAATCATTTAAATCAGCTAAACATCATTTTACAAAAGAAGGTGACGTGGTGAGCGCCATTAAAGCGTTTATGAATAAACTGAAGCTATGGGAGCAACAGCTTCAGAAGGTAACTTGTAGATACCACTTTCCTCTACTTAAATCAGTTTCAAATGTTGCATTTGAAACTCAAGACAAATACCAACAAGTTACGATAAAGCTGTATTCTGAATCTGTAGACAGGTTTTGTGATATAATTGGAATGGAAATGTAATTAATTGTAACTAATCCATTCTTTGTAAATGTTGAAGAAGTGCCATTACATTTACAATTGGAGATTATATATCTGCAGCAAGATATGCGTTTGAAAAGCTGTGGAAAATCTGGATTAGAACTATATAAAACAATCAACCAGCACAGGTGTCCCAATTTAAAACGTCTGAGTCTGCGCATGGCTGCAATGTTTGGAGGAACATACTGATGTGAATAATGCGAAGAACAAAAAACTATCTAGGGTAAATGATGTGAATCTGGCCTCACATTACGTTTAAGTGTATCTAGCATGGAGCCCGATATTGACAAGTCAATAGCTAATAAGAATAGGAACTCCACTTCAATTATGCACTAATAATTACTAACATATAGGTATAAAAGTACAATTCACAATGAAATTCATTACATATTGTGCACATAAGAATCTAAATAAATATTTTAACAGCCCGCCACTGAATCTTCCTCACGCTCCTTCTTACCCCAGTATCTATTACGTCACCTGCGAAGGTCAACCAGGAGGGGTGAAAGGTAACCAGCCTGTTTCCCCTCAATGATACCACTGGTCTAACAGAACTAACAGTGGCATATAATTCCGAATAAATGTTTACTTTATTCTATCTGAATATCTGCTATTCCCTTTCTGACAACTCGTACACTTTTCAAGTACATATTGCTCCCTCTTTCTAGGTCATCCTACCAACTCGGATTATATTAGATTATATTGGAGTATTGGTAATCCTAGACAACTTGCCTGTTCACATCGTGTTCAATTGATCTTTCCCTTTCTCTCTGTTAGCATTTCTTTTGCAATGCTTCCTATCATTAGTGTTTTTCATTTCTGCTTAATCGCCTCTTATCCCCCCAGGGGCCTACTTCGGTAGATACGGGTTTGGCGCACCCGGGGTCCCGAGCCAACAGTCTCCCTCGTGTGGGCTCCTCTTCGTGGTTGAGGGAGACGGTCAACAGGCCCACCCACGTGTAGGCCGTGCGTGGAGACCCGTGGAGAAGGTTTTTAGATTCTTGTCTAGTTTAGAGTTTAGGATTTAGTGAACGAAATTTTTAGTAGGTTTTGATTGATGCTTTTTATGTACGTGTATTTTAATAGGTTTCGTTACACTTTTATAGTTTTTAGAAAGTTTTATATCTGGCTTCTGTCATGACTAGTTTTTTAAAGGGCGCTGATGACCGCCGTAGTTGAGCGCCCTTATATATATCATCATCTCCTCTTATCACTATTCGAAATCTTGTAGTAAAAACCGCCAATTTTAATCCTAGCTTTAAGCCAGAAACAACGTTTTATAAGACCAATGCACAAAAAATTCCAAATAAATCTAATAAATCGGAAAATATTATAGCAACATGTTTATCAGCTGTAAACACAAATAAATCTATAACTTCTAAACAAAATAAATATAAAATAGCCCAAGCAAATAAATTTAAGGACAATATAAGAAGTTTCAATCATAATATGGCAAAGGAAGTAAATGAAAATAGAGAGAATTTCGCAAAAGTAAGAAGAGATGTATTTGGTGGATTAAATTTAGGAAGTAACTCATGGAGGAAAGCTTAAGAATTGCACAGATAAATGGGCAAAGAAGTAAATTGGTTATGGCGGAAATAAGAAAAATTGCAGAAGAATTAAAATTAGATATTATCTGTATTCAAGAACCGTATGTGGTAAATTCCAAAATTCCATATATGCCGTTAAGATCCCGACAAATCTTATCTCAGGAAAAGGCAATGGCAGCAATAGTAATTTTCAAGCAAGATTTGCAAATAGTAAACATAGCGCAATTTCTGGATACGCATGTTAATTGCATTGAAGTTATAACAAAGTATGGAAGTTTTATATTGGCAAATTATTATTTTTAATATAGTTTGGATATTGAACCCTTTCTATATAAATTACAAAATATTCATAATAAATTCAGAAATAAAGAAATCATGCATGTATGTGATTGTAATGCAAAATCAACTTGGTGGTTCAGTAAAAGACCAGATGAAAGAGGGGAGAAACTGGAAGAACATATCTCGGAATTAAATTTATATGTAATAAATAAAGATGGTAATCCACCAACCTTTCAAAATAGAGCAGGTGCTGAAGAAAATATAGATATTACTTTAGCGTCAGCAACAGCGGAGAAGAAGATTAGAAATTGGTGGGTCACACAGGGTCAGACCACAAGTGATCATAATTTGATTTATTTTGATTATATATTGAATAGGGAAGTAATTCAAGAAGAACATGAAATAGAATTACGTTATAATTATAAAAGAGCAAATTGGGATAAGATGAAGCAAGTATTTAAGGATTTAAATTTACAGTATACGGGAATATCAGTGGATTTGGATGCAATAAATTTAACACAAGCAATAAAAGTAGCAGTATCAAAATCCGTTCCAAAGATAACAATTTCTAATAATAAGGATAAAATAAAATGGACAGATAGATTGCAGAAGCTGAGATCGTTAGCAAGGAAATTAAGAAGAATATATCAAAAATCAAACATACATACGGAAAGAGAAGAGAACTTAAAGAATTATAGGGAGGCCAAACAAAAGTATAAACAATTATTAGAAGACACCAGAAAACAACATTGGGAACAGTTCGTTGAAAATAATTTAAAACAAGATGTCTGGGGACAACCGTATAAAATTATTATGGATAAAATTAAGAAGCCAGAAATCTTAACCACATTAGATAAGGGTAATGGGGAGATGACAGAAAGTGGGAAAG
Source organism: Mantis religiosa (assembly GCA_030765055.1). Taxonomy (NCBI): domain Eukaryota; kingdom Metazoa; phylum Arthropoda; class Insecta; order Mantodea; family Mantidae; genus Mantis; species Mantis religiosa. The sequence goes on from CM060950.1 coordinate 335,102,491, forward strand.
AATCGGTGGAATTGTTATTACATACGTTATTGCCAGATGATAAAGAGGAAGAAGATAATGATATTCATGTTGAAAAAAGAAACCAGATGATGTTGCAGTATACAGGAAATCCTGTTTATCCCTTTGATATTACAGAAATAAAATTAATTCTGCAGAAGTTAAAAAAGAAGAAGGCACCTGGTCCAGATGGTATTATAAATGAAGTCTTGTATAATCTACGAGAAGAAATTGTCTTGTTTTTGTGTTTCTTGTTTAATGATTGTTTGGCAAGAGGGAGATTTCCAAACTTGTGGAAGGAGGCAAAGGTTGTAATTTTGTGCAAAGGAGCAGATAAGGACAGAACGCAACCAAAATCTTTCAGACCAGTATGTTTATTAAATGCTATTGGCAAGATCTTTGAACAGTTAATATATAAAAGAATAATGGAAAATAGGTTGATGCTGGGTATGAATAATAAACAATTTGGTTTCAGAAAGGGATATTCAACTGAGGATGCAATATTAAAAATTCAAGAAACAGTGTCAAAAAGCCAAAAGAATTATGTAATTGGATTATTTGTGGACATATCGGGCGCTTTTGATAATTTATGGTGGCCGTATTTTTTCGGCATTTTAAAAGACAAGAAATATTCAAGTACTATTTATAATTTATTAAAGGATTATTGTTCCAATAGAGAAGTATTCATTGGTGGATCAAATTTTGAAACTAGGAAGAAGATAACCAAGGGTTGCCCTCAGGGATCTATCTTGGGGCCCCTCTTTTGGGATATTTTATCAGAAGATTTATTAGAACTACTGGAAAGAGATCATAAGGTTTTGGATGTAATAGCGTATGCTGATGACATAGTCATAATGATGGACGGACAGAGCAGACTAGAGCTAGAAAATAAAGCAAGAGAAGTTACAAATACATTATCAAATTGGTGTTTCAGAACAAAACTAAAAATTGCACCAAACAAGTCAAATTATGTGCTTTTTAAGGGAAATTTAAAGCGGGATCCTACAGTGAAGATAAATAATCAGAACATTAAACGGGAAAAAGAGATGAGATATTTGGGTATCATGATAGATGAAAAATTTCATTTCAGAAAACACACGGAGTATATTAGGCAGAAAACAGAGAAAATAATGCTTAAGCTAGCAAGAATAACCAATTTAAATTTTGTACTTCCATTGCGTAACATACAGATATATCATAACACCATTTTTGCTTCAATTATGACTTATGCGGCAGCAGTTTGGGCAGAAAGGATGGATGATGTACAAATAAGAAGATTGTTGAGAAGAACGCAAAGAAAAGTATTATTACGTCTGACAGGAGCTGTAAAAACAACACCAACTATGGCATTGCTAGTAACAACGGCCATTTGGCCGATTGATTTATTAATAAGATTGAAGGGCGCAAAATTTTGGGCGAAAAAAGGAAACTTAGAAAAAGTTTATAATATAACTGGAGTCAGAACAAACAAATCTTGGGTGATTAAAAATAGTTTAAAAGATAAATGGCAAAAAGAATGGACAGACAGTCTAGAAGGTAGAAGAGTGTTTGAAATTTTTCAGAACGTCAAAGAGAGACTAAAATTGAATTTTATTCAACCAACAAAGGGATTTATACATTATATAACTGGACACGGACCTTATAAGACCTATTGGAAGAAAATCAATAAAACTGAAAATGATATATGTGAATTATGTAACAAACAAGATAATCCTGAACATGTAGTATTTGAATGTGGAAGATATGCAATTCACCAACAAGAAGAGAGGCATGCGCTAGCAGGATATATCGTATATGACATAATTCGAGATCAACAATTGGTAAATAAATTACAAGTTTTGACTAACTTTGTAAGTAAGAAAGCATGGGAGGTAAAAATATTCAAAGGAGAAAGAGTTGATAATAGGCGAAGAATAGTACAAGATCCAAGAAGGAGTTCTAGAATACAAAATAGGATAAGACGGGAAGAATTATTGAATAATCTAACAATGGAGTTGACTGCATGGGCGGTGGAGGGAGAGAGTGATGGCAGAGGCCATGGTGGACTACAGAATTAGTAGATTTAGATATAGATTTAGGAAATAAGGATTTTGTAATTTTTATAGTTGTTTTCTTTTGTTTTTTGCTTTTTTGTGTTTATTTCTGTTATTTTATTTCATTTTATTTTTGTAGAGTAGTTTTCTGAGAGATTTGTATAATTATAACATTTGTAAGGATTTTATGGAAAAATAAAGAGAAAATTTGGATATATGCCCCGGTATAGTTGTCTAGGTGCCGGGGTAGAATATTCAGATTTTATTTATTTATTTATTTATTTATTTATTTATTTATTTATTTATTTATTTATTTATTTATTTATTCGAAATCTTATTTCTTCCCGATGGATACCGTGCAAGTATTTTCAACGAAGGAGTTCAAGAATTTTATCTCCTCTATTTACTTCTATTTCATTGAATATTGGTTGCAAAGATTGCTTTTGGTTCACAATCGGTTAACTGGGTGCTGTAGAATTTTAAAGCAGTCAGTCCTCCCTCCTGGTTTATGTTTTAAAACATGAATTAACTGTGACACAAAAACATTGATATCACTATTACCTTAAGAGTGACGTCCTTATTACGAAAAGCATGTGCATTTTATTTGATGTGCAACTAAATGGGGAACCCCGTTGGTTATAGCACGCCCGGCGTACACCATTTACACATTTCTACACTGAAAGGTATTTATTGTTTCCAAATTGGCTCTTTTTTTTTATTTCTTCGACCGTCATTAGAATTTTACGAAATGCCATATATAAACAGACAACAGATACTTCGAAATCGTTTTCGTTTGGTAGAATTTATATCTATTGTTTAGGTAATTCTTTTTCTTTACAGCTTATTTCTATTCTTCATACTTCCGGTCTATTTACAAGGAGACTTTAATCGGTAGAAAACTCATATTCCTAAATTTCATCAATTTTTTAGAGCCTTCATTAAGAATATAAAGATGGCTCTTTTATCAGGTTGCATCTCTAGTTGTAACAGATAATATAATAAACAAAAATATAATTCTATACTTGAAAACCTATAATATATAAATGTGTGCGCGCGCGCGTGTGTGTGTGTGCGCGCGCGCCCAGGAAAACCAGAATTACTAACTGTTATTAAAGGACGCTAGGCTCTGCAATTGTAAATGTTCTCTATCTTCAGATACTCCACCCCCTCTTTTTGCCACCAGAACCATAAATTTATAAGATACACTGAAATCGACATGGAAAATTTCTACTCATTTTCCGGTACCTATGTATGAATATCTATGTTCACTATGAGCACAAGCAACTTTAAAATGTCTTCTTAAAATGAAAATTATTTGATAAGTAAACTGTGAATTTCCCCAAAGAATCAGGAATAGACACACGGACACGATGTGCAATATCAAAGATAGGGTCCCTAACGACTCTAAATTGAACAAATCCTGATGTCTGCCAACCACAGCACAGCCTTGTACTCAGTACTAGGTCCCAGAAGTACTCAGCACTGGGTCCCATAAGTACTCAGCACTGGGTCCCAGAAGTACTCAGCACTGGGTCCCAGAAGTACTCAGCACTGGGTCCCAGAAGTACTCAGCACTGGGTCCCAGAAGTACTCAGCACTGGGTCCCAGAAGTACTCAGCACTGGGTCCCAGAAGTACTCAGCACTGGGTCCCAGAAGTACTCAGCACTGGGTCCCAGAAGTACTCAGCACTGGGTCCCATAAGTACTCAGCACTGGGTCCCAGAAGTACTCAGCACTGGGTCCCAGAAGTACTCAGCACTGGGTCCCAGAAGTACTCAGCACTGGGTCCCAGAAGTACTCCCAGGAAGAGCTCCTTGGAGGTCCAACCATATATCAGGGAGAAATTTTTCCAAAGCGCACAATCGTTCCCCGTCGCCTAGACCCTCAACCATGAAAAGGATGAAAGGTAATGATGGAGACAAGAAATGGCATCAAACTCGTGGTATAAGAGTGCCCACCTCAGCGTTAAACCCTCGAGCACGAAAAACCACGAAAAACCACGAAAAACCCAGTCAAGAGTGGTGGGCCCCACGGGAATCGAACCTGGGACCTCCCAATTGCAAACCACACACGTTGCACTGCAGACCATCGCAGGCTAAATTGGCACGTCGATATGACCAAAGCGGTTACACCATGGTAGGTGTGAGGATATGAAAAAGATAAATTTGGTATCTTTTGCACTAGATGAACCATGGCAATTAATTTAATGGGCGATTAAGTGAGTTAAACCACCTTATTAATCGGAGTCACAAAATAATTAATTGCCGAAATGATTTGCTTTTCCTTTAATATAAAAACTTGGTCTTTACGGGCCTATTAACGTCGCTCCTAAACGCGATTCCAGTATTTCCAGCTGACTGTATCTGCATACTCAAATTACTTTGTTTCCTATCTGCATGGAGAGAAACAGTAGTCACTCTCACTCTCCCTGGGGAGTTAATCACTATCAGTACAATTACACATCGCTCGATATTTGCTCCTGGGGCATAGGCGTAATGGGAATTGGTGTAAAATGAAACTGCTATCTAATGAGAATTAACAACATGTGATCCCAACTCCTAAACATTTGCCATCTCTTTACTACTAATGGCATTGCATTTTGCAAATCCCACCACAATGTAGAGGCATTGATTAAATCTGAGAATAAGCAATTGCATCTGTGAGCTTCGTAAAACCAGCTTCTTGGATTTTTCCCCTACTTCCGATTTTCCTCCTCACATGAACCTTTCAACTTAATAGTGTTGCCTTCTCACACCTTTTTCCAATTCCATATTCCTTCCAGAGGATCTCTTAGCAGGTTATTTGTAAAACTATTTTCCAGGCAGTTCTTTTTCTCTTTCTCTTTCTAATAAATTTCTGATTGCTCTTCCTTCGTCCACCCTTACTGAACGATTCTCTGAAATAGCTTTTGTCTATTTTGCACTTACTTCTTCCTCTATTACGCAGAATAAATATGGTAAGTATTACCCCTCTAATATTTTTAGAACACCTTGTGCGTATGTGTGCGCGCGTGCGTGTAAACAGCATAACTCAATCTTGAAAATTCGGTTGAAAATCAACCTTGGTATCTAAATGGAGCACTTAAGAGGATGCTATACGAAGATTTTCAAGTAAATCCCCTCCATATGAAAGTAGCTTTAAATAGACACTTCTGCAAACCGTTTTACTTCCTCAAAATTGACGGTAACGATTTTTATTAATATATAAGTTTAAGATACTTTAATGACAAATGAAAAGAATTGATTGTGACTGAAGTGAAAAAACGGCGACAGAAGGGAGGCAGATTCCCACCTTAGTGTCTTGGATCGGTCTCCTGTGTTGACTGCGTCAATGGTCCAGGCAGCGAAACTTTGACTATCCCTGAGCGCTACCAGGTACGCAAACAAGTCCTTCTGTGTTGTCACATTACATTCCCCTTAAGTTGAGCGTGATGCTCGCCAAGTGAATCTATTAAATATTTTTGCACTAGAAAAATATTTTAAAGTTTTTAAAAATAATGAAGGGGTGAAGTGAGGAAAAATGTTTGTAACATATCCGTAAAACTCCATATTTTTAACTCAGATAGCTTTCATAATACAAATAAATAAACTTACACATACATTATATGACGCGTCGTGACGTACGCATGTAATGGTCATTATAACTTGCTTGTGTGTGTACATATATTTGTAGTCATTCCGAACTGGAATTTAAATTACTGGCATGGTGTGTTAAAAGAATTATTTTTAACAAGCCCAGACTTTTGTTGAGAGAGAACAGTTCACTTTCCCGTTTGTCAGTAGAATACCGAGTGGGATTGTTCAGGCGGTTTCCTCTGAGGCCTACATTCGGGAGATCGGGGCTCGATTCCCGTGGCCGACCTACCTGACCCATGGATTTTTTCTGGAGATTTCCCGGGTCGTTAGGTGAATGCTGGGTAGGTTAATTACATACCCCGAACTTCCTGTTCTCCGTTTCACCTCCATTATCATTTTACATCATCTCTCATCTGGTGATCTCTTTCAGGTTAGATGTGTTGGCGGGAGTCTCGGCGGTGCATGGCAGGATGATATGTTCTGAATGAACAACTTCCTCCAAGTAAGTCTGTTGCCGGTCTCCAAACCGGCTGCTGCGACCACTTGCGAATCACAGTAGGGGAGAGGGTCCGTCGTCCTGGCCTACCGGGATAGGTTTCCATTAAGTAAAATGTAAGGACTCTACGTGGCTCCGGACGGCCAGCCTCTGTCTCCTTTCGCCTCATTCTTTCTCCCGGGGATGCCGCACTTGGAGGCATAGGTACAGTAGATCAAGACTGGTCGTAGTGCCGAATCAGCTCCGTCGTAATCCTAATCCTAGTAAGAATGTTATCAGCAGAATGTGAGTCGTCAGGTGTTTATGATTGTGTAATCGGGGACGGTTAGAGTTCAATCAGCCTTGTTCGTATCTTGCATTCGCAAAATGTACAAATTAGAAATTCTGGCGATAGTAGATCTATATTTTACTCAGACAAGATATGGGTAAATATAAATCACTTCTCTAAAGCCAATGAGGCAAGACTCGTCACGAAAGATGTGATGTGCATGTTTAGGCTTTCAGAAAGCATCTAACGTTTTGCCCGGAAACCACGTTCTATTGGAAAAGGGGTTTGGTTTAAAAATACCCGTTGAAAATGGCAATAGTCTTATCGTTTCTCATATAGGATCTACTAACATAGGATTCCTAGCTGAAAGCAAATAGATTTTTCTCTCCAGAACTAACTACCTTAGACTATCATTAGGAGTTGAGAGCTTATTCATTTAAATAATGGTTTCTACACAGAAAAATTATTTTGAAGAGGGAAACATTAATATGGCGGATAATGTCCCGTATCATTGGGTTATTGAAAACAAACTACAAAATACGCTCAGCAGAAAGAACCAAATTGTTGTAAAAATAGGGTTTGGATTTTCTCGGCAGCAGAAACTAAATGTCAGTTATTGTAACGAATCCTGATGTTCAAGTATCAGGAAAAAGTGTACCTTTTAAACTGACGTCGAACGACTTTATTCAGAAAAAAACAAAATAGCATGGTAATACTATATCGGGAAAACTGCGCGAGACATGAAGGGGGGGGGGGGGGGGAGCAAGAGGACGACTCTTGGAAAGAGATAGGCCACGAGATTTTGGAACCTATCATACATTTCCAAGACCAGACAATGAAGACAGCGAAAATGAGGAATTGACCCTTGGATTCGTATTTGCCACTTACAGTTCCATTAGATAAAAAGAAAACACGTAATTCATAAACTACAGGTATATAGCATTCAGGAAATACGATTATGTATGTTTCAAATTTGAATTCAAACAACAGCATTATTATAGAAGATAGGGCATTTTAGTTTGGATTTCCGTATGTGTAGCGGCAGGTCTACGATTGTGTGCGAGAGAGAGGGAAATAAGAAAAGAGTGAGAGTAACAAGGTGGCAACGGTGAGCACGCAAACGCTTCTCATTCGCTGCAAAGATGAATGTTCTCTTTTGAAAGGCATAATAGGTGTAACTATACCATAGGCTGTCAGGTTCAGTGGTGCAGAGGGAGCCAGCGCTAAATCAAAACAAACTGACACTAACGCGATGCAACACTCATTACTACCTCACTGTTCATGCTTCACAATGATTTAGAAGTAAAGTTGCTAACTTTCATGGTGCAATCATTTTGGTAGAATATTTGGTTCAGCCAGAAAAATATTATATATAAAATAGATGAATACTAAATAACACACTTTTACATTTAAAATTATATTTGTTCACTTTCAAATTAAAATATCTCTATTTTATGTGACAGATTTACAACATGTGTTTCTCTATAATACTGATAACAGAAACACCAGTAATTCATTGTTATATACAGCGTGTTGAATGACCTACGTGTTTTGTTGGTCCGTTTCTTCTTCGTAGGATGCTTTTATGTTTGCAGAATACGCAACATATACAATATATGAAAATTCACGCATAAAGAGGCACAAAGTTTTAATTTTGGATAAGGTAAGCTTTGCCTATAACAAAGACGTTTTAAGGCCCTACTGTTTTAAACTAATTTTAGAAATGTTTCATTCTTTAAGTAGAAAATTTAATGTTCATTAATATATCATTTTGAAAAACATTTTTACTAATCCTTTTGTATAAGAAATCCTCAGGTACTCTAGTTTTAGACTCTTGTTACGTTCATGTGTTAAATGATTTTTGTATCTATAAATCTGGTGCAAAATGCATCTCCAGCTTGAGCACCAGCTGGAGTTAAAAGACTATGAATCGGTAGACTTTGGCACAGAACTGTTGTGTTCTGAGCTCTCCGTAAACTAAATAGACCAACAACTGGACAAACCAATAACATCAGCAAAAAGTAAATTGCTTTAAAATGTTCTATAATGTGCGTTTGCATTTTGACATCTTCAAATAGGAAGAGAAGTTGAAATTGGGGCTATAAAAGCCTAAGATAGGAGACAAGATAGTCCTATTAGCAAGAAAAAAATTAGGTTAGTTCAAAACTAGCAAGTGCAAGTTTTTGGCATATTATTCAGATAATAACGTGGAGAAAATTACGCTGGAACATTTCTCATTTCTCAAAATAAGTTTTATTCAGATCATTATGGCATATGAATAAGATAAGAGTTTCTTTCTGATTACTATAAATTATATTCGAGTGATAATCCATTTCCTTAAATTTTTGATACATTCTATCAACCCACGAGTATGTTTTAATTTCTTCTTAGCTCACCTGCAGTAATTTTTCCACAAACTTAGTTGTGACTTATCTCTTGAAGTGATTAACCCAAAGTGAGATGCACAACAAGTACTGCAGAGATTGTTAACTGCGCTACAAATATATTGAAAGAAAGAAGCGAATGCGCAAAACAGAATATGTTTAGTTTTATTGAAAACAGAGGTAATTTCGTCATCATTTGGTTTGTCTCATACTCTCTCCAACCTGCTTGCTCAAAGTGCGACTAACCCATAAGAAGCAATTTTGGTCAAGTCGGGTATGTGATAAAAACTGCTGGTTTCACTCTGCCTGTCTCTTGTGGCGCTCATCCTATCTGAGAAAGATAGAGCGAGTGTGGCAGAATGGAGTGGTCAGAGCTGTAATACCAAAACAAGCAACTACGCGTTTAAGAACAATGTTCACACAGCTAACTAGTTAGAAGAACAGGAAGAATGACGGTAGGAACAATGAATTTGTGCCAACTGTTTCGTTATGTCAGACATAAAGGCTGAGCAATTATTAGCAGACAGTGAGGTAGAGCCAAATTGCGATCTCCGGTAAAAATCCCTTACCTGACTGAAGATTTATTTGGAACGCACCACTTAATCTCTGGAAGGAATGTAATGCAAATTTCCCCTTTCACTTCGTTTCACTCCTCACTCATGAATTGTAACTTGTCCTGTTAGTGACCGGAAACAGTGAAAGGATACCAAATAATGTCCAATGATCAATATGCGTGCACAGCGTAAGAACTCTTAGAGAAGACTGAAGAGATCTCCGCCAGATGAGATCTCTTTGAAGGCCAAAGAAAAATGTTCTGCATCCAATCCTTTACCTACCACAGAATTTTCTGAGCCCATTTTAAACATCTTACTTAGAGCAGGAACACGACGCGTGTGGACTGGCTCATTATTCCTGCATTATAGTATACACACGTTACTGTAAGCTTCAGATCGCAGCAACTGTTGTTAAGATTCAATCCGTGAATACATAAATTAAGTATTTGCCTATGTAACAGCGCAGAACAAATAACGATATAATTTTCGTCGACAATGGTTTACTTTCAGTGCGAGAAAGGACATTTTTAATTCGTAATATGACTTATCGTTTGGTGCAGACCAAGAATTTAACAAGAGAGGATTAAAGATGTCAACACCTATAAAAGGAACGGAGAAGTGATTTGTTAAGATAGACAAATCCTGTGGACCCTACATGACCAAGCAATAAATAAACCATGAAGTGTAAAACTTAATGTAATATGAGGCGGTAATCCTGAGTTCCGTACGAGATCCGTAAAACCGACTGAATTCCGAGAGGGTCACCTGAAGAGAACACCTGGAATTCCGTGCGGCTACCGGCTACCTGGTACCTGCCCGGTTTTATTTGCAGCCTATTAGGCGTTATGATATCTTCTGCCTATTTGAAGTGCTCCCACTTTTTTTTCGGGATTGTACATCGCTCGTTCAATTATGTCCATCATAGGTGATAATTTGATGTAGGATTTACAATTCTTTTTAACGCAAGCCTACCGTTGTATTTCATCCTTCAGCTTCTTTTGGAAATAAAATTCTATGATCGTCTATTGCACAAATCGGTTTGTTCTTTTTCACCATATATCACTTCTATTCCGTTCGCTGGATATCCTTGAAGCCGCTTGACTTTGATGCCGATTCACATGTGTGATTGAAACAACACCACATACTGTACTGAATCGGCCGAGCTAATTAGCAGAGAAACAAGTTTCCGCTCCGGTACAAACGACGACACGGAATTCAGGTCTTTAAAAGGGTCATCCAGGTACATCGCACGGAGTCATATGAGGGTGCTTCCAAAAAATTCAGGAGTTGTGGAAAGTTCAGGTTTCTCAATCTAATTTCAGCAATATATTGTTCAAAACAATCCCGTGGAGTTTAATGACCGATTTTCTAAGTAGTATTACTTAAGGGATGTCGTTTAATTATCCCTTGAATTTCTACTTTAATGTGAGTCAAGTCACAGTTGTTTTCAAATAATTTAACATGACGATACGCTGACCCTGAAAGACTTTTTCGTTGAGGAAACTTTATTAGGGAAATTGGTTCGGAAAGTAGGTGGGGCACGTGAAAGTTTTAATCATAAATGGTCAATATATGACCGATTGGGTGGAGGGTACGTACACGACATATTAGAGAACAATAATTCTGGACTATAATAGGCTTGGTAGATTCTAGTGAAGTTTTGAGCACAGTGTTTTGCAAAAATTGTAAGCAGCAACTTTCAATGATTGATAGGTTAACGGAAACGTGATTGTATCAACGCTTTGATAATAGTTCGACCATTTGCTTGAGGAAAGCGCGTTTCCACTGAGCTGATGCTGTCTTTAGGTAACTCAAGATTCGGAACTCCAAATCCTTATCTCAAGTATAGCAATAGTGTGTCTTAACGTTTTCCCTGGCTAAAACTGCAGTTTGCAATTTCTCCAGGCTCTTTGTTCTACAGTCAGGTTATGGGAAATCTTTTACATCCTGTCTCATTTGGAGGCATACGTTATAGAGCAAGATACCGATGTGAACGTACCACATTCACGTCTCCACAAGTTATCCATCTATTTTCTTCCAAAATACTGACAACAGAGAAGTCTTCCCATGGACAACCTCGATCTTACGGGGCGTCGAATGCCTTCTAATACGACGCTCACGAAGACTTTAGACAATCAGAAATATGTATTAGTCTGCCTCGGCATTAACATTAAAATGTTTTATTCCAAATAGTGAGCTGGTTGGTTTTTAAAGTACACTGTAAAAAGTCAATTTTATGCAACTCAGTTAAACATGCACTTGTTCAAAACGGCTCAGGCTATTGTAACGTGTCAAGTGCATTTTGCAATCGTTGCATGAAAATGAAACAAGTTATAACAAAAAGAAATACTCGCAGGAACATCTTGGAAGTAGACCTAAAAGTGCTGAATTATTGGCCGGAGGGCTCCGGAAATTGAGAGCAGAATTTCAAAAATGTGATTGATAGATTGAGATCTATAGATCTATAGTTGATGGAACAGCTTGTATATTTAAATCGCAGTTGCTATGAAACTGAATGTAGAGAGGTTGCTACTGCTCCTTTGTAGTTTGTGCAAATGTTAACCGACACTGAAACAAACCCATGCAAAGTCGTATGGACAGCCGGTAACTTAGGAATTCGTAAATGTCACCAATAATAATTCCTAGCAGAAAGGTTTCCTTTCACATAGGCTCCTGCTAGGGAAGATACCTTCCCACTGAATGGAATGAAAAGAACGCAGAGTCAATGGGTGTTACCGGGCCATAAAGATCTTGCCTCCTCAACAGAAGTGACCTGATGACCGTTTTATGGTAATGCGCATCCAGCCCGCTCACGAAGAACCTGTCCTCCGCGGCAAAACGTTCTCAGCACACGGTGATACGGCATATTCTTCCGGTACTCCACAGGTGAATATATCAGCATCGCACCATATGTATCTGGCCTCCTTTGATCATTTGACTCTCAGTAATATTACGCTATACCACAAATTTCTCACTCAAATGCATTCCAAATTAATACCTACTTGTATTTTTTCTAAAACGTCTACCATTAACCTTCATTTCTCGCGTTTACTGATGAGCAATATGCGAAATATGCAATGTTACTTCAACTCCCTTTTACATAAAGGAGAGGAAGGACTGCATTGTATTCCCACGGATTTTGGAATATAGTTTATTAAAAACGCTTCATCAAAAGAACTGCGCAGGCGGGTGTGTCTGAACAGATTAAAAAAAGAACCTGAATTGGAACAATCGGCAAATCCCATACAAGTCAAACTCCTTTTAAAAATGCAGGATAAGCATTTGAGGGAATTTCTCCCTTTCCATACAACCCTCTTTAAAACATTGCATGATAATAGCAGTACAGAGTAGTGCATTTTGAAATATTTGGCGGTAGTCCTGAAGTTAACGTATCGACTATATAATACGTCTAAAATATAATAATAGAATTACCTTTTAAATAGCAGATTTTCTCAGCCTACAAATATACCATTATAGGGGAACACTTAGCAAAGACTTTCCAACATCGTCATGAAACATGTGATGAAAAATACGTACTAAATGACTACTCTCTAACACACGTCTAGCTGGTAGCTGAACGGTGCTGTAGGGCTATGCTAATACAGAAAGATGGCCTTAGACGATACGTAAACGTTAGGTAAAAGATTGTTTTCCTCTGATACCACCTTGGCTTAGAAGCTATTCTCCGTATATTTACCTTCTCCCTGTCTTATTAAGCTAGCAACTTAATTTCATAGCGACCTTTTAGCCGTTTGTTTCTCTTTTTCTGTAAACGTTACTATCTAAAAGGAAAGGGGAATAGTTATTGTCGCAGAGAACAAAACAGAACTATATATTTATATTGCGGGTCATAAATAATGAAGTGTATCCAAGTTTGACCTGCTGTAGTACAGATCCATGGGCGGGAAGAGGCGTGAACTTGGGAGGCAGCGTGACTTCCTTCTAGCCGCAGAGCACAAACACATTGATGCTATCTTTCGAACTAAACATATGGCACAGAGAACATTTCCTTCGTGTGCAATCTTTCACGCGTTACCAGGTCTCGGCAGCAGATTCTCAAACCTGATCACATTTGCATTCTTTGAGCTAGTTATAGCAGTGATCATGCTGGCCCATTCTGAACAACGTTTCAACATTACTTCAAACGTGCATTAACTGATGAGAATTACCGAACCTTGACAAGCATCATCTACGCTGAACCCAGTTAAAACTTGCAGTTTGATATACTAAAAGCTTGCAAAAGACCCCACTGCTTCCATAAATGCTTTCTTGCACTTTTATTACGATATTCATAAGAGACTTAATATCCGTAAGAGCTATAAATCATTATCGAAAGAATGTAAAATAGGAAGTGGATTTAAAGCATTAATTGGTGAATAAATAGCGGGGGCTGGAAAGGGCATTAGAAAAAATGGGGAGAGAATTACAGCACTTATCTACAGGATTTAAGGAGAAAGTAGAGGGGAAATCAAGAATTCGAAAACAAAAAGCTTATAATTTTGGGAAAATAGGATGCCAGTATTCATAGCCGTCTTATCCAAATCATCAAACGAAGGAGCTGCTAAGCAGACCTAGTAAATTGATGACCAATAGAAAACAACAGTAATGGGTTAGGGAGAAAACAACTTGACTGCTCACATAGGCAGAGCAGGAAGGGCTCTCTTAAAGCTGAATAGGAGAATTATGAGTTTAGAAACAGTAATTGGGAAAATTATGGCACCTCAGAAGGATCGCTTTACTCTTTGGTGCTACGCAAGAAATAAACTTGGAATTATATATGGAATGAAAAGAAAAATTGGGTTCGCGATCGAAATGTTGCTCAAAAGTCGATGACAAAGAAACCTAGATGGACCAGTCTTTAGACAGAAGTGGAAGAGAAAATTAAAGTGAATCTGAGAGGATGAGACCAGAGTGGGTGATTAACCTGGCGTATCTCAAGAAGCCAAGGCATAGAAGGGTACACGGAAAATCGCCTTTTTCAGTCTTTATTATATCAAAGTTGCAAAACCTTAAATGAATAACTTCAGTTTCCAGTCATTTGCTGCTGCACTGTTCCGTTTTCGTGGATATTTCTGATCAACATTTTCTATAAAAATGATCATCGATTTTTTTAACGTGTTTATGAACATACTTCCACGTTTTGGCTATATTGATCACATTTTGTGACTTTTTGTATGTTTATCACGTTGTTCGGCTGTATGGGACCCCAATATGAATAAAAGCACTACAAATATAAGGAAAATTGTAATATATGTAATACATTTATGTATAAGTGTAATCAAATGCAGTTAATAAAAATTCATTCATGGTATGTTTATCATCTGATATATGTACCGGCAGAAGTCTGACCAAAGCTGTCCAACTGATTTACAGCATACTACGATCGTTGGTTTGGATTTCAAAGTTTGAAACCACAAATGAGCGGCCAATACTGAGTTTGATCCCTCTTATCCCAAGTACAAGTTTTATGTAGAGATATGATCATAAACTGCCTACGGTATACGGGAAACCAAAGTACAGCATTAAATATACGTAATTGTATATGGATTTTCAATATATAATCAAACGTCGTCAAAACTTTTAATTAATACGGGCTAAAGATTGATGAAGCTTCCGTTTAACCACCACTGTAGTATCGTCATCCATGCTTTGCATTGATAAATACTGATGAAAGAATAAACATGGCTGCTTATACAAACGTTAATTTGGCGTACAAACACGAGGCTAATGCGGAGTTATACAAAATACAGGATGTTGATGAAATGCACCGAAATAATTTCAGCGGTTGTAGTGAAGCAAGTTTAAATAGGGAATGCAAGGTCTGCGGCTAAACATAACGCAGTTAATTGTGTTTAACCTAATTGGTATCAGTTGCAGATAAGTTAGTATTGAAACAAAGTGAGTGGAACTATTGGATTAAAATGCCCTTAAAACTGCTTCCGGCGTATAGAAATATCGATAGTTAGTAGCTCGTTATTCGCATTCTCAAGAATTAATGCCTCAAAAATCTCTCAAATCTCGAACTAATCACCTGCCAGTGCGACACTGAACCGCGATTTACTGCCTTCTTGCAGTATATAGCTTTCCCCAGGTAGGTCTTTGAAACTTATTCTCGTGGCTCAACTCGTAACGCTGAAAGTTAGTGTTCCGAAGGTCAATGGTTCGGTTCCTGTCATTTACCTATTTTTTTTTCTTTCGTCTTTTTAATACGTAAATCCTTATAGTAAGAAATGTCGTGATTCGTAAAGAGTACGTGAATCTGATTGGCCAGTGCAATAACACCACTATGATTTCCTTGATTCGGGACACTGCGGTTAGGATTGCCTGTTGGTCAACATACAGAACGTGCACAGATTTTCTGAACTAGCAGATATGCACCTTATTTAAGTAAATCACGAGTTAATGGGTTAGCTGCTGCATTGCTCCCACTTACACGTACAGTATGTGAAAATATTATGCAGGAGTTAACCTTTGTGAGACATTATTGTAATTAATTGCACCGACAAGGTGAAATTACTCCGTAAAATGTATGCATTTATACAAGAATTAAAAGCATAGAAAAAATATTTAAAAAAGCCAAACGAATACAATGAAAGCAACAAAAATGTAGGCAAAGAAAAGTGAAGGAGATTCGAACCCCTTCACCTTTCACTTAAAAGCTAATATAACCACTGCACCACGGACAGTACTCTGACATCTCTTCATTTTTGTGCAATCAAATGGCATCATCATTTGCAGTGTCGTACTGGCACTTTAGAATAGTCATTACTTCCACATTTGAACCAATAGGCCATAAGTCTCCTATCTCAAATTACTTGTTTAAGATATCTCCACTTTCTCTGAAAATATTTCGATGTAGTACATTAACATCCTGTATTTTGTTTCCATCAAGTCCTGTTCTAAGGACGGATGAATTATAATTGAATCATATAAGAAATATCACAATTATATTTTAAGCAAGAAAGGAAAACTCAGATTAGTTCCAAAAGTAAATCTTTAAGGTAATGAATCTGAGAAATCTTGCCAGGACTTTCGACTGGTTTCAGAACTATTTCGGTAATAGGAAACAATTTGTAAACAAACAACATTTCCAGTTCTGTATCAACAATTTTAGTCATCATAGTGTTCCATAGAGTTCTGTATCAGGTCCTATACTATTCATAATTTTTATAAATGACATAGGATGTTTAAGATCAAAAGGTAAATTAACTATGTTTGCTGATGATATATGTTTGTTATATACAGATAACTGAGTACCAACTGTTACTTGATAAGCAGTATGGCCTGAATGCATTGAATAATTAGTTTAATAAGTTAACATTAAATGTCTCTAAAACAAAATATATGTTGTTTCATAAAAGATCATATGTACCAGTACTAGATAATGATAACGCAGTAATTGAAAGAGTTAACAAAAATCACTTATCTTGGATTGATTCTAGACAGTACCACATGTAGAAGGACCACATTATGCATGTAAAAAGTAAGATTCTTCCTGTGTTAGCTGTGATTCACAGGTTGAAATTCGAAGGATTCAGTTTAAAGTATTTATGACGTATCTAGCATGCTTAATTCAATCCCACTTTGACTACTTAACCATCTTATGAGGTAATTTTGCTACAGGTGTAATTCATAACCTCAAAGTACTCCAAAATTGTGCCTTGAAAGTAATCTATCTACCCTTTAGAACAAACACAAAAACACACTACCATGTAACTAACATTTTACATTACAAGTAAGCATAAGTGTCCTCGATAATATATCCACACAAAATAAAAAATAATCTTCTAAAGTCTAATCTAATATTTGAAAAACATACACATACACAGATACCCGAACAGCTTAACCTCACCCGTTATCAACTTAATGCACTGCCACTAGAACTGGAACTGAAAAGCTGCAGGACATGAAAGGTTTAAAAGGAAACTCGCTGAAAATTTACTTATGGCATATTTTGATAGCTTACAAACTGTCACTAATTTATAGCTGGATTTATTAGCTAAACTGGTTAAAAATTGATGTGTTAATGTCTCATAGAATATGTAGATTTTTGCAGTGTTCTCTGCTCTTATTACTTCTTCACTTATAGTTAATGTTTGTGTCTTTCCTTCATATGTTGTTTTTGTACGATAAATAATTCCTTGTATAAAAATGTATTATAAATATTGTTAAGGGCTGTTTGTCTGCCATCATTTTATAATTCTGTACTGTTCCATAGCTTGTTAAGCTTTGGCTTTGGGAACCTTTTCGCAAAATAATAAATAAATAAAATCAGATCAAAAATTGTGAAAAATTACGAAATGAAATGTTATTATAGTACAATGAAATACAGTCTAGACTTTACGAAAATATCATTTTCCATTGGACAAATTTAAACCAACAATTAAAAGCAATCGACAGTAGCATTACTAATATACACGTCCCAATTTAAAACTTTGTTTTCTGGCAAATATTCTTTCAGCATTTTGCCGTACACAAAATATTCCACACGAGGGTATTGTTTGAAAATGTTTATACTATCTCTTAAAAGTATTGCAAAGAAAATGACCATACCTATACGTTTTTAAAATACTGCTCTCATTTTATGAAATAAAATATTAACTTTTGAAAAATCAAGAATTATGGAGAGTAGAAAAGCTAGTAACACTTCTATACTAGAGGATAACAAACATCAGATGTGATAGATTTTCATGTAAACAGAGTAAACATTACATTTTAGTGAGAAAATTTTTAAAATCGCATCGTGTGCAGCGTTTTTATTAAAGCAATGAATTGACACAATAAAAATTTACATTTAAATAGCCATGTAAGCTAGAATTTTGAAATAGGGCATAAGTATTACTATTATGTGAATAACTTGCATATGTATATTTCAGCAAAATATCTTGTGTACTGTGGACCTCCCAGATTTCACAGATACATTATCTTAATGATCATTAGAATCATAATAAATTGAACTGCAAATATGTTCCAAAGGGACTCAGATTTAACAGTGTGATGGCTCCTAAGGCACGTCCAAGTCAGGGATGCTAGTGCCTCCTACTTCAGATCCGTCATAACTTTAGTGTGTGATTCTGGCATGGAAAAGCCGTTAAAACATTTAGTTAAAATATCCATCAACTTTGACTTCATTGCTTGTTATGTTCAATTATGCTGTTTATCTTCAGCGTGGATTCCTTATACCGCTTAGACTACAAATCTTTATTAATAGTGAGTGAGTCCAGGATAAGCTTTAAGCCATTTCACCGATTTCAATAACACTTTTCACTATACTGGAAAACACTGCAATTGGTGGGCATTGCTATAGTATAGTTTCATCATAACCTAAGTAGAGTTTCTGTCATTTTACTGCTTACTGAATGGAAAATAATATTAATTATCAATGTATATCAAATATACAAATATGAAAACAGCTGTCAGGGTAACATTAGAAGCTATTCCAGCAATTCAGGGCGTTTTCTCTCTGGTTACATACTATATAACATGTCCAAAAGCTTTTAAATTGGTAAACTGGTAAGTATGGATTTAACATATCCACCCCTTACTTCTTTGAATACTGATCTCAGGGGCAAGTGTTCTGGAGTAGATAAACTGGAGTACAGCTTGTTGCTACCACGCTTCAAACCAGTAGAAATCAATTCATGTCTAAATTTAGTCATTCAGAGACATAACAATATCTTTCCTAAGTGATAGCTTTAAGCTGTGAACACCATACTTACGACGCCAGTCTAATTATAACATGGACTAATTTCAGGATGGATATAGTGAAACAGTAATACGCCTCTGACGTTTTTTCTTCTACATACTGCAATTTGACCTGAACTGGATTTCTGCTTACTTTTCCGCAGCATAATGCATACTGTCATTACTTCCAAAGCATGACATCCGTATTGACCGCTCCGCCAAAAGACTCGCTGAATTCGCACGAGACCCTGACCAGAGGCAACATTCCAGGTGAGGGTCAAGGTTCAAATCGCGCGTCCCACATTTGCCTTGTTCACTTCCTGGTATGTGCGGGTGGGCGAAACGATCATCTTACTTTAACTTTCCCATACTTTTGCATTTGGCAAGTGACTATATTGCAGGTATTCCCCAGTATGCTTTCATCCTGGAGTTTATAACTGCGTAACAGTTTAATTATTTACAACGTATCTAACAACATGGCATGACACTACAGTTATTTATTTTCACATCAAGTCTAAATACCACTCTTAAAAACGTTATTTTTTCTTAACACTTACTAAGGGGTTCCCATCCACTCCACTAGTCTGTTGTTTATGACACTGGAAGGCGTCGCAAAGGGGTTGTTTGAACGTAGGTATTATAATAGCCATTATGATACTAATACACTTAAGAGCTTAAACAAACAATTGGAAAGTCTAACCCTACTTATGATAGTTCATTTTACACTTTTATATATTTTAAACAATTATTACTTAATACGCTGCATTAGTCATACATTGTACTTAAAATAGCTTTCTTTTTGTATGTTTTTGATACAGGACATATACATTAACAAACTTAAATGTGTAAAGTGTGTTAAGCACATTAGTAAATTAAAATTGTGATGTGTGATGTGTTTGAAGTACCTGCGTTAAAGTTACTTTAATATTTTTCCGTCATAAATTTTCAATCCCTACCCCATCCCCTCAAACAATGTTCCTGGTGGAGCAACTTGCGCCATGTTTCCTTACCGCGGGCGGCCCTACATTTGTCGTTATTACATGGAAAACGTTGACGTACGCAATACATATTTTGTAATAGATACAAATAGATACAAATATATATAAACGAGGCCGCGATCACGGTCAACATTTGAAAAAGCAGCTCTATAAATACAGTCAAAACTAATCTTCGGAAAAGGCAAAAAAAAAAAAAAAAAAAAAATGTCGACAAAGTTGGCATTTTAATGCTTTAGAGACCAATTTTTATACTTTCCCTGTTACACAAATTTAATATGAATTTCAAGAGCTATTTATTTAAATATCACACATTGACTTTAGCAGCCAAATTAACTGAGGGAAAATACTTAATTTTTAATATGTAGAATCAACAAACTGTGTAAGACTGTGTTCTGGGGTCTATTCAAGATATTCCATTTTATTGTTTTCTTCTTTTTATTTTGGAAAAGAGTACAGATGTTTTAACTTCTTGAGGGCGGTGTTTACAAAACTATGTTAGGTGCTCTTATAATACGAAACATTTTGGTAATACGTAAAATTGTGGTGAAAATGGATTTTGATCTGACCGAGAGAAACAAAAATGTCATAAATTAATACTAATTCTATGAACTTCGTTAACACTTCAAACTTCAATTAATTGTATTTATCAGGCAGTTTAAATCACGTCACTTACATTAAAGTATTATTAAAGAAACTCCTCTGTTAAATGCCTGTTCAACAATGTTGTAAATAATAAAAACATTGAAAATCGTTGCAATTTTGAAAACATTAAATTTAAAAAAAATCAAAATTTGAGAAAATGCCAGAATATAAGCAGCTCCTACATATTGAAATATAGTTGTTCTGCTAATTTACTTTTAAAGCAAAAACAAAACAATAAAAGCTACGGAAAAGATACATTATTTCACTTAAATCTCGTTTAGAATGCACATCGCAGGGTCAGTTTATGTAATCACTGGGAAGTGCCTGGTGTACAGAGGGGATGCACTGCACTCGAGCTTACATATAAAATAGGCTGTTAGAGAGCGACTTCATGAAACCCTGGCTGAAGATCCTGCGGGTCAGAATAAAACCGGAACAGCTTGTGCTTTATCCACAAATAGTTATATATTAAAGTTTGGGATTGAATTTGTAACAGTGACTTAGTACTTGTCTTTTAAAAAGCGTAAACCTAAACGAGGAAATACTGGCCCTTCAAAATCCAACCTCCGTGGTCCTCTTCACGAGGGGTGGGCGACAGGAAGTAGGGGACTGACTAATGAGATGTACGGCGGGGACTTGGGCGTGCCCCAGGACCGCTACGGCTGCCGAGAAGGCCCATCAGTAACCTCGAAAACTGGCAGAAGAGGCTCTGGTGTAATCCCTCGATTGGGTTCCTCCGCGAGGTGAGAGTGTAATTTCAAACGCCCAAAACTTGGTCCACTTCGGTGTTTGACCGAATTTCTTTATTTTTTCTTTTTCTTATTCCTCCCTTAACACACGTCTGACGGATAACATGGAGCGGGTTGGTATAGTGGGAAGTGCAAGGGGTGACTGGGTAACGCGTAATTCCCAGCCCCTTGTTATCATGTAGGACTGTGTTCGTACCCGCTGATAAAGGTCAGTCCCGGGGAGGGGCCATTGCATGAGCTGCTACACTGCTGAAGGCGACTGGGTCCTTCTGTCATAATACTGGAAGGTGTGACCCTGAGGTGAGTCCAGGCCAGGACTCTCACCTAAGCCGGGGTGGCACCTACAATGTGAGCACGCCATCGGAGACGTTTGCAATGGTGGATGACATTAACGCTATGGCACCGAAATTTAAACCAACATTTGTGAAGGATAATGGAAAAGAAGTAGCCGAGCCCTGTGACCCTCGATACTTAGTCGTAACTAGAACTGAGGAAGGCAAGAACTTTGTCACTGAACCCATTCGTCATCCAAAAGGGTTTGGATAAGATAGCTGGTCCGGTTAAATCTTGTACTCGTTCAAGAAATGGCACGCTCTTGGTGGAAGCACATTCTGTCACGCAGGCATAAGTTTTATTGAAGGCGAACTTATTGGGTAGCTATCCGGTGAACGTCACAGCGCACAAGACCCTTAACTCCTCGCGCGGAGTGGTAAACACCCGTGCGTTGGGCGGTTGACTGATGAGGAAATTCAGGGAAACCTACAGAACCAAGGTGTGACGGCTGTGTACCGTGTGCAGCGAAGGGAGCGAGGGGAATTGGTGCCTACCCGTAACCTCTTCCTGACCTTTGATCGGGTGGATCTCCCACAAAGGATTAGGGCAGGGTATGAGACCATTGAGGTATGCCCATATATACCGAACCCGTTAAGGTGCTACAAGTGTCAGCTCTTCGGTCACACTAGCACAGTCTGTAACGCAACGCCTACCTGTGGTAACTGTGCGATGTCACTGCACGAAGGTGCGTGCACATCGCCTGTTAAAAGTTTCGTCGAGGAAAAAGCGATTCAAGAGATCCTGGTGAAAGAGAAGGTGTCCTCAGAAGCCCGGAAACTGGCGCGTGCTCGCATACCA
Source organism: Mantis religiosa (assembly GCA_030765055.1). NCBI lineage: Eukaryota > Metazoa > Arthropoda > Insecta > Mantodea > Mantidae > Mantis > Mantis religiosa. The sequence goes on from CM060950.1 coordinate 335,125,002, forward strand.
TCTCTCCCGTGGTCCGCTACTTACAGCTCGGTAGCAGCTAAGCCGGTGGAGAGGAGAGAGATGGCCACTCAGACCAGCGATATTGGTGCGGCAACAATATCCGAGAAAATAATTACTCCATCACCATCCCCGAAGCCTGAATAATCAACACCCCTGTCTGCACCTAGGAGGTCCGCCTCTTCATCAGGAAGGAGAACGCCAGCACTGTCACCAGCTAAAGTATCACCGTCCACCAAGACTGAAAACTCGTTCGGTATGATGTCCCGCCCAAACAATTTAAGACCAGTTATAAGAAATCCGATTTCCTTAAAGTTACCAACACAACTGCCAGCCGAAAGAAGAGTTCTAGGACATCTAAAAGTTCCTGCTCTGAGGAGTCTTCATGTGAGGACTCTGAGCGACATTTGTCAACCTCGTCGATCTCTGCATCCAGTCGGTTTGGGGTCCTTGAACCGAAGTTCTCTACCGGGAAAGGGGCCTCATCCGTAGAAGAGATGGAACAGGAGGATACGTCCCAGACCGCAGGATGGCTTCCAAAAACGACCTGATAAATCTGATGGTAAAGGTGTTAGCCCAACACCCAAAATGAAGGGTAAATTGATCCGGCCACCCGTGAAGTCGTCATAACATGGTGTGCTTGCTGGCGATTTTAGTGAACAACAAAGCGCTGGCTAAGTTTTTCAATTGATATTTAGGGATTGAATATCGCATTTAGCGGTCAATACATTTTAGCCTTTTAACCTTTTTATTTTAGTTTACTTTTAGATTTTAATCAAGAGTGTGTTTTCTCAGTGATTTTATTAAGGATGGGTATATTCAGAATTGGTTCAACTGGAGTTTAACAATATATGGTTTTAAAGGGCGCTGATGACCGCGCAGTTGAGCGCCCTTAAACTCAACAATCATCATCATCATCATCGATGAAATACTGATGTGATTAATGCCGATCATTAGCCTAAGAATCGTGAACTCCTACACCTACATAAAAATAAAAAGTAAACCGGCATAACTAATAGCCAGATTTCTGGAATCTATACCAGGCATTGTTATGCAAACCTTATTTTTAAATGTATTCACTTTTAAATCAAATTGCGCAAACCTATTTATAAATTATGCAGATTAAATCTACGTGCTGCCTTAACGAACTAACTAAACCTACAGGTTACTGGATTCCAGTAACCTTACAAATCTACTCATCTAATCTATCTACAGTCTTTCCTTTAATTTACTTCACTTCTACTCCAGCAATAGCTATAGTTCAGATCTAATTCCTACTACAGCCTTAATTACTATAACAAACTACGAAAGACTGTTTCCCACAATTTTAAAACTCCTCTTATGCAACTGGTATCCGAAGCTTCCTCCTACTGGTATCAATCTCCTAAAGGGACTGGCATCAGTAGATGGAGTTGGTTCGTCAGTTCCAGACATCCGGGTTATCTTTCCTCTTCTACATAACCATTTGTCTGTCCGCTCTGATTTTCTCCATATACCTTCTCTGGCTCTCCTGAGATTCTGCTTCTTTCGGTGGCTTTTGCTCTTCCTTCCGATATCCATAATTGGCGTCTTCTATTCATCGGCCGCGCGTCTTAAATTAGATCTTCTGAAGTTTGGTAATCGGTCTCTTCAGTTTCTCTTGGTCCTAATATTTCTCTCCGACGATTTCTTAAATAATATTCTTTTCTCGTTGCTATATTTATTTCTTGAACTCTTATTGTTGCGCGTCGTATATTCCTCTAACGCCTTAGCGGATTATCTGGGACATTATCTAAATATGCATAATCTTCTGCTTTCCTTAAGGTGTTCTATAAGCATTTTCCCTGAAGTTTCCTTCGACCGTCTTCTACTAGTTCTTATATTTATTGCACTCAAAAATAACATGTTCAGGTGAATCTAAACAGTTACATTACTCATATAAATCTGAGTTCTACTTTCCAATTATTTTTAAATATACATTATATGGATCATTCCTGTAAAAAATTGAAAAAAAAAATCCTTTTCTTGGTTTTATATGTTCCAATTTTAGCCTCTGCTTAACGTTTGGAAATAAATCCTGTACTCTTCTTCCTACGTGCGCATTATCCCACTCTTCTTGCCACTCCTGTAATAAATAATTTTTCACTTCATTCTTACAACTGCATCTCTTTGCCATGATTTTAAAAACATTCCCATATTCTTCCTTCTTTAGCCAGTAAGTTGCACCCCTTAATTTAATTATATAGTCAATAGGCGAAACTCCCGCTACTATTAACAGGACCAAGGTAGATGTTTTTCTAGCTCCGCTGCTACGAAGTAGTACATATTTGGCTCAGAGTTTACCAGATTAAATGTGCACAGTATTTGACCCTTAACCTATGTGCCTATGTACTTCCACCATATCCTATTATAACTATTACAAAGCTGATATGGTATATCCTTGTTGTGAAAGGAATTCTATAGCTCTTTTGCACAACGGACACTAATTTCATTTACTGCCTTTTCTCTTATATACTTCACATGGCTGGTTAGAATTAACTGTCCATTTAATTCTATGCCTAAATACTTAAGTTTTGTGTATCTTTATATTTACATTATAGATTTTAATAGTGGGGTCTCGTTTGACTTCTCCCTTAAACATCACATATGCCGTTTTATGTGTGGCTAATTTAATTTGAGTCTGATACCACTGTTCAAGAGTGTCAATCATCTGCTTAGATTTCTGTTCTAGTTCTAATCTGTTCTTTGCTTCTACCATAATCATTAAACCGTCCGCGTAAGCAATGATACCTTCATAGTAGGAACGTCGCCTACAGATAAGCACATTGTTAGAACTTTTCCAGCTAATTTTTCACGTTGTAAATTCTGCAAATTTCATAGAGACCGAGGTATTACTAATTAAACATATTAAATGTGATATGTTAATTATTTCTCACTCTCTTGTTACACAAATACGGTATTTAACAGTAATTGCATTAATTATTGAATATTTGTAAGAAATGCTATCAATTTTTGTGAACATACGCTACTGATGGGAAAAAAAAGCCAATCTTAGATTCCGACTGTTTCACACACCGTCTAGTTTCATTACGCTGAAGAGGTTTAATATTTGTTGTAATAACAGAAAATTGTCAAATACGCCTACAAGAGAAAACCTTTCTTTCTTATGAAAGCCTAAAAAACTAAAAAAAAAAAAAAAAAATGGTTTTCAAAGAAGTAAAAATATGACAAGCTAAGTACAAGGAAATTAACGAACATCACTTTGTTTAATTGTTTTGCTCACTTCTCCAAAGGAAATGTGAACGGCATACATTTTCTTTTCTCTTTCTACGAAAACGAGAAAGGAGTATAAGTGAATAGAATCCCAGTTTCGAATCCGAATCCTCCCCCCCCCCCCCCCCCCCACCGTTCATAACATGACATGGAGAAGCAAAAACAAGAAACAGCGTAAACATGAGATGAAATTGCGCTTTCAAGCAAAGGAGAGAGAGAAAATGAAGCTAGCATAGAAGAAAACAAAATGGCCAGTTTATTTCTTCATGAAAGGAAGTCTATAGAAACGAAGCAGAAAGTCCTCAAGGCATCGAATTTCCATACTATTCGTTTTATCTTTCTCCTTTCCCTTTGTTTCTTGAAAAAAAAAAAAAAAAACACTGAATACACTTTACTTTGTTCAAATACTACCACGTAATGTTGCTTAGACTTCTCAGTTTTAGCATCATAATTTTATTACAAATTGAATGTCCAGTTAGACATACAGATTATTTGTTTCCAGATAGAAGTAGATTACATGAAGGAGGCAACTCCTAGGACATCAACCTTTTCTATGTATACCCCCGGAAGGAACGGATGATAAAGATCCGCAGGAGACTTATGGGCTGCAGGAACAAACGTAAGCGACAAAGGCGTGCAGAGTTCCCTAACAGCTACGGGCTTGACTACCCCCTCGAGAGTCGCTCGGCGGCGGCCCGCCCGAACCGCTGGAGGTTCCAGCAAGAACCGGCTGAACCTCGACTCGGCATTTTAGGCTCAAACAGTCACCCCATGGCGAAACCGAGAAGCTCCAATACACGTATCTGCGCCATGTCCGAAGTCGACCTATACGTAGCCCTGGAGTCATGAAAGAGAGATGAAATTAAAAGAAATGAGAGGAGAGCCGTGGTTGAAGACACCATTCCAGCATTCGCCTAACCGACATAGGAAAAATCACGGAAAAATCCAGGGTAAGAGCGGGCGGACGGCAGGGATTGCTCGGTTATTAATTTCTAAAAATTAAAATATAGTTCTTCTAGTCTTGTCACATTTTATGAGTCATTCATACTGTGAAATGTGAGCGTGACTATCCAATGTTTTAGTTAAGTCCCAAGGTTCACGAGCTGGCTGCATACAATCCTGGACTTCTTAGCATGAGATAAGCTCATTTCCGGGAAAATGTTACGTTAGGATAAACTTTGTAGCTAATTATCCTCAAATGTCCTAATAACTATCGGAAGGATTTATACTTAACAGCTGAATATGTAATACCAAAAAATGTTGAGGTATTTGACATATTATCTTGGGCACAAATTAATGCATCCTATTTCCTTCAGATCTCGGACATTGATACACGTCACATCCATCTTAGGATAAGGACGGCTATGTAAAACATCTCGGTTTTTTCCACAATTACTAGCCTGTATGCTCTTCTCCGTCAAACTTTCAATTTGATAGTGTATCCTTGTTAAACTAAACGTTTTGCATGCCAAAAATTTGTGTTTCTATTTCTCCACCAGAAACTAATTATACTACTCCTTACTTTTGACTGAAACGTGTTATGAAAGTTAACGACTTCTTTGGAGAAAATGGAATAAATATGCCTACGACCAAGCGGTTAACGCTCCTCAGTAATTTTGGTCATTATCAGCCGTATTTTACGTATATGCATACCTATGTTATGAAATTATAATTAGCAATGTCAGTATGCATAAGATAAACTATTTTAGGTAAAAAAATTAGGAATGGAGAAACGATCATAGTTATCCACCTTAGGTTAATATTGTTAAATTTGCTAGTGATAGTAATTTTATTTTTATCTAAAGTTGCGTTTATAATGGATTGACTCATTAATCTGGCTTTTTTGTTTTGTTTTAGTAAAAGCGTTGTGTACAAAATAAACGTTTTAGCAATGTGTTTTATGTTATTTGATAAAGAATTACGTGAGCTACAAAATAATGTTTAGGTTTTTATATGCTTATATATTGTTAGTTCTTTTCAGGTTAAAATGGAGCACCAAGTCGAAAATGTTCTTTGTTGTCATCCTGACACTTCATTTTACTCGTCTGAGAAGAACAAACAGTAGATATCATTATTAGGGCCCGGAAGTTTAGCCAAAAATTCGTGAAGTTATAGTTGTGCACGAGGTATAACATCGTTAACTGAGTCATCAACTCGTACCGTTGGTAAACAGAAAGAGAGGAAAATGGCCCTTCAGCGTCTAAAGTTACTGCGGACATGGTAGTTCTTGTGTACAACGTGTTGGTGAGAGCAAACATCCCTTTCTGAAAAGTAGAAAATAGTCATTTCAAGTAGTTTTTAGAAAACTATACAGGAAAATATTGCAATTCGAGTCCAAAATACGCAAGAAATACCTAAAGCTGTACTACGAAGACGTACTTCTTCAGGGTATTAGAAACTCCGTGTCCGACAACAGAACATGGGTTTCCATAGATGAAACGGACTGTAGCACATGTAATTGTTGGTATACTGAGTACACTGAGGCATATTCACAGACATTGTACTGTCGCAACGAATTAGCTTTTCCATTTACTGTGTACATTGTAAATATCAATGATTCTTTAGTTTATATTCATCTGAAAAAGATAAGTTTGTTTCGTATAATTTATGAATAAATGTGCAATATATCGCAGTACACTGTGTCTGTCGTGTGATTACATATGATAGATTACCGTTGCCCGTGACCTTGGTTGTATGAGTACATGCGCAAGGCACTCAACGCCTACCTCGATATTTACGAGACCTTTTTTATTTTACGAACATATATGTCTGTATATAGTTTTTCCTTTTTTCCCTTATTTAATCGTTTTTTATTGTTTCCGTTTATCTTACTGTCTGTTTTCTATAGTTTAACGCACACACACACCCACCCATGCCCAAGGCGGGACTCGAACCCGCGACCCTCTACGCGGCGGAACGCTAGAGACACACCCTCTAGCGACTATGGCTAAGAAAGCAGACTTAGGTAGCGTATAACCCCGTCACAACTAACCTACTGTATTGTCCCTAATAATCATATAACAACTAAACACGCTCTTTTGTGCAGCACACCATTCTCTATCGAATAACGAAAAGCTCATTTCCAAAGTATTTTATTGCGCACGTAAAACTTTACTATAAAAGAAGGCCAGGACTTGTGAGCCAGCCCATTATTATTCATCATCGCTGACAAAATGATTTGCAATAGCATGCGTTAACTGCATTGGAAGAACTTGAATGTTGAAAATACTCGACATTGTCTCTAATTTTCAAACTCTTCCTCGTTAAGTGCATTGCAGAATCTCGGAAGTGGGGAATATCTTATTTTCAAACTTTTCCTCTCCCAATAATCCACTTATGGTATTTGTATCGCAATGTACTCACACTATTAGAACTGTCTTTTAGAAGGCATGCTAGTTTTTCTGTATGTAAGTCTCAGTGGAGGAACAATGTACTCTGATGTTTCTGATGCAAGTATACATATTTCAGTACGATCAGAGAGTGTATAATTCTCCAAGAAAGAAATACGCTCTGCCTAAAGATCCTGTTCACCTCAGTACATGAAGCATGTATGGAGGTCAACTTTAGCACATAAATCGCTATACTTAGGGAGGGAAAGCTCTTTGCAATTCATGCGTTTCATTAAATTTACACGACATTACCACAGTGGAGCCTTATACAAACACCTGTATGTAGTTTTCTAAACCTGTTGGTGAGGATACGGCTCACTGACTTGACATACGGGGGTTCCTTCAACAATATCTTGAGTCAGCAACAAAGAGCTTATATACCCTACTTTCGTTCCTTACGCTCCTTTTATGTCCACAGCTGACACGCATTTGTTCCAAAGGAGGACCGGGAACTACACCCTGATTCGGAATCAAGTGATATGGAAAGATTCTTGACAGGAGAGCAATTCGAGTAGAAAAGAAAACTGTATCAAAGTATGGCTCCTTGGTAACACTTTCAAAATAACTGGAAATTGCATGCAACACAAAGAGGAACTTGAGTACTGAAAAGAACAAAAACTATTTTTAAGGGCAGAGAGGTAATTTTGAATTTCAAAATTACACGTCTCTTGTTAATAGTATTTTAATCGTTTTACTGCCTGCATATTAAATATTCATCCCTATTATGTGTTTCAAATGGGATGATGTTTGTCCTTGAGCGCTGCTGGATGAGCAACCAATCGGAGTCCTACAGTGTTGTATTGCATTCCCCCTAAGTGGTGTGTGACGACCGCCAACATAACCAATCTCGAATAAATAGTATTCGCGCTAAAACAAAAATTCAGATTTTGCAAAAACTTATCCACAAGGAAGGTAAAGAGTAATGTATCCAACATAACCACAAAAACTCCATAGTTTTCCTAATACAGATAAATAAAGTACTATTATATTATAACAATGCATCGCGGTGCAAGTACTGTAATGAATAGAATTATTATTATACGTATATTTGTAATTACTGAGAACTGAAACAAACAATTGGCGTGATGTCATAAAAGAATTACTTTGAATAAGCCAAGGTGTTTGTTAAATTCGAGCGAGAACAAACAGTGAACTTCCTGCTGGCTTGTAGAATGGTACATCGGCAGAACGTGACTTGTCACGTTATACGTTTGTTTATGAATGGTTCGTAATCTCTATTTACTCTTAAGAATTGAAAGCAGTGTTATTCAGTTGTTCTTCCGTTTAAAAACCAAAGAGAAGTGTTATCGGCTGGATCAGCTTGCAATTGAAATGAGACACGAAGTATTATAATCCACCTTCCGCCTTACCACTGCCAGAACAATCCAATTGAGTTAATGTGGGCTCAGATTATGTTGCAAACAGAAATAATGCTTTTAAACTGAGTGACGCTGAACGACTTATTCACCAAGAAATTGACAAGGTTGCACAAGACTGGGAAAACTGCATGAGACAGTTTTGGAAAGACAACTTTTGGAAAGAAATAGCGCGTGACGATATTTTGGAGGTTATCATCACATTGCCCGTCTCGCTAGCGTAGTGGTAGAGTGTCTATCTCACGTACAAGAGGTCCCGAGTTAGAATCTCGTTCAGGGTGAGTTATCTGGATAAGGTTTCTTCCGGGGTTTTCCCTTATCCTGAAAGACGAATGTCGGGTGACTAAGCTCTATGGACCCCGGGCTCATTTGAGCATCACTTCACCCATTCCATTCATCGTCCGATATGATTTAACGTTGTAGGCCATAAAATTAAAAAAAAATATCATCATATATTTGCAACATCAGACGATGAGGACAGGGATCATGACGAAATGTCTCCTGACGTAAGTGACATTCACAGCCATATGGATGCGCCGCTGGCAGTTTAGTTGGAGTAGAAAACAGGTAATTCATAAGCTATAATTATTTTAAACTATAATTCAAAACACGTCAGTAAAATACGAATATCCACGTAGAAAATTGTAATTTTAACAACGGCATTATAGAACTTTGGAACATTCAATTTGCGTTCCCTTACGTCTAGCGCCAAGAAGACTCGCAAGTTTGCATGAGAGAGAGGGGGGGATATAAAAAGAGTGGGGATAACGAGATGGCAACGCTGAAGGGGCTAGGCTTCGGATTCGCTACAAGCCAGAACTCTTCCAATTTGAAACAGATAGTAGTAAAACCACTAAAATGTGTAGCTGCACAAAATCAGTATTTTTCAGAAATTTGGATAATATTTACAAGTTGATACCCTTAATGTAATACGATAACTTCTACCGAATAATCTGGACAATTTTGAGTTTTAGTTTTGTACACCATCATATAGACTTGCGCCGTCTGTTCGTTTAACAGATAAAACTTTTCTGCTATGACCAAATTTTTATAAAAGCTTCATAAATAACTACGATAAATTTTCTATTAGGCGAGCAGCAACACATCGAATCTTTTAGGACCGAGATGTTTAGGGTTAGTTGCTTGAATAAGGTCCTTTAGGAATTTTCCCTTATCCTAGCAAGAAAAACGACGAGAAAATCTCTGCTCTTTGAACTGGACCCATATCAGTACTCATTGACCATCATTTCATCATCTCTACAAAGCTTTAAAGAATGTTGGTAGGAGTAGCCATGTAGGCAGGACTTAAATGAATAAAAGGACGCATAGCGATGTGATAAAATTTACGTATTCTCCTTTGTGTTTTTATAGACTCAGAAGTGTCAGCTGTGATCGGTTATCGGGATCTTCCAGTGCTTAAAAAGCGAGCTATGTAGATTTAACGGAAAATTAAGTTTAAGATTTCTGTGACCAATGGCAAGATACACTTTGAATTATTATTACAGAAACAGTTATTTTAACCCTAGCAATGCCAACCCTTAGTAAGGAACTTACATTACCAACGCGGGGGGCTACTTTATGACCACCATTGGTAACAAAATATTTGAGCAAGTTTTAAAACAAGTTTATTTTAAAATTTGGTATTATATATTGTCATGCTTATAAAGGTATTAACTATTTCGTCTATACTTTGTTGCACGAATCACATTCGATATTTAGAATAAAGTAACATCTTGTTCCCTACGTTCATTTCGGGTCTGTCATGAAAAGTAATAGTTTTACTCAGTTGCAGAAGTTTGATCCTGCTCATAGTTGCAGTATATATGAATCTGCCAAAAATATTGGACGAGAGTTGTGAAATATATATGCCACTCACGTTCCACCTCCATGTATATAAGACATTTTGATTGTGGTGCGTTTGTTCTTACTGCCTCCTCATTTCTATGTTTCATTATTATTATTATTATTATTATTATTATTATTATTATTATTATTATTATTATTATTATTATTATTATTATTATTATTATTATTATTATTATTATTATTATTATTATTATTATTATTATTATTATTATTATTATTATTATTATTATTATCATCATCATCATTAGTTCTGAAGTAAAGAATTTTTCAAAGGATTCTCCAAGTTTCCGCTGTACCTTCATTTTTTCGCCCTTCTCGTTCTTTTACAATGTTTTGTGCTACAGGTCTTGTAAGCCGAAGAGGCTTATATATGTAAATACTTCCACTAGTTACATACGTGGCACTGACGTCATCTTCAACTAGACAATTATTTATATCTCATACACTATCATAAAATTCAAAATCAGTAACTGTTACTTTTTCAGATATATCCATAATTTCTTTGTCAGTGAAATTGTGTCAGGACATTTTGAAATAGCTTGGCGAATCACAATGTAGTAACTTAGTATCACTGCACAACAGACAGACTCGATACTGAATAAGTAAGAAAATAGATACCGAAAAACTGCCAAAACCAAACAAAAATGAGAACAACGATAATACAAATAAACTACAATGTTGACATGAACAAAATTAAGGACATAAAACGACTTGTTGAAGCCAGCAGCAATCTATCACTAGAAATATTAGACATGTTATGCATCATATGAAAAACCGACCGGGGTACTTTATTACTACTTTCACATTTGATTGTTTCTCAGAAAACCCAAAGAACCCTTGAAACAATTACGCAGTTCAATAAAAGAAACCGTGATGGACAATAACTAACTCCATGCCTTTAATTAACAAATTATAAGATCGAATTTGGTATTAAAAGGGTTAAGCCGTAAATTCGGGACCCGGTTATAATTCAAGTTACTATTTTGAGTGATATCATTCAGGAACAATTTAATTCTTCAACCTCAACAGCCGACAATTCACTTCAGTTATAGTCGCGCTGCTCGAACGGTTACCATGGCTTTATCTTTGTTAATAGAAACCTCTCAGATAAGGCACTGATTATTCTTGTAAGAGTGAGAGGGGAACTGCCAGGCTTCCCAGCCCTGTGCTAAGCACCAGTGAACGCATCGCTTCAGCCAATGGAATCCACAGGAATCACAAATGACAGATAGATGTTTATTCCACGTGGAGTAATCAATGCGTTATCTGAGAGGCCTCTATTACCAAAGATAAATCCATGGTAACCATTCGAGGAGCGCGAGTATACATCACTATTAGCCTCCATTAAATTTACCAACTTAGATGGTTTATCTTTATACCCTCCACGCATATCCTGAGACAAAGGTCCCATAGGTCATCACTGGAGAAAGTATAGTGTCGGTGTCAAATAGAGACACACAACATCCGACAACGGTAACCAGAACGAGAACTAAAAGGTTAGAATACATTTATTGTAATGTGAGTGTTCACAGTTAACGCTTTCCGGGTCCGGGAAGGGGGGCGGTAGGAAACTTGGTCAAGTTTTAACTAACTTGTTCTTGTTCCTGCGTATGGTGTACATTGGATTTATTTTGTGCACATTATAATGTCTCATTGTAGAAATCATTCAAAACGGCCGTGGTCAAAATTTATCTTTTTGACATTTTGGACTATTAGAATACTCATTCATAGACAATGATTTTTGCTCAATACAGATAGTACATACCTTGAGATTGATAGAAATAATCTATTCTGCTTTATAGAGCGCTACATATTGAAACACAAACCCTGTCCTTTTATTATTTATGGGAGTCAGTGCACAAGCACTCAGGAGTGCAGACTACTTTTTCTTAAGTACATAAAATCAACTAGTCTTAGACATTTTAATGATTTAATCTTAAACTTTGACAATGGAAAATAAAGATGTTTAGAAATGGTTTAGTAATACTTCGAAAGTGGTTGGAAAAATATATTTTCGCGAAATATTACTAACCGCCCTTCAAAATATTAGATTTAACTATAAAAGGGCTAAGTATGCACCATTGCAACTAATCAAGATTTCTTAGAGGTCCCAAAATGTGGACAGTAAGGAACAGAGCAATCGAATGAAAGTTGTAGCTTAGGAACTCGACTGTTCCGTCTTGTAACGTATAGTCACGCCGCTGGAACAGTTACCAGAAACCTCTCCGACAACGCACTGATTATTCTTGTAAGAGTGAGAGGAGTACCGACGGGCCTCCCAGTAGTGTGCTAAGCACCAATGAACGCATCACTTCAGCCAAGGGAATTCGCAGGAATCACAAATGACAGATAGATGTTTACTCCACATGGAGTAATCAGTGCGTTATCTGAGAGGTATTTATTACCAAAGATAAATGCATGGTTATCGTTCGAGCAGCGCGACTATGCAAGCTGTGCAAAGCGCGCTCTGCAAGTATTAAGATAGGGAAACTTATTTTCTGATTTGCTGTCATATGCGAGTTTAAAATATACAGAAGCACTTGATGCAGCACAATGAAAGCGCGAGATGTTACTTTTGTGCGTCATCAGAACGCAGGCAAACCTGTTTCATTGTCTTTTCTTGCTGGTCACAAAAGAAAAGGAGAAAAACAAAAGAGCAAGGAATAACAAAACATCTGTTTGTTTTGCAGAAGCAACAGCAGGCACCGGCCGGACCAAACAAGAGTAGTGATTTATGGGACTTGTCTTTAAAATAACACGCAGCATAAATATTTCATATCAAGACGTTTAAAAAGGGCAAGTTTTCAGGTGGCCGGCCGTGACTACCCACTCAACAGCCCACGATGAGATAATTTCAAGTACACAAACATTCGTTTCCGTACACATTAAAACAAAATTGCAACATAAATATCAACAGTTTCTGACACCCCTGTGATAGTTCCATGATATACGAGAAGCCGTTTTGGATTGTCACCAGTATACAAGTGTTAATGATACCCATTTATGACCAAAAAAGGGGGGGGGGGGAAATTGCCAACATTCAAATAAATATGGATTTTAGTATTATTAAACACACTACTTTTCTAGGTTAGTCCTCTACAGCTTTTATAGCTCTAACACCTTTTAGATAGTACCAAATGGACCTTCCCTAATCAACCAATTTTAATAACAGTTTTAAGTTAAAATGCACCTACCAAGATATATTGTTTAAGTTTAATTGCTCTATTCTGAATAGTTTTGTAATTAAAATTATTTTTAGAAATGATATGATAGCAATAAAAGCTACACTTTTTGCAATCAGAATTAAAATACTGGTCCAAATTTGGTAGGTGTGTTAGTTGTTCTATTCCTAAGCAACAATCTTTTGCATTTGATTTTCAAAATATTAATGGATACTAGAAATATTATTTCTATATAAACAAATTACTAGTAATTATAATAATGAAGAAAGCACATACATATGAACGTAATCAACAAAGCAATGCAATTTTTTCTGTAACAAATTACATCTCCTGAAAGATTAAACTTCATCCAACAATATATATACTACTAAAAAGTTTACTCAAAAATTGTTATATGCGCAAAAAGTTATTTTAAAGTTTTCGAACACATTATTGGAGATATCGCAAACAATTGGATAAATTTGAAATACCCAGTTTCCTGGTAGATGCGACATAATTTTTATTGACCCTAATCTAGACATGCTGAAGACGACAGTTGTTGAAGCATTGCATAATGATTTTAAAGTCTCCCTATAAGCTCAGATTCCTATGAAATTGTAAGAAAACCATAAATTTTGCCAACATTAATAGCAGTGGAATTTTATATGTATACATGCTGTATACGGAACAAAGAAGTGGTCAAATTTTACTGACAATTTGAAAAATGCTTTAATGAAAATGTTCTGATTTTACCCCCTTAAACGTAAATAAAGTTAATAAAAATGACAAATAAATATGTATCAAAGTAACTTATCTTAGTTTGAACAAATAATCTTACCCTCAATTACATCAAAAGCATATGTGAAACTTTCTAACCTTTTAACTTCGGTCTTAACGTGATTTGTGAAGCACTTTCAAAGTTTCGCATATCTGATCTTTCATTTAAGATATCCGTACTTCGAAGAAAAGTACCAGTTTGAAACAGAAAAGTACCCCTGAGAAAAGTTTACTATGATATACCAACAGCGGTCACATGTATCGATAAATACTGACGTTTTTAGATTTCCTTCTTCTATTCAGCATACTTCTATGGTTGAATTAAACAGTTTATAAAGGAGAATAAAACAAAACGAAAGTAAATAAACTGGTAGTTCACAGAAGCTTCTCGATATAATCGCATTCTTTCGGTTAGAAGACTTTCACCGGTACAAAGGTTACGTTATGAGACAATTAGCTGCTTATCTAGCACGGTGGGAGTTGGAGAAAGGCGCCCTTTACACGTTCTCTTGGTAAACTGTCGTCAGCGAGTGAAAATAGCGTCGTGCTTCGACAGTTACTTGCATTTACATGTCCAACTGAAAACAATTTGAATGCCTTTCTCAAGTGCATAATCACGAACTTTGTGTCTTGGCTTATTAACATGCTAAGGGTACTTAAACTCGAATACTTCTTCCGGCGGAAAATATAGCTCTGCTACTTATAGGCTGAACAAAAGTGGAGCATTCAAAGTGGGCTATTTCTGTCCTATGGATAGTGTTAGCCATTGTTTCATCCATTCTACTGATCTTTAATGATTTTCATTATTGGTGTAATCAGGAGAGGGGGGCTGACGTGTTGCGCTCACGTGTCTTTCGCTACTCTTGAAAATTATTTTTATAATCAACCTACTACATAATGGAAATTCAGAGTCAGACTGAAAATTTCAATGCCACAAACGGGCTTTTAACCACGAATTTTCTGGTCTCGGTCCAGTTGCTCTAACCTTTGAGTTACCACAGTAACATGCCAGGCGACATTAAATTCTCCAACTCCTCAAGGCGATCTCATATTAATATGAGATAACATACCTTAATGACGACTTACAATGCTGAAAGTAGTTTTAATTCCTGGGCTACATAACTCGGACCACTATTACATCAATTAATGGAAATTAACACTTATTTCACACTAGCCGTGTGTGGTACAAGGTTTGAAAAGTTAAGGGCCATTATTGCTTTAGATACAAAATAAAGTTCAGTTTTGATAGGAAGCTTTGAGAGTAATAATTACTCCACTGAATGTAACTGCACTTACAGGGAAACTTCCATTAATTGGAAAACCCATTCATATCCCATTTACTTACACTCAGATCAAAATTAAAAGTATTTTAAATACAAACCTTTATAAAACTGTTACCCAATCAAAGAGCAAACAAACAAAGAACAGAAGTAGGATAATAAATTTTAAGGACTTGCAAATACGAATGCTAATTGTCACATGAATGGACTTGAAGTTAATAACAATAGGCAGGCATAAAAATGTGCAGCTTTTAATTCGTATGTCTGCTGTTACAAATTCTACTCTTAAGTTCCAGCTGTGAAAGAAAAAACTTTTTGTAAAAATGGTATAAATTGATTATTCTGAAGTAAGTCTGTGTTATACCCTATGGCTCCGCTTAGATAAAAAGTAATGTGAAGAGCAATTCATAGGTTATCCACAGAAACTCGGGGATATACATGTTACTCGCTAAGCAAAGGCCGCAAACATACAATATTTTAAATAAAAAAGTAAAAGCTCTATTTATTAAAAGCGATACATTTTCTTAAATTGCAGTTGTCTGGGAAGAGGGGATTTTCATAAGAAGTTTTGCTGATATCTAAGTGTTTCTGACATGTTAACATTGAGGGGAAGATACTAATGACTATAGCGAAAGAAAACTTGACTACTATTTTCTACAATACATATACTTCGATATAATATACCAATTTGTTCATATTCAAATATACATTATATGTCTACAGATAAGGTTAATGTTAGAAAAGGGGGTAAAGTATAACACCTTTTGTTAAATCTTTAAACGAAATGAGTCCAGTTGAAATTGGTACGTTCTCATGTCCACCTCCAATGTGTACAGATTCAAGAGGTCCAGAGTTCAATCTTGATAGGAGGAGTTTTCCGGATAAGGTTTCCTCTTCTCCGAAGTTTTCCTTCCCTTAAAATCGAATATGAATAATTCTAAAACTCCCTGGAGAGCGGTTGATCTGAGCATCATTTCATCCATTCACCGTTCAGTTATGATCTACCTGGTTATGCATATCAAACTTATCCCCCCAAAACTCACTCGTACCTGCGTTTCTATGTTTTATTCTGACTGAACAAGATATCCTTAGAAAATCATAGCTTCAAATTGAACATATCACATAAATTGAACATCGAATAAATGATATCACCGAAACATGCCCCTAAGTGAACTAAAATTACACAAATGTTAGTTCTTGCTCCACCAGTGATGCCCGCCTAAATTTAAACGGTATCTGATTAATCATGAAATTTGCTATTTATTCGAATTTACCAGTTTGGATCAATTACCCTCTCTCTCTCCCTCTCTCTCTCTCTCTCTCTCTCTCTCTCTCTCTCTCTCTCTCTCTCTCTCTCTCTCTCTCTCTCTCTCTCTCTCTCTCTCTCTCTCTCTCTCTCTCTCTCTCTCTCTCTCTCTCTCTCTCTCTCTCTCTCTCTCTCTCTCTCTCTCTCCCTCCCTCACACAGGCACGCATGCACGCACACACACAACCTGTTTTAAAGTGCTTCTCGGGAGCTTCAAGAACATCAAAATGAGTTGTTTGTAAACCCCTTATATCGCATTTTTGAGTGGAATATGACAGATGTCATTTGGAACCAGTTCTTCAGGAGAATCCATTGCAGATTTAAACGCTTTGTAATCAAAACTTGGCAATGTAGTGTGAAAACATGTGTGCTGTTAGTTGGGGCATTTACTGTCTCATATTTTAATACATTTTAGAATGTTTATTCTAATATTATGGCTATGATATTTGCAATTGTTATTAAACATTATTATTTGGAAACAAGAATGTCAGTTGTGTGGTTACAGTGAAACAGTTATTTCTAACAATGTTTCATGTTGTTGGGTTGGGAAGGTGCTTTTAAAACCTTTGTGCCGCACCTATGGAAGGTATGGGGACGCAAATATCAAGTTTGGTATTTATCCGATACTTTGATATTGAGTTACGATGTTGACATACACACGCACACACACACACACACACACACACACACACACACACACACACACACACACACACACACACACACACAGTTTGCTGGTTGATTCGGTTAGGGGCTGATCTTAAGTTTGCCGTTTCAGACCCGGCCCAGATTGACGGTTTTTAAGTGACAATAGATTTACTGGCACATAAAAGGACTCCTATGGGACGAAATTAAGACACAACGGCGATGCTGATATGATTCTGACAATTGTCAACGTCATTAACAAATAGAATACTTATGTACATATACACCATTGCAGTGACAAAAAGCTATTACATACGTATTGCGTCCACAAAATAAGTATACGAATAAGAGACTAAAAATAAAAGCAGAGTTGCCATTAGGGTTCGAAAAAAATACAGAATAAAAGAAACAGGTTTGGAAACATGCGGGAAAGAGCCACATTATTTCTTTCCTACGTCACAACTGACATCCTGCATCGTTTCCGTTCATGGGTAATTTTCCGATCGTTACTACATAATGACTATTAGCTTTCTTGCCCTGTAATTGCTGTTATGTGCATTCTCTTACGCCTCTTGCATTACCACTCTTAATTCATTTTCGACAAAAAGTTGACATTCATCATTTTTCACGTTCAGTTCACCTACCTATCACAGACAAATGCCAGAGAAAGCCGAAACAGTGTTTCAACAAATTCACTCTCTACATTCCGTTGTATTTTAAAGAGTTCTTCACGAAACAGAATGAAATACCCATTAAAATGTCAATATCCCTTCCGCACTTAGCGACATGTAGTCTCTACCACTAAAGCAAAGGAAAATCATATATACAAAAACACTTCAAAGAGAAAAAAGCTTCAAACATGCCTCTGGAGCCCATTCAGTGTCTATTATATAATTAACGAGTCTTTATAGAAAAACAGCAAAACAACATTTTCTGCGAGACATGTTCTACTGCATTGGTTCGTAAACAAAAAATGGGAGGGACATAATTTTATAATTTATTAAATTGGACCATCATTTGTTCGTTTTGTTAAGAATTGGCTATGTATACAAGAGCACAACTTTAATAACGAAGGCACGTACTATAGCAACATCAGGAGCGACGTAAAAAGAAGAAACCGCGTGTAGCAGAAAAAGTGCGCAAGAACAAGTGAATGTAAGACTAACAACTATTATTAGCGGCAGGTCTATAAGGCTGAAGTTGATTTAGTACTAAGATTATATACCTATATATATTAGAGATGGGTCTTCGATACCTGCGATACCTCGATACTCACGATACTTGCGTGGTATCGACATCGAAAGATACTTCAGAAAATTCGGTCGATACGTTTTCGATACTTCGGTGGTGTAATTCTGTCATTTTTATTTTACGAGGGCGGGGGCGCCAAAAGAAACCGGACTCCGAGGGCGCTGCCACTCGTAGACGTAGTGCAGGGTTCTCACGCTAGATGGTGTTAGTAGAGACCTTCATGACACAGCTGTGCAGACGGCGTCAGTGTAGAGCTGAACGTGCAAGTGTGGTATTGTGTTTCTCTGACTGTTGGCGGGTTACCTCTGCGAAATCGTTATGGCAACTTTAAAAGAACAAACAGTGTGTGTGAAATTTTGTTTCCTGCTTAAAAATACTGCAACGGAGACACATCAAATGCTTCAGGAAGCTTTCCAGGACGACGCTATGAGCCGCACACAGGTTTTCGAGTGGTTTGGGCGCTTTAAACGTGTTGAGATGTGTGTTGAAGACCAAGCTTGTTCTGGACGAACTACAACATCGCGAAATGAGGAGAACATTGAAAAGGTCCGCCAAAAGATCCAAAGAGGATCGTCGCCAAACGATCGACCAAATTTCAGCAGCGACAGGAATCAGTTGGAGCTCGTGTCAACGGATTTCGAGGGAGTATTTGCACATGAGACGTGTTGCTGCTAAATTTGTTCCGCGCCTTCTCACACAGGAGCACAAAACCATCCCCATGAATGTGTGTCAGGACTTAAAAACAGAGATTGCACGTGATCCAAACTTCTTGAACAAAGTCATTACAGGGGATGAGAGTTGGTGTTACGGGTATGACCCAGAAACCAAGCAAGCGTCAAGCCAGTGGAGGACTCCCAACTCTCCCAAACCAAAAAAAGCAAGGCAAGTGAGGTCAAATGTGAAGACGATGATCATTGTCTTTTTTGATGTTCGTGGAATTCTGCATCGAGAATTCATACCCCCTGGCCAAACTGTTGACTAGCACTTTTACTTGGTTGTTTTAGGGCGTCTGCGAGAGGATGTGAGGAGGAAACGCCCGGAACTTTGGCGATCAGGTCACTGGTTTCTGCATCACGACAACGCTCCAGCACATATGGCCTTAAGAGTGACCCACTGTTTGGCATCTCAGAGGTAGTCTGTCGTTCTCCATGCTCCGTATTCGCCAGACCTAGCCCCGTGCGACTTTTTCCTATTTCCACGAATGAAAAACACGCTAAAAAAGGGAGTGTTATGACGACGTGGCAAAGGGCACTGGATCATATCAAACTTGAAGAGTTACAAACATGCTTCCAACAGTGGGAAAAGAGACTTGACAAGTGCATCGCATGTAATGGAAAGCATTTTGAAGGTGACTGAAGTAATTTAGTTAAAAGGTTCACCAATAAAGTTTTTATGACAATCCGATTTCTTTTGGGTTTCCCCTCGTATTTTAAAATCACAAAATATTATTGCTGCAAGTAGAACATTGCAAAGCTGAGAAATTGCCAGGAATGTGGTAACATTATGCAAGAAAATAATCGTGTGTCAAATTCAGTGCCAGTTACCAGTTCCCTAGAAGAAATCACTGCATATCTCAACGACGATGTCACCTCTTTCTAGTGCATTGGATTACTGGAAAACAATTTCAAAATTTCCAAAACTTAAATAAAAAAATTAGTCGCTAAACATGTGCGTATTCCACCAGCAGCAATTTTCTCTAAAAGACCATTTAGCATGGCAGGACTCATGTGACAGAAAAAGTAGAGAGTGAAAATGCTAATATTTTTCAACAGAAACTTATAAAGGTGGACTGTTTTGCTCTTAAACGTATAGTGCGATCCATACAAACCTGAACCATCCATATAAATCTCCTCCACCAACATCTATACATGTTTGCACTCGTCTAACCATATTCTCTGACGTTTTACGGAGAGTATCTTCGCCAATGTTACTTATTTCGGTTCAAATGAATTCCTTGAGAACATCAATTGTCCGTGGCCTATTCTTGTACACTATTTCTGTTAGATACCCCCACAAGAAGAAATCCGGTGAGGTTAGGTCAGGGGATCTGGGTGAGCCACAGATCTTTTGAGATTATTCGATTATCAAAGAAACTGGTTACAAGTTCCATGGTGTCATTAGATGTATGGCAAGTTGCTCCATCTTGTTGGAAATAACCTTCTTTCAATTCGATATCATTCAGCTGCTCCACAAATGTCTTGAAGATACCCAAATAAGCATCAGTGTCTACAGTCGCATCAAAGAGAATGGGACCAACGATATATAGATGCTGTATATTAAAATGGTTCCTATTAAAATGGTTCAGGTTTATATGGATCGCACTAATGTAGGATTTAAAAATAAGAACACTGATGGTTTTAAGTTTTGTCTCATTAAATGTGTGCACCTATTTAATTTTATTGGCATTACACAGCTCTCCCAACATTTTCTTTTGTATTTAAATTAAAAGTAGAAATGACGGCATCGAGTATCGAAGTATCGAGAAAAACTGGCGTCGACTAATCCCTAATGTAACTCTGAATTTTCAAAGCATAAATCAAGGAGTCATACAATGGTTTTAAAACATAATGTGAGCATGCTCGTGTTCAAAGAAAATTCAGTTGATAAAAAATGGCAAAATATAGCATTTATAGCTGCTTTGGCGTCTTATAAATTGTGTGAAAGAACTTAGTTGTGACTTAATTATCAATTTTCTAGAAATAGGCTGAAGTTCTCTTTACTTGGAAAGAAATGTTATATCATTTCGTAAAAGAAAACTGTGTTACACACAAAAAATTATATTTTTAATATACACTGCTAATTGAAACTTTTCCTGTGGCATTGCATTTCCCGATAATCTTTTCTGCTATTCAGAGTTTCAAGGTCAGCATCTGACTAACTGCTTTCTATATTCCTCTCATATCTACGACATTATCTCGACAACTGTGTGCCTTACGTTCAAGAGGTCCCGAGTTCAAATTTCGATCAGGGTAAGTTATCCGGAAAAGATTTATCCTGACAGATGAATGTTGGGTAACTTGAAGTTCTATGCACCCTGGGCTCATTTCCGCATCATTTCATTCATTGTCTGATATGACTATGTTGGAGGATGTAAATTAAAATAATCGTAACATGAAGTACATAGAAAAATAAGGTCTTATAAGGACAGTTGTAGGGACTATGCATGCATTAGCATGGCTTTCTCTACTCATTCTTACAAACGCGTATTATTGTAGCTACTGGCCTGTTAATCCAGATTAAAATTTCAGTTCACATTTACAAATTTCGTTGAAGTGGACAGATCTTTAAAGCAAGTATCTGTATGGGTGGCATTCTTTGACTTTCCATTTCTTTGTACGACCATGACAAAAAACGATAAACAATACGTTTCTGCTCTAAAATTAGAAGTTTCTGGCAACAGAAGAAATATTTAAAATTAACTAAAAAACTTAATTTTGATGCAAATTAAATTATTCTTTCAACCAGCCGTGTAGACCAAATTTTGGACAGGTGGAGTCAGACTGAAAAATTCAATGCCATAACCGGGATTTGAACACGGATCTCCCAGTCTCCGTCCGGTTGCTCTAATCATTGAGCTACCACGACCAACATGACAGTATGACATTAATTCTCCAACTGACTCGCATATGCATACGCATATTCCACCACTAGGAATTCTCAAACATTTGAGACAACTCCTTAATCGCGACTTACAACACGTAAGTACCGCAAAGTCACGCTTTATAGTCCAATCACTATTAGAGAATACTTTAGCGACATGTTTTTCTTTTAATAACTAAGCCCGCGGACTTAGTGTGTTAAAACCACTGTGTTGAAGCTGTAGCAATAGAATTATTCATAGGAGTTGATACCGAAATTATGGTTTGCCAGAAGCAAAGAATCATGATAGATGTCAAAGGAATGTTGGTTCTTTGTGACGACCAAGGGCAAGGCCAGTTCAGTTGGGGAAAGTCTGTAACAAAGCCATGAAAGAAGCAGTGTCCTTAGAAGGTTTCTAAAGGAATTGTCACTTGACGTATATGAATAGGGAATTCTTTGGATCATTTACAATGGCGACCAAAACAGCCACAAAGGGACTTTGTTTGTTTAAAAGAGTTTTGAGAGGGAAAGTTAGAGATATATACACGCGTGCAGCTGTGGTTAGGGCAGTCTTCGGTGTGTAGCCGATATGGCTATATCCCGGCTAGGAAGCCATTATAAACGGTCTTCGGCGTGAAGCTAAGAGGGGAGTCTGAGACGTGAAGCCTATTAGAGCGGTCAACTTGTTCTGTCTTGAGTATTTGTCGGGTCATAAAAATTTATCGAGTAATAAACGATTAGCAGTCAATAATTCTAAACCGAGATTGGTAACCCTCGGTCGGCAGCTTCCATTTCGAGGTTAGAAAAGAAGAAGCAGTGAATAAATAATTTGGAGACGGGCATTCCAGTGTTGTAAAATTTCCTTCTCACACCCATCCACGCATACCCTTAGAGAAACCTCATTGCTCGCCGACTTCTGTGTTCGCCATTATATTATATTTGCATCAAACTGGCGCACAACGTGGAGCTGTGGTAACACTTGAACGCCACCATCATCATTTTTGTATCAGAGTAATATCTAGTAAACGTGATAATAACAGTGAAGACTTAACTATTAGATAAGTGTAAAAATTAGTTGTAGTTAGAGATTTTCTTTTTTGTCCTAAGATTTTCTCCATCTCGTAATTTGTAGAGAAGGCATTCAGAATGAAGAGGTCTTCACAGCTATTCAGCAAATTAAAGACATATTTTAGGTCTTCGCTCGCTCGGTTAATAATTATGATACAAGGGTTCTAATTACTATTATAGTCAAGTTTCATAGACTGTTTATGCTCGATCATGTACCTATCTAAATTAAAAGTCTCATTTCAAAGTAATCGTTTCTGGTTTGAGTGATGTTACAATCGTGAGACGTAGTATGTAGTACGCAGGCGCAGAAATATTGATTACTTCCCTATAAACAGCTTTTAACGTGTGACATAATTTAACCTAAAAGCATTAAAACATCGGCAACCTTAAAAAAGAATTTTACTTTTATCATGAGGTATTTAACATCAGGTGCTTCATTTATAAATGTTTTCAATTCATCATGTGCAAATGTTATGGCTTTTTTCCTTTATATCCTTGTGATTTGCATTTTAGTAAGCTGTTCAGTTTTGAGTATTGAGATAAGTCAATTTGGTGCCTAATGTTGAGTGTTGATTTCAAAATAGAATAGTGAGTACACAAGGTCAATGATAATATTTTGAGACAATTCTTCGAAATACACTAGGAATATATTTTCTAAGAACGAATTTATATCTTTTGATAATCTGAAATCCATGAATTGTGAATATAATTTCTCGTGCATCTTTTTTGACTTTTGTGGCAACAAGTTATTGGTAATATTGAGTACTTTTGCCGTAATTTCTGGGAGTGTAAGTTCAGTGTCACTGTTACTAGAGTCAGACATTTTGACTAGCGCTAGTACCGTTATCAATCAAAACGAGAATAATCGATACTTGCGCTATCACAATGTTACATGGCCACTTTTGATGGTCGAATACCAACACTTTAATGAACAGGTTTACTTTAATGAGGTCCATTAAAGTACTGCTACCAGTCATATAAAGACTTAAGTTTGGCATGATCGAGCATAAAATCTTTTAAACGTACGGCATTTTAATCATTCAGTACAGCCATTTTTTAGAAAATCTGCGGTAACAATCTGGACAGTTTGAGTTGGAGTAATTTTCTTGAAAATCTTTGTATCGTCCTTGAATATGCTGAACTGAAATACGAAGGTACGTAATCAATCGAATTAACGGTTTTAAGAAATACTGT
This sequence comes from Mantis religiosa, assembly GCA_030765055.1. NCBI lineage: Eukaryota > Metazoa > Arthropoda > Insecta > Mantodea > Mantidae > Mantis > Mantis religiosa. The sequence goes on from CM060950.1 coordinate 335,149,142, forward strand.
TATCATATTATTGTTTATTATAAGTTATACTGATGATAGTAATAACAATTATAAGGATATAAAATGACCAAACCAAGAAATAACTTGAATAGCAAAGAATGCAAAGGATTTAATATTACTTGTAATGGAGCATGCTGTGAATCCATCATTAAAAGGGGGGAAAAAACCACGCACACACATACAGGATTTTTTTTCTAAAAATGGATTTCTTTAATTTACGGAATCTCAAAATATGTGGAAATGCAATATTTCCTCCACTTAGTACACGTAAATAGATGAAAAGTAACACATGAAAGTGAGCAAGAAAAGTCATTCGAATGATAAGAACGAATTATTATTTGTGAAGTTCTCTTAAAATACAACCACCAATTAACTTACCTAAGACATAAAATTCACGTGACAACAATTCATAATATCGGTTCTAGTTACAAATGACACCAGAGATGCAGACTTCAAGTGATATCTTTGTTACGACACGTAACACGACAACGCAATAGCAGGTGAAATACCGCTCTGTGACCTCTATCGTCAGTCATTACAAAGAAAACAGACGTTACATTTTGTTCCCACATGCCCTTGCCCTCACTCTAGACGTCCTTGTCGATTTCACCGTCGTCCTTGCTGCCTCGGTAATCCTAAAGAGCCTATTTCAAACTTCCGCAAACATTATTCTGGCCAGAAACTGGCACAAGGGAATAGAAAACGAGAACCCAATTATCATTATTATAATCATTAAGTTTACGAGCGGGGCGTTTAAAATTTAACCCACCACCATTAGAAAATCTTCTGTGAGGTACAGTATCGGCTCGTCTATTGCTCGTAAACATTTTTAATCATGCCCTTTTTCGAGTATTTTCGTTTTAATGAAATAATGTCTTCAGCGAGATATGCAAAATGCTTAGAATTCGTTGTGTTCATACCCAGGTTTTCACAATTTGAAGTTCTGACTTTCCTCACCCAAGCGACATTTGATGGTTTCGCGGGTCTCTACTCGAATGCAGAAAAGGTTTAATACATCCCCCAAATTTTCTATTTCTCCACTTCTTTTCCCATCTCATTTCACTTCACCTTTCATCCTGATTGGCTGTTTCAGTATTCTAAGTTTCGGTGGGAATTTCGGCGTGTATAGCAGGGAATTTACTTCCAGTAAATTCTCATTCCGGGGGGTCCTGGACCCCCCCCCCCCAGAGATGGAGAAGTCTATAGGGGCGGGGAGTCGGTTGTAGGAGCCGCCACCAGCAGTTTCAAACTATAACTATACACATTAGGGATCCTGCTGCCGTATCTCGTCGGGTATCCTCTCACCTCACCCCCACATCCCGAAAGGGCATAGGCACATTAGTTCTATATTACTAAGTTCCCCTCAGAAAGTTGCCACAGAATCAGCCATTCTACATTCTGAAAGCACCTGGTACGTGCTAACCATTCATCGATTGTTTACATTGATGTATAAACCTAGTATAATGTGAAGTACATAAAATACTAATTCTTTTCATTTTTTTAAAACCAAACGACACAAAAGTTTTAAAAGCACATTTTCCCTAAAAAAAATTAATCATTAGCGTTTAACAGGAATTCCTTGAATGAAAGAAGAGAAACAGCCCTCCATACAAGACTAAACGTTTCGCGTAAAGTTTTTTCGAAAAAGTTTATTTTCTCAAAAAAGCTAAGGCTCTTTCATTACGTTACCATATGTTAAACATATTTTCGTGACAAACGAAATGTATATATTGAATTTTGTGGGAATAACTTCTGAAGACTTTATTCTAGATGACTTTGGCGAAAGTGGCGAGCAGCAAAAAATAAACAAAATCTTGCTATACTAAAAATGCAAATCTCATTAAGGAACACGATCCTCCCTCTCTCCCCCTTCCCACCCTCCCTTTCTTTCTTTCTCTCTTTCTCTCTCTTTCTCTCTCTCTTTCTTTCTCTCTCTCTTTCTTTCATTCTTTCTCTTTCTTGGCACAGAGAACAGTTTCCAAGATAGCCCTTGTTATTGGTATGAATTTTCAAATTCTTAAGCTTTTCTAAAAAAAGTACCTAGTAGGTGGTCTTTTTATGTCCTGGCCATGCAAAGAGATTGGAATGTCAAAGCCATCAGAGAGCGACCAGTTCTTAAAGGATTTGACAATCGCTTACGTCTACCGAATTCTCTTTCTTATTGTACCTACCTACCTACCTACCTACCTACCTACCTACCTACCTACCTACCTACCTACCTACCTACCTACCTACCTACCTACCTACCTACCTACCTACCTACCTACCTACCTACCTACCTACCTACCTACCTACCTACCTACCTACCTACCTACCTACCTACCTACCTACGAATTCTAGTAAAACAACTTCCACACAATTGAAATAGAAGACTAAGCTTGTAAGGATAATTTGTACAAAAGTGAATAGAGAAATTCATGTGACTGTAAAATTAGATTTTTCCTTCTGGTTAAGCGAAATCTTTGAACCCACACATAGCGGCCTAGCTCTAAAAATACTAGGATATAGCTTAAGCCTCATATTCCCCTTACTAGAAAATATATACGATAAAACAATCTCTATACATCTGTCTCGATTAATAAGTAGAATAATTAGGTTTTGTACGAACAGGTAGAAAAGTCATGTGAATGTGACATAAGATTTTTTATTACTTGGCCTTCCAAACAAAACAGAACTTCAAACTCATCACTTAGTCACCACTTCTTGTAAGATTTGATAATCTATTCCTTTATTCCTCTTGTCCCTATAAGGAAATATGCAGTAAGACAATTTCTGTAAATGTTTATCTCGACTAACCTGATGTAATAGAAGAATAAGTGTTTATAAGAATAATTTGTACAAAGAGTGGCAGGAGTCATACCGAGTGCAACACATTACATTTCTATTAATATTTTATAAGCATGTTTTGGGAATATTTTCTTTAATTGTAATACTTTGACTCGTGAAATGTCAAAATAAACACTACTCGAGATCCAGATCCCCCTAAAACAAATAATGAAGTTCTGTTATTACTATAGAAATTTACAATAGCTTTTGTGTCTGGATTCTGCAGATGTATTAATAAAAAATGTGTTGCATGTAATTTATAAATATACAATTTTGAAATTATGTTACCCTGAAGTACTAGTGCAAAAGGCTGGGATCACGCGGGAAGGCATATTTGTAATTATTAAAAAACGAAAAATATGCCCCAAACAAGGCATCATCACAGTTAACTGACCAGCATTTGTCCGCAATTCACGATTACGGTGGAATTATAACAGTACATTAATCAAATTTTCACCCGTAGGCACTTCGCTTCAGAGAATCGGTTACACCTTCCAGAATTAACAGCAGTCTTCCTCAAGACTTACGTAGGTATCCAGCTATTATAATTGTCTTTGTTATCGAGGTACAGCGTAAATGAGGTTGTCCTCAATTCAATAACCTTTTTTTGTTTTACCTTATAGATAGCTTATCCTATACAAGAATACAGTTGTAAGCTAATAAATAATTAGAAAGACATGTTATTAAGTTTTATTACTTTAACGGCAAATAATAGATGTAAACAAACTTTCTTTTTAACTATCTTCAGTTAAACTCACGGGTACGTTTAGGGCAATAAAACCGCTTTACCGTACACGTACACAAGCAACAGATCGAAATAATTTACCATGAAAAGTTGAAGTAAACAGCTTCGAATAAAAACCACAAACAGTTAAAGAGGAAATAGAACGGATGCTTAGTAAATAAGGAATGAGAAACCTAGTAAGAATTGATACTTAGCAAGAGATTTTTGACGCTTACCTAAGCCCAACATTTTTAAAACGAGTATATTAGAGCACAAGAATAGACTCATTTTAAAGCCTTAATGTGCTCGACTGAGCATTTATATTCGAAACGCTCTGAGGTAAGTACTATGAAGGACATGCAATGTGCGTTAATAATTCGGATGTAAGAAAATGTCCAATTAAGTGTATACTGTTTCTATGTGCGTTTGATCTGGTCATTAGGTCATCCTAAAAAGTTTGGAAATATATAACGTAAACTAATCTGATTTTTAAAACATCTAAACTAATAAACTTTAACGTATAAGAAAAATCAAACATTTTAGACATTTTAACCTGTTGCTTATTACACAAAATGTCCAACTATTAACTCCCTTAATTGCTTACTAATAAGTTTTTTATAAACAAGACTGTTACAAGGAATTGCCCAAACACGTTTATAAAAATGTAAGACAACATTATTTTAAAAATGACCTTTTTAATCAACATATAAAGACTTACTTCCGCCTCCAGGACACACAAGTTAAAATCTGGGATAAACGACTATCGAGATGCAGAGGAACTCTCAATCCCAGAGAATATTCAGGATGGGGAATCAGCTCGATGCTTGATATGAGGTTGAAGTGATCGATATGAAATGTCGTGAAATATATCAAATAAAAGGAGATTATGGAGCAGTTGATGGAATGAATAGCGGTGGAAACAGGAAAACCCAGACGTTGCTTTGTCCATCACGAATCCCACTGGACCTGGGCTGCCTTGTTTACAGGTGAACGATCTGGCCACTCGGCTATGGCCGCCTAATCACGTTAACGTTGGATTTCAATGCCTTTTTGCTATTAAAGCCCAATGACATTTACTCACACATTCGTGCTTACAGTATCTGCAGAGTACAAGGAATGATTTAGGTTAAAGAAAATTTCTCCCCAGAAGACGGGCATCGAACATCCCGATCTGTGTGTTGAGAATAAATACTGATTATTAACGCTATAGATACAAACATTTCTTATTAGATGGATTAAAAAAAGCTGACAGCTTGTAAAAATGCTCCGAAAACTTAAGGCGCCTTATTACTCCTACAGAGAACCTACTTGGCGAACGTTCTTCTGTTTAATTTAAACCCACCTCAAAAGTGAATCTTAAAGGATAGCATCCTTTCGTTAGACATGCAAACGTGGCATATAGTTTAACCCATTAGTTAAGGTAAATATTTGTTTCAAGTTTGACAGCACATCCTGATAACAGCTGATGCAAAGTTGGCAGCAAATCTGAGACATATTTATGGGCAATACGAATCCCCAAATTTGGTAAGAAAGTTAATCCCTCATTCTGGAAGTTTTGGCTGTAGTCCAATAATATATTTAATATTAGTGTATGTAACTACCAGGGTTTTTTTTTTCGGTTTTATTTACTCGTTTGTTTTATACCAAGGCACGCTGAAGATGCCTTAACTTCATCCATCGTATCTCCTTAAGCTTTATTTACTCAGTTTCGTGTTTGTGCCTCATATTATAAATATATAGGTATATAAAACGAATCAGTGTTTTAAAACTATCAGAAGACCAAAGCAGGATAAAAGTTTACTATAGATATAAAACTAAGAAAATAATCCTTAAAATAAATATTTGTACGTCTGTGTATTGATAATGAGTTAACATAAACTTCACAAAACCGTGAAGTGGCACATACAGCTTACATAAACCTGAAATTTTCCAGTATTTTCTCCCCGGAACTCAGTGAAATTGAGAGTAAAAGCTCATAAATTGAGGATATAAGTTCACTTATACTCAAAAGAACAGTTTTGCAAATATGATACTTATAATTAAGGGGCAAAAGAAAAATTCACTTAACTGTTTTCTTTCCAGCTTTCCGTGGACTATATATGGATTAGCCTACATATATATCAAATTTATATCCGCAAATTGTTCTCTTGAAAGTCTTTATCAGACTTGAAAAATTCAATGCTAAGGAGAAGTTTAACAATGCATCCGTGCTGACTCACTACCAGTTCGCATCTGATTCAATCTTGGAACTTAAACCAGCGAGAATTATTAACACATGCAATCTAACCCTAAAATACGAAATAATTGGAATAATAAGTTGATAATTGCAGCTTCTGAAATTTAAGTCCCTAACCACGGCACTATGATATAGCCCTTCGATTTTTAAACCCATTTTAGTATATTTATAAAATAAATACACATGAATCTGTATACAAATGCATAAAGTTAAAATTATGTCTTATAAGTGGTGTTAGCCTTGTATTACTGTTAAAAATGAGACCAATTATTTGCATTATTCTGCAGATAAGACTAACTAATGTAAATGCACACAAAAGGCTTCTCGAAGTCGTCTTCTATATTTTCGAAATAACGATAAAAAACAATACTTGAAAATGCTACATGCTTTTATTGCTCAATTTTAAAGACAGCTTAAAAGTAATAGCAGATACTAAAAACTACCACAATTTCCTAACAATCTCTTTATAAAATGCATATACCATTCCTAACAAATTAATTAAACATATTTTAGTTAATTGACGGAAATTAATCATTTCTCCACACTAGCCGTATACAGGCTAAGGTTTTTGATAGAGTCAACATGAAAAATTCAATGCCATGGCCGGGATTTTAACCACGGATCTCCTGGTTTCCATCCAGTCGCTCTTAACCTTTGAGCTACCACGGCCAACGTGCCGTCCTGACATTAAATTCTCCAATTGATTCGTATATTTTCCTGGTAGACCACTAGGGGCTCTCGCATCCGAGATACACCGTTTGTGGCGACTTGCTATTGTAAGTACTTAAGTCCCAGGCTTCATCATTTAACTATTTTTATTTTAGTTAATTGATGGAAATTAATCATTTCTCCACACTAGCCGTATATAGGCTAAGGTTTTTGATAGATGTGATTATATTTATATACCTCCTTAATCTCATTTCTCTACCGAACAACTGATCTCCATTTCTAATCCTCGCAAAGAGCTGTAATATGAACTAAGCATAATAAATATCCTATACCTACTATTCTTAAGTACTAACAGTTTATCGAAAAACAATCTATACATTTAACTCTAAAAGAATAACAAATCATTCACACTTATTAAGATACACTAATGAAAATTATGTAGGAAGCTTGAAGTCGCAATCTAGAACAGCTTTAAGTGGCAGCTGAAACCTTATAAAACCGAAGCTCTAAATTGTGCTAAGAAACAAGGCAATGCTAAAGCTAAGCTCCTCTTGATTATTGATTAACGCTCTCTCTCTCTCTCTCTCTCTCTCTCTCTCTCTCTCTCTCTCTCTCTCTCTCTCTCTCTCTCTCTCTCTCTCTCTCTCTCTCTCTCTCTCTCTCTCTCCTTCGGGGTTTATATGGACAATCCTTGGATTACCCCTGCAAAGGTGACTCCATTTTATAATCAGACTGATATCGCAACTAAGAGGTACACTTCAGTAAAACGGAACCAGCACTTATGACGTAATTTACTCTACGTGGGAAAGATATTCTGATATCTCTGATTAGCTAAAGTTACATTTGAATCACTTCCTACTGGATGGAAGTGGGATAGGAAACAACTCTACTCCAACCAATGGAGGATGCCTCCGCTAACCCACTATCCAGGGGCGTATATAAAACACCCGAAAGAAGGGGATGGATAGCAGCACTTTCTAATGACAAAACACTGATGCAATGTTTCACATTGCCATTTGTTTCTGATATTAACATTAAAAGATTAATATTAGTATTCATATTAAATTTGATACACTTGGTCATTCATTTACCATCTGCGAAAAGGAATAATGTTACAGAAAGTTCTGGGATTATTATACATCAGATGTTTATGGTTTCTTACGGCGGTAAAAACTTGAATATATTCATATTTACATTTCTTACTTTTTACTGAAAGACAAGTGTCTTATAGTGCAATTCCCCCCCCCCCCCCATGAACACGGCTCCACAGGTGCTGGACAGTGGTGACACATGGAAGAAATTATATTTGGAAAGTAAACATTCCGAACCCAAGTTTAAGATACTTCCTCGCCATCTGCCAGTTATGAGGAGTGAGGAAAACTTAGGAAAACCTTATCAGGGAGAACAGAGTTGGCGGGATTTGAACCTCGGATATCGAGTCCATACCTAAGTACCTCGGCTATCCATGTAGGTCCACCATTAACTCTTGTTATGAACAACCTTGTATTTTTTATACGTATTGATTTTATCATGTAGCTTAAACAAGCCCCAAAGTGAAGTCAAACGATGTATAGAGGAGGGCACTTCAAACATTGTGACCTACAGGAGAGCTATTGCGGCTACCACCCGGTAGGAGAAAAGGATGAAATAAAGGAACCATGGAGGCTACAGACCACGAGGAACACTTTCCTTTGAACAAAGTATCCATGCAAGTTCAAGTTCGGCACCGCTGTACACCACGAAACCTAGAAGCACGCCTGAAACATGAAGGAAATTATGAAAAGAAAATCGTAGTAGAAGAGAAAGCACCCTACATTCGCTTACCGATTAAGGTAAACAACGAAATCCCATGATCAGCGTGGCCGAGACGGGAATCCAACCCGGGACCTCCCAAGTGCTGAGCCATCATTCTGTGTAGAAATTATAGCGGTTGCTTCAAAACTTTCAATTAAAATGCAATCTCCCTCATGCCCATTACTTCAACAGCGGCTGGACGTTAAGTACGTCTAATTTTCCCTTTTTGGAACGCTGACCTCGTGTGATTTGTAGACGCTAGCGTGCAACCCCTATAGGTCATTCACTTGTGGAAGGAATTAAGCGGACGCATGCCACGAAACGGCCGTTAATAGAGCTGATATGTATGCTACATGTTTTTATTTTCATTCCTGTTGAGCCTCTACACCATTTACCTTAGGATTCATAAGAAATCTTTAACGAGAAGTATGGAATTGCAGTAACAGTCCATACGATGAAGGAGGCGGACCCTGCTAGGCAACTTGTGATAGACACTTTGGTGAGTTTTATAGCGAGTCTATAAGTGATTTAGTGATTTCTTTTTTGTTTTTTGAATTTTAAAAATAGATATGAGCTATTTAAATAAAAATTACTTTTCTTTAGTTTAGTGGATTAAAAGAAAAGTAATTACTTTTCTTTAGTTTAGTGTAAAGTAATCTTTTTCCTTTTTTGATTTGATTTGAAATAAGTTTAGTGCTAATGAAATGTGTTGGGTTAAGAAAGAAAAAAGTTATTAATTGATTTAAAATAAAACTAATAAATTTAATTAATTTAAGAAAGAAGTGAAGAAGAGAATTAATAAAAATTAATTTATTAAACCGGTATAAAATTATATATGTTAAAGTTAAAGAACAGAGAAACATTACACTTAGACTACGGTAAATTAGTTTAAAATTATATTTAAAATAAATTAAAGATTGGCATAGCTTAATAAACTTATATTTAAAGTGTAGTACTGGATACCAGTGCTCTTAATCCAGTTTTTCTTTACATTATTATTATTTATAGTTTTAAAAATGCACCCGGATACAAGTTGTAAGTGCTGGATACCAGTACTTTTAAGATAGGAATTGACATTTTTCTTTATTGTTCTGTAATATTATCTTTGATGTATTTTTAATTAATTTTCCTTACTCTTTTTTAACTGTCTGAAAAAAAGGATATATATTTGAAACTTTATAAATGAATAGATAAATATGAATATATACCTCGGTGTGGATATTAGATGCTGGGGTGCGATTTTCAGATTTAATTTAATTCAATTGAATCTTTAACATTGTACCACGTGAACTAAACAAACCCATTTATTCTGTGGACAGCATAACCATGGTTTTATAGCTTAAAGAAATGCGAAAAGAAGAAACTGGGAAACAATGAAAAACAAGAGTTAACTACGTGAGAGAGAGAGAGAGAGAGAGAGAGAGAGAGAGAGAGAGAGACAGAGAGAGACAGAGAGAGACAGAGAGAGAGAGAGCTCTTTAGCACAGTTATATCACCTTTTTTTCATAGCACGCAGAGTTCCTCCTGAATAACGCGACTGGAAGCCCACCACTTCCACGGCAATGCTATTCAAATGGTGCAATAACGGCGGACCGGCCCCTATATAACGCTAACGATGCGAAACAGTGTGAATATAACTAACATTTCATTATTAAAAGTGTTCCATGTTAGATATATCTGCGTCTATACAAGTCTGACTACTGTTCAACATATCATTGAACATTAGAGGAATTTCTGCACTCGAAATATTAGAAGAGATATGCCATAAATTGTATTATAATTCACAGCGGATTTACCTTTAAGCAATCTCTACAAATAATAATCATCGGGATCACAGGCAAGAGAGTATCAACATCATGATGCATCATCATCATCATCATCATCATTTTTTTTTTATTGTGACAAAAATAACACCAAGTTGCCCTAAACTCACTTTAGCACCGCTAACTTGCACTTACTTTCACGTTTATGAATTCACAGAGCAAACACGACTGTAAGTCTATAACAGTTGTTCTAATTTAGCCTCCTCCAAACAAAAATCTTATGTTTAAAATATGTATGTATGTATGTGAAAATGAAATAGTAAATGATGGACAAGATGTGTATATGGAAGTCTATGAATGTTAAGTGAGTGTATGGAAACGTGTGGTTGCTATGGGCAATAACAAGAGTAATTTGAGAAAGTAAATGTATTAGTGATTATAATTCAATTTGTGTTGCATCATTTACACATATACATACAACTGCCTTGTACTTACATGACCATCGGAGTTTTTGACATATAAACAAATCATGATGTTTGAGTTTTTACTCGCCGAGTTGTAGATTTTTAACATTGTTTTATTAGTTTCTTAAACATACTCATACTGACTCAGCACACGTAGCTCTATAGTATATACACACAATGATATCTCACGTAGTAAACGTAATCAACACAAATTCACAAGCCTTTTTTTTCACCGCGCAATCAGTTGGACAGAACTGCAAAATGCTGCCAACCTCCGCTGGAGCGTGAGCTAGGCTAGCGTAGAGCGAGATCACTGCGCCGATACCTGCTATAAGTCAGACACAGTGGCTGTCGGTGGCACCGTTTCGTGAAATAAGTTTTAGCAGGTTAAAATTTCTTACGGCATACTTGAAAATGCGTAACTCCTTACTCGTAGTAAACTTAAGTATTACTCACATTAACGGTTCTGCATGTTACAATAAGTTCTAGATAAATATTTATTGTAACATAGCAGGTTTTATATAATGTGTACGAACGTTATATTATTTACATAGTGTGGCAGATTTCAGATCATTGAGTCTTCTCTTCCACTTGACCATCATCAAAATAACCGTAATAAACACAAAATTAAGAATGTTTCAGACCACTTCTGTGTTCTGGTGGTTAGCATGACAGCCTCCAAAACCAGTGATTCCTGGTTTAATTCCCGGCTGGAAATGATTAACTAGGATTATTCCCAATCCTCACTTGGATCTGGAAGTATGAAAGAGTGTTACCTATTATATCTAAGCGTGTTAATTAAAAAGAAAACAAAATAAAGCCCAACGATTAAGGCATGGTCCGATATGACCTAATATGTTCAAGGTGACAAAAATGGGACAATGTTTCAATTCTTGTATGTAAAAGAGTCAGTTGAAACTAATGAAGCCCATTGTAACAAAGTTATTAAATAAGATGCTAACATTCCATTACATAGTTATAGCTGTGAGCTCAGAGCTAATATAGAGATTAACTACTTTTATATAAAATCTAATCAAAATATATATTTGGACTGTAGGACAGTCAATAACGCAGGTCACCGTCAAGAACTTCCCTACATGTTGAAGCGAGTTATAAGAAAGTGATTAACAACTTGCTAGTTTCACTGTACAGTTTAGGATAGGTACATTTTCAACTGCTAAGCAAAATACAACATTGGAAGATGCCCCTCTGTAGAGTGATCGATAACACAGGTCACCTTCAAGCGTTTCCCTACCTCTAGTGACCTAGTGTAGAGGGCCCTCCGCCGTAGTGCGGTGCACGGTCGCACGTGTCCGAGTTTCAGAAGTGCCGCAAAAGCTTACACTTTTGGAATTCATCGTGAATTTGCGTATTTCTTTCCACTAACTTTAAGATTTGTTTACTTACGACTAAAATCACTAGAATTTCATGTAGCAACAAACGCTGCCGAAATCAAATACACAGTAACACACGATTTCTGTTATTTCTTTATGAATCAGTTTCTATTGTATTTCGTAAGTGTATACAGGATGTAACAAAAAGGTATATCAAAACTTTGGGAAAAAATTTCTTGTAAGAGGATAAAAAATGTTATATGAACGTAGGTCGGAAATTGTTTATTTCCATGGTAGAGCTCATTTTCTACAACTCTGTTTACACGGTGAGATGTGTGATACGTAGCTGTCCTATGGCTATAACCCCATAAGAGAACAGTGGTTTAATTGTACAGCAGTATACATTCGCTCTTACATTTTATGTAATTGGGCGGAGGTTATGCATTTCACCGTTGTATTGTGCTACAATACGCTTGTTAGGCAGTGAGATTTGTGGTGGACAGCATGGCGCTGGGACGAGTTTTCTCCGGGTCCTCCGGTTTCTCCCCGTGAGTATTCCACCAATTGCTCCATCATCTTTCTTATCATTCAACTCGCCCTCACACCGCTTCCTTCCCCCTCACACCAGGCACTGGGCTGATCACCTATCCTGGTTCTCTATCACATCCAAAGCTTCAGTTCCTCAGGTCCGACCTTAAAAGGGATAGAGGAACAAGAATCCCCTAACACCATGATAGGGAAGTTAAAGGTGGTTTCCTGGTAGATGAATAGCAACAGGTGGACCAATTCCGTGACCACAACGCTCACCTGATTTAAACCCACTAGATTTTTATTTGTGGGGACATTTGAAATCTCTTGTTTATGCAACTTTAGTTCTAGATGTAGAGTCTTCGTGCTCGTATTCTGGAAGGCTGGCAGGCAATATGGAATTGTCCAGGTCTAATTCAGCGCATTAGGGAGTCCATGCGACGGCGGGTTGATGGATGCATTGGTGCTAATGGAAGTCATTTTGAACATGTGCTGTGATTTCCTGCTTTCCAATAGTTCTGTCAGTGAGTATTGTTTTATGAGGTTCATTTGTAGAAGAAGACTCTAAAAAGGAAATAAACAATTTCTGGACTATTTTCATATAACTTTTTTTTTACGATATGTGATAATCGCTTTTAATATCATTTACTACACCTTTTTCACCAAATAACGTTAAGTTACCCACACAATACTACTTAAAATGACTAAATTATTTACCACATTGTAGCGCTGTGTTCCATTTGATGGTTGGGATCACCGGATGTTCTGCCTAGGGACTGCACAGAGGAAGGTTACGCTTTATGGACTCTGATTGTCTGGCGCAGTCCCAGACGAAACAACCGATGATGTAATATCAAATGGAACACAGCTTGAAAGCCCGGTAAAGAGTATAAACTCATTTTACTGTGTCAAAGTCAGCCTTGAAAGCCGTAATTTATATACTAACTAGGTACACTGTGAACCGTTTAACAGATTTGCTCACGACATTTTAAGGAGTTGGCCCGCAAGTTCTGAAGTTTTTTGAGCGAAATTTTTTACGAGCATAATAAAAGGTTTCGGTAATGCTTTTAATGCTATTCCATAGATAATTATGTATATCTTCAGCTTTCTGTATGCTTATATACTTTTGCTTCTTTTCGGACAACGATATGGAGTATTTGGTGGAGAGCAAGCAGCATTTTCGAACAGATTCTGCGAATTAAATTAGATTTAATGCAAAAAGTAAATGTTAAGTATCCTCTTTCTTGTCGACCTGATATTCCATTTCACTCACCTGAAAGGGAAAATTATATATAAGCATACTAAACAAAATTATTCTGTTGAGCCATCATTCGATATCGAAGAACATAAACCATTAAGACGTTTCATTCTGCACGCGAAACCTTTATTCAAAGAAAAAACGCCAGAAATTATGGGCCAATCTATTAAAACGTTTCAGTCGCAGGCTTTTCTTTGGTCATTTGTCGTTTCCTCTCAAGACTAGCCATAGATATTCAATAAGTGTGCAATACTGCAATAAGTTGTTGATCGACAGCTGTTGGCCAAGTTGAAAATACAACGTCATACTGTTTGAGCCTATCTATTACTGATTCGGATTTTAATATGTGTATGTATGCGATATGGGAAATGCAATTATATATTTTACTTTTGGCAGTAATAAACTCGGCCGTTTACAAACATGTTACACAAATGACACACTTAAGTAAACTTAACTCTGAGAAAATGTAAGCATACAAGTATTTTAATAATGATAAAGGTGCAAAAGTGTAATACTGCATTTTTAGTGAGTTTTTGCCTTCTATTGCCTTCTATTCTTGCGACCTAACATGCAAGGAAAATAAAGACAATGTTGGGCCATTTATGAAAAATTCTAAATATTTTATTCACCTTACCAATCTCAATGTATATCTATTTAATCCAAAACTTGACAACTTATTCAGAGAGTAAATATTTAAGATTATTCCCTCACATAAGGAGTTATTTTGGAATGGAAGACTCCCATTGAAATTGTAGCCTACCAATTAAACCTGGCTAACAGGCTCCAACAGTATTTCACTTTTTGTACAGAATTATGCTACACTGACACGTGCTTAATTCTCGCATGCACTTCCAGTAAGCCCGCCTCGGTAGCGTAGATGGTAGAATGTCTGCCTCACGTTCAAGAGGTTCCGAGTTCGAATCTCGGTCAAGGTGAGTTACCTGGATCAGGTTTTTTCCGGGATTTTCCCTTATCCTGAAAGCCGAATGTCGGGTAAATCTAAGCTCCATGGACCCCGGACGCACTGAGCATCATTTCATTTATCGTCCGATATGACTAAATGTTGGAGGACGTAAATTAAAAAAAAAAAAAAAAAAAAAAAACTTCCAGTAATAACTCAGGAGTTGGAACCTTAGGTGCCATTGGAATAATTTACCTACTCTACGGAATGCAGAAAATAATGTCTACTTCATTTTAAGGATAAAAATTCATCGAGTTTTAATTGTTAGATTATCGTATACAGGTACCGAGCGGGATGGCGCAGGCGGTTTCGTCTGTGGCCTGCATTTGGGAGACCCGGGTTCGATTCCCAGCCGACCTACCTGACCCTTGGGATTTTTCGGGGATTTTCCCGGGTCACCAGCAGAATGCTGGGTAGGTTAATTACATCCCTCTAATTTCCTGTTCCTACATTTCATCTCATTTCACATCATCTCTTATCTGGTGATCTATTTCAGGGTAGAAAATGCCGGCGGGTGTCTGGGCGGTGAATGGTGGGATGATATGCTCTGAGGTAAACTATTTCCTCCTCCAGTAGGTGGGCTGCCGGTCTCCGCGCCTGCTGCTCAGACCATTTCGGGACTGCCTGCCAGGGGCTCCCTTTGGGGCTCGGGACCGCTTGCCAGGGATCTTTGGGGCTCGGCTGTTGGGTCGTTGCCGTCTCGCAGTAGGGGACCGTGTCCGTTGTCCTGGCCTGCCGGGGGAAGTCTCTAGCTAAGAAAACTGTAGGGACTCCGCCCTCTGCACTGTCGTGGCTCCTTGGGACGGTCGCCCTCTGTCTCCTCTCACCTCGTATTTCCTGCTGGAGATGCTCCACTCGGGGGCATAGGCACAATGGACGAAGATTGGTCTACGGCCGAATCCCCTCCGTAGTGCAATCCTAATCATATATAGGTATTTTCCTCAATATCACTTCTTTTATCGATTTCATGGTGTAACGACAAACGAATGTTTTGTAATCCAAATACATTGACTTGAGAAACAGTGTTTCTTTTTACTTTCACATATTCCAAAATCCAAGGATGCTTTGGATCAACTGATGTGTCTGTTATACGTTGCCATAAAAATAACTGTTCGACCTGTGATACTCAGTCAGGTTTCAGAACAACCGTTTCCGAGGTTAAAACCCGTGACACTACAGTCTATATCAGACCACGGCCTACCAACCCGACTGCTGGCCTCATGCGCACATATGCAAGGCAGACGTGGGCGATCATCCAACGGTCAGCATCTTGGTACCGCCAGCCGGAAAGTTGGCTTTCATGACCAGGGCCACTTATCGTAAGCTCCTCAATTTCCTCACAATGCTGAGTGGGTACCGGTCCTATACCCGAAACTTAAAATCCGCACCATTCGGGGTGGGATCGAACCTGGGACGCAGGGAAGCAAAGCATGATGCCCTAGCCCACTGCGCCACGGTGCAGTTTCCGAGGTGGTTCAGGTTTAGTTACCTTACAACTCAATAGATGCGCTAAATAAATTACACTACCAATTTCGAAAAAAACAAAAAAGCTGCTTACACGGCTTAGTGTTGCATTCTTCCAAGCAAGTGCTCTCAAAATCTCATCTTCAACGCATCATCTTGTTGCATAAAACATTTTATGATCTGAAGCTCATCCCTGTTATCTAAGGTACATGAACAAACATCTTCCACCTGGTTCGTGGAACGTCTTAACATTTGCTCAGGTGCTTTGCACATATAAAATAGTGCCAAATAGTGGAGCTGTTCACTGCATTATCATCTCACATAGTGAATGAGGAGGTGAGAACCAGACATGCCCCGGGCAGCGTGTGCTAGGAAACGGCATGTTGGATGCTGCTTGACTGAACAGGTTGCAGTATTTTAATGGGTTGTCTACCGGTTTGTTGCGGGACATTGTAATGCCGCTCCACTCATTACGTAACAGGATGTACCGAAACCCCCGTTGGATAAGGTGTGTCCGAGTCCCTTGTTCCTATCAAAATCATGTTTTTATTCGGTCGATCGCTGTATTTCGACGGTGATGCGAGACAGCTTACTTCGTGATATACCTTGTATATGCTCAACTTTAGGTGATTAAAAGGCAATTACTTTTAAATATATTACGTATTGGTGTGATGTGCATATCTATAATCCGTACCCCTTTTGTAATAGAATTTGTTCAAGTATGTAGTTTATTTTGCTGAGGTCATTAAATTATGTCAAAACAAACACAAAATATTAAAAAAGAGAATTGTTCATATATATATCGCAATTGCTGCTGAACGTTTAACGGGACGTGAGATAAAACTTCGTGGGAAACAAATTAAAACGGCTAACATTAAAATGAAAGGAGCAAGACCAAAGGCACCCAAAACTGTTTGGTTAATTAAGTCTGTTTCAGAGCCAAATTCAACCTAGAGGTGCATTAATAGCATTGTATTTATTTCATGATGTACGATATATTTAAAAAATATTTTGTCTGTAAACTGCCGGGATCATATCAGCGCCGCCGGTGTGCTGGAATTTTATCCCGCAGTTCTTTCACATACCTCTAAATCTAATGTAGAACTGTCGCTTTTAAGCACACTTAATCATCGGTATGGGTCGGGTTTGATCAGTAGGCTAGAGCCTAACCAGCTGAACCAATCAGATCTACTGCGATGTACAATGGTGGTTTGGATATTCTTTTTAATTCACGTCCTTCAACGTTAAGTCACATCGGACGATGAATGAAATAGATAAATTGATGCTAAAATGAGCTCAGAGTCCACTGAGCTTAGAGTTACCCGACATTCATCTTTCAAGATAAAGGAAACCCCCGGAAAAAGCCTTATCCAGGTAACTCACCCTGACCGAGATTCGAACTCGGGGTCTCTTGAACGTTAGGCAGATACGTTACCTGTGTTTTGGATATCCGTTGGTGACAGGGAAGTTGAAAGACAAATGTTGATGCTCTGTTAGCCTAGATAGGCGTCCACTGTATGAGTTTCATGAAATGTTCACACTCGCTTTACGCTCTGTCCTCTGCTCTGTTATTATTATTAGCAAGTTTCTGTTCAGCTGATATCGTCTGTAACGAAGATCTACGAAAACGTCTCCAGTCTAAAAATATGTTAAAACATTGAAAATAAGTATTAGATACGGATACAACATATTTCATCCATATGTAGCAGCCAAGGCGCGTTATTTAAAAATGGCCCTGATTGGCCAGAAGGCAACGTCGTAGAAGATACGCTGGTAATTTTAAGATTTGGCCTGGCTGCGGTGTTTTTAAATATAGAAAATTCTTTGAAGACTATACTTTTCTGGCCGTATTTTTCAATCTTGAAATGTTCCGAAGGACTGCTTCACTTTCATCTTGCCCGTAAGGTAAGTAGATCATATGAAAGTCGTTTTACGGCTGTAGATCAAGTCAGACGACAGGTCCCAAGTTCGTATCTCGGTTAGGGTGAGTTACCTGGATAAGCTTTTTGGGGCTAATTATTATTATTCTGAAAGATGAATTTCGAGTAATTAAGTTCTATGGACCCTGGATTAATTTGAGAATGATTTCACCCATGTCATCCATCGTCCGATGTAACTTAACGTTGGAGAACATTCATTACTTTTTTTAGAAAAAATGTCATTACCTCTTTCTTCAGTCCAATATGGTAGAATATTGCCAAACACATTGTACCAGTTGGTTTGAATTCAGTCTCGAAAAAAAAATCAATGTTTATTTGTTTAATGATATTTAAAATTTAAAATTATTTAAAGATGTTTGAAAGTATTATGTTTAAATTAAGTTTGTGTCATATCTTGTCAAAACTGATCAAGAATTAAAATTACCTATTTAAAAAGCTAACAATTTATTTCATTGTTGGCAAAACATTTCTTGAGGAAAAGAAGACATCTGTCCGACGACGCCTTGAGATAAGAATCATGTTAAGACTGGGGAAATCATCTTCTAAATCAACTTAAAATTAATGAACCTAGAGTGAAAAATTACCAAACCAATTTCTTACAAACCTTCGACGCTTAGTAAACTTCATAAAACTTTCTTCACACATCGCCGCAACTTGGCGATCTATAAAACGCCACACAAATTATTTTACGTCTCATACACACGTTACTGATCATTGCCTCTCTCCTTAGCTTTTTACTGTAACAATAAGAGAAGTGTTGTTAAATTGGAGTCGACTTGCAATTTGTTTATTTGCAAATGCCAACTGCAACACAAAAAGCGATTAGTAGTAATGAATTTCACTGAAGGAAACTTATCTGCAACTTATTCAACTCTACAAGATAATCAACTGCGGAATTAAACAATGTTGCATGATAACCTACTGAACGCGGCGATAGTAAACAACGAAAGTCGCTATCTTGCAAGTATCTTTGAAACAATTTATTCGACTCGTCTACGATAATAACGACGATCTGTAGTTTTTAAAGTATGAATTCAATAGCGATAAAAATAAAGCAATTACATTTTCAACCCCCACATTTTGTTTGTGCCCATAAAAGACATGTATGCTCACAGAGATAAAAGAATATCGTTTAAGATATGCTTACATTACCTTCACATGAGAAGTCAAGTTTTATTTAGGCATTTCGCCTTTGTGGTATCCCCTCTGATGATCTTTCAAGATCACAGGCTATTCCTGAGCATTTCAAGCTGACCTGCTTGTTGTGATGGAAGCTAACAATTTTCTTTCAACAAGGGCAAAGCGCCTAGTTTTTACCTCAATGCGCAAATCTACACACGAAGATCATTTATAAAAGCAAGTGAATGCACGTGTAGCTGTGGCAGCAGGTGTAACATCCAAGGGTTTGACCCTGTACTGACCTTCCCAATGGTTTATCATGGACATGCTCTCTTACCACAGCTGCCTGCCGCTTCATTCAACCGTGAGCAATCACTTGTGGCGTTCAGGGATTCTTCTATTGTCTGACCACCAAAAGAAGGCGAGTGGGGTCTGAGATATTAGAGGAGCCTTGTACTATCTATCTGTTAAAGAGTTTATTTGCTTACTAAGAAATGTGTCTAAGAATCAATGAGCTACCACATCTAATACCTGTACTATATTCCTCTCACGAGAATTTGTTGTATGAAATGTGTTTGATATCAACAATTCTAGCGTCTCCTGAAAAAAAAATTCAACTACAATTTCAACATATCAACAAGACAAAAAACACCATATGCTCTTGTACTAGCAATACTGGAATACCAACGTTGCACTCGTAGGGATACAGAAAGCTGAAAAGTTAGTCATACTTTTGAAAAAACAACCCGCTTGTATCCCTGTTTAACAATTTTAAACCATATGCAGTACAAGAAACAAAACAAAAACTGATTACTTAACAGTTTGACAACACAATAGTATTAAAAACTTCTAAACAGCAACGATGTCAGGAAACTGTTATTGCCAGGAATAAAAAGCACTTTAAGGTGTCACATTCACATTAAGTTTTTAATCGTTCAACAACCTATTCTCAGATAACGTCATTCTTCTATTTACTTCTGGTTAATCGAGTTAAACATTTATAGAGATGCTTTTATTACATATCTCTCTGTAGGTACAATGGGAATAGGGGAATACAGTAGGCGTAAGCGATAGTCAAATCTTTTAAGAGCAGATTGCCCAGTCTGAAATTTCGCTCTTTGCATGACCAAGAGAAAACTGCAACAAAATGACTTCTCGTTTGATAAAAAGTATAATCAGTGGAAAATTAGAGCCTTTGTTTCTCTCTTGCATTTTAACAGTTATGTAAAAGTCATTCAGAATTAATATAACTACAGAGGCTAATTCCATATATTTCAACATATTCATTTCATTTATCATTAAAATATCTTAAACATGTATTTGGGCGAGACAGAAAATCTTTGTGTTACATTCTTGGAACATTAGTATGTTAAAAAAGAATGAGAAAAATATTGGTCAATTTAAATGTATTATTTGAGGGATACAGAAATATTGGTTATTCTAACATACTAATCATCAGAAGTAATTGTTATCTTGCTATAATCTGGTTTAAGAGATCATTAGGGATATTTACCCCAGCCGCTGAAACGTTGCACCTGACAGTTCGCATGGCTCCGTTTAACGTTGATTATATTGTGGCTGCAACGTTGCCAGAGTGGCTAGTTAACAACAGCTGATTTTCTTCTTTCTCCGGTGTCTATCCGCGTACAAAATGTATGTAAATAGCGAACTTCAATTAATAATAACTCGGAATACTCTTTGCAATGTATGTAGAATAAATTATCATGGATGCCCATGTATCTTCAGTATTACTTTCTAAAGAATTCTCGGGTCCTTCTTAATATTTCTAACGCCTGACTATTAAGTGGCACACCTTCACACAAAGGATTCTCACTTTGTGAATCATCACTATGAGATCGATGTCGTTTTCGATACACTGTCGCACTTCAAATAAAATCGGTTGAAAAGAACAACTCGAGGTGCGTGGAGATTCATAACTGAATCATATGGTTTCAATTAGTTAACATCCGGCAACAGAGCCGATTCCAACTGCGCTTTGACGTCCACTTCCCGCAATGCTGACTTAGATTGGTTTAGGAAGTCTGGCGGGTGATTTTTTCCTTCATATTTTTAAAGAGGTAGGGGGTAACAACTTATCGTTGGCTGTCAGGTGCAACGTTTCAACGGTCGGGGTATAAATGCAGACAAATTAATAATTCGTCACTTGTCACTTAATTTACTACCTGATGTTTTCTATAGGCCGTAGCTCGCCGCAAAATAAACAACGCCTATCAGTATAGACAATCCGTGTTGCTTCCACTTGTTAATGCCTTAGAGCATGACCTGCTGACCTAGGTACTGTGAGGTCATAGGTCTTGCAGAAAGTATTTGAATTCTATCCCGATACACTTTCGTTATCGTAAAACCTCTCGGAGAAAATAAACACGTATGGTTTGTGTGTGCCGGTCTACTTGGAGATACTAACCTGAAAATATAGACCACGTAATGGCTCTTGAACAGTGAAATATTTAAATGAAAGCTTTGATGCGAGTCTCTTACCTGTTTTCTCTGGTCTTCAAAGGCAGCGATATCTCACTGCGATGGCTTCACCCTCTTAAGTATCACTGTATTGTTTATTTCATGTATTGCTATTCAGGGAAGTCGTAGAGTCTCTAACAAATTAAATACTATAGTTTCAGAAAGGTTTTTCACTTACACACAACTTAACACCGAGTTAAACAATTTTGCCTTTCATCATATTTTAATTCTTCTACGCCTGACATATCTTCGTCTATTGAGTCTATCAGTTTCATCCTCGTGATTGTTTCAATCCCATTGTCTTCAATTATAATTTTTTCTTCCGTTAGTGCATCTTTTTCCTAATTCTCCTGTTTTATATCATGCACATGATAGCATGCCTTTTCCCATTACATTTGTCAAAGTTGCTCAAATCCCTGGCGGCACAACAATTTATTTTTCATTTTAAAGGTTACATTTCTGCAAGGAACCCATTGTTTGGCACTGTCCATATTAATTCTATGGGATTCAGATCCAAATGTACGGAGGAAGCCTTAAGGTTGCATGATTATACCCTGACAATATTTGGTCAGTCAAAAAATTCTTCTTAGTCGGCTTATTCGCTAGAATTTAATCATACAATTTTATTTTGGTGCTATTTTCATCAAACGGGATATGTGATTTTGTAACCAAGAAAGCATATCTCTTAAACAACTTGACGTTGGATGCTTATCTACTTGTGTATTATGGTAAGAGGTATTATCTGTTGCTAGTACCGAACTAAGGGGTAAATTTGGAATTAACATTGTAACCATTTAACATTATTTTCAGTATTAATTTCTTTATGAACACTTAATATGCGTATTACTGTCACAGTACTTTACAGTTAACGTACTCGTGGGGGAGGGGGTGGTAGACGATTCACAGGCATATTGCATCAAGTAACAGGCGTGATTAAGTTCGCTGAGTATACTAGTTGGAAGGAGACAGAAAAGAAAGAAGGTTAGGCCTGGGCTTGCTGACTGTTCTATGGGCGAATGTCAAGTGTTCTAGAAACATTGCACGGCTTATAGTCTAAATAAGAAAAATTGTAAGCGCGCAAAACGAAGCAAATATTTATGTAATATTGTTCATTACACTGTCCCCAATTACACATACAAATATGTGCACTTATACCCTTAATTTGTTATGTATATATATATATATCCTCAATGCAGGTATCTCCGATGACATATCAATAACAAATTTTAGGTGAAATGCAACACTTTCTCCACATACCTATGAGGTAAGTGGCAGAGAAAGTAAAGCCTTATTAGTCGAATACGTGTTATAACGACACCCCGTCTTATCATTATGGTTTACCAGTAACACAGAAATATAAACTTTCTTTTTCACAGGATATTCAAGCCTTATTGACATTTTGTTATTTTATGTGTTAGGAATATGAACAATTTAGATGGCCAAGATGAGTCATATACTATCACCAATTAAAGGCCATTAGCCGGAGTTAACAAACGTGAATGTAAGGGATAAGGTATTCAGGTTGTTAGATTTGGAGTCCTAGTTCCTGATATCATGCCTCAAGATAAAATAGAATAAATCAATTCTTGAACTAAAGAAATAAATAAATTAAGGTAATCGGTATACAGAAATAATATGCGGCAATTGATGAATAGCATACATTTCTGTAAACCAAACAAAAAGCAACTTCTAGAATGAATGACATATCTATTCACCAATATGCGTTTTCGATTCGGTTTTGATGCAGTTCGTCTTTGTCACTCCATTGTGTATTTTTACTTTCTGTAAAACTTACATATAGAAGTTTCACAGGAAATGCATGTTTTGACTCAGAGAAAGTTCAGAGTGAGTCTGTGTTTGTGTTCGGAATAACTATCTATAAAAAGGTTCAGCATTTTACAAAGATACTACAAAATGATTTTCAGGAAAATATTCTACATCAAACCAGTATATACTAGACACTTTTTAGTCATTTTATATTTTAAGTGACCTATGTTTCTGATTAATTTAAAGTTCGAAGATAATAAAAACGCTTTTTAAAATTGTTTGAGAGTGTTAAGTACTTCTGTGTAAACAATTAATTTCACAAAATTAAAAAGGATGACTTCCAGCTACATTATTTGTTTTTCTACATTTCTCCTTTATATTACACAAGTTGAGTATACAATAAATATTTATTTAGGCTGTGTTTTGTTTGTTGCGTTGCAAATAAAAGTCTAATACACCTTGATATGAGTATTCTTGGAAGAGTGCACCACTATTTTGTTGACAATGCATAACGTCACCAGGGCTAACAATCACAGAGAAGCTAGGGGCAATGCAATAATAGGAAAGTACAGTTGCACAATGAAAGTAGTAATTCATTTGCACGTCTCAGCCTCACCAGTATATTTAATTCAGAATTGCGGATATTTTCTTTTCCCAGGCTGCACTTCCGATGTCAGGACTATTTGTTCCACTTAATTCCTCTTCCCACCGAACGTATTCATGCCGCGGCCGACCAGTAGAAATGTATACCTTTTGCTAAACCCAAACACGAAACATAATGTGAGCTATTGCATAACTGTCTGCAAAAATGGATATTAAGACCACTATGGATGTATTTTTAATAAGGGAAGTCAGTTGATATTCTAAAGATTAGTTTAATTACATAAATAGATATTTGATAAGAACGCCACTGGTAATGTGAGGTTATGTTGGCAGGTTGTCAAGTTGTCTTAAATGAATCAAGATTTTTAGCGATAGAGTGAGTTGGTTACACTTCTGCATATTTCGGCAGTAAATGATTTTCTAAATTACTACTAAGAGATAAATAAAACAGTTCACATTCCTTTGTTCCCCTCACTGAGATCCAAATATAGCGGTTTATTAAAGAGATGTTTCTTCATATTAAAATAGATATAATTCAGTTGCTAGTGAACACCGATGTTCATTTTCAAGCTGAAAGCTATTTATGCTGCCTGGAGGCTGAGGAAAAGAAGCTCCCTATTATAACAATATGGTTACATTCTTCTGAATCGATATTTCATATTACAAGCGTTACTGACGATCAAAGTTGTAGCAATTTTTCCCGATTCGTAGCTTCCTATACAACCCAAGAAAACCGCACGAAATCGGACGATTAAAGTACGGCATTGCAAATTCGCACCGTTTCTCGCTGATTATTAGTTGTTGAACGACTCACTCTGTTGAAACAGATGTATATAATTTTGGTTCACGCGTGTCAGCACGCTACATGATGTCCCGCAGCCGGCGGGAAGGTGTACCTTCACTTCCGAGAACTCCGCCCGCTCAAGCGAGACTAGCAGTTGCGTTTCACAAGTCGCCTTACAAGACCATCCTGGCAGGTCTGATTTCCTCAACGAATTGTTTTAAAGTTTCAACCCTCATGAGCTATTAAATCTTATAATTAAGCGTCCTTACTGCAGATACATGGAGCTAGTATGAAACTTCTTAGCTATTAAGCATACCTCAGCCGAATACGCGCAAGCTTCAGCGTTGCTTTCTAAACCTTTACTATTCAAGATTACAGAAGCGCTCTTCTCCCATCTGTGTGTACAGAGCGAGGTGGTGCAGGTGGTAATGTGCGAGACTCACAATCTGGAGGCCAGGGTCCAACCTTTTTAACCCATGAATTTTTCCAGAGTTTCCTTCGGTCACTAGGCGGACGTTGAGGTTACTTACGCCCCCAATTCTCTGCTCTTCCATTCCACTTCACCTTTCATCTACTTGGCTACTTCAGGATTGCAAGTGTTAGCGAGATTCTCGGCGTTGCACGGCAAGGAAAAAGGATGCTCTATGTAAATTCCGTCCACTGGAACGGGGGTGGTCTTCTAATTCCAGAGCCCCACCGAAAATAACCTACAGGGGACAAATGGAGCCGGTAGTGTCAGTCTGCCCAAGGCTCTTGTTTATCTCCTTGGTCCGCCCATTCTCTCTCCTCCCTCCCCGCCAGATATAACGGGATAAAAGTTCTACAGGTCGAGGTACTAAGTTCTACCCATCGCAGCTGGTCATACCTCATCCCTTTTAAGTACTGAGTAAGGAAAACAAAACACAAGTAAGAACGCAGTAAAGTTTGTGATATGATACCCAGCTAATTTGTCTGCCTACATTTCTCCTTTAGATTACACAAGTAAAATCACAGGTTCTTAGATCTGGGGACTAATATGGGTCATACACTATCATTCTATGACTATTCAAATGCCATTAGCCGGGGTTAACCTACGTAAACGTAAGAGATGTAAGGCCTCATTATAATGGAATAAATCAATTCTTGAAATTGAGAAATAAACAGTTAGGTTTTTTTCTTAAGCAAAAATTCACACTCCTGATTTTCAGAATTAAGCAACAAATTCAAATTTATTACAGGAAAAAGTACTTCTTTGCACTTTAATTCTTTAAAAGTAAATTTATTTGTCACTTTTATCCCTTAAATGAATCGCATGGCAGTCGAAAGCATTGTAGACAAATTAAAATGGAGAAAACCGGGAACAACTTTAGATGATACAGGAAAATGCTCGCCTACCACAACGACACCGCAAATATTTATTTCGTAAAAATTATTGCTCTTGCATAGATTACTCTTTTGCTGTACTTTCAGGGGTTTTGCCAATGCCATTTGTTACGCTACCACTATCCGCAATCTAACTGGTCAGTCCCGTTATTGCAAATTACGCGATTTCATATTTGAGCGAAACTGCGTTTCCATTGCTTTCAGATACCGTCGCTTTCTTCCTCCAGAACGTGACCATACCAGGAAAGTTCATATTTATTTATTCACTAACAAACATGACCGTACAATTAGAAAACACTTTTGTTTTCAATTCTTTCAAATACAAGTGACACCCTTGGTACCCTATCTCCTCTACGAATAGGTAGTGCACATTTCCACTTTGTTAGACCTGCATTGCGTTCATCGTAAGTTGATGTGTTATCTACAGCCAATTATATAATCCTCTGGAAGATTCTGGGTTAAGTTATAAATAAGGGGCGGATTCCTATGACATCATTTATTCGGCCTTAAAAGTCATATTTCTCAGTTTTTTTGGATTTTGGTCACACTCACGCGCGCGCATGCACACACTTTTTTCATGATAGTCATATTTTGGCCATATTTTGGGGACCATTATATGTAGTGTAGTCAGCAACCGATTAGAAGTAAAATAAACCAACCTTATGTCTGTATAAAAGTCGCCAGCAGTACTGCTCACTTGTTTTTCGGAGGCTCCTTTAGCAAGTAGCAAATGTTCGTGCAGGACAAAGCAATCTCACTCTTCCCTGTTTGGCGACAGATAATGCTTTGTTTCCCTACTTTGCTACCCTCATCTCCATCAACTTACTGAAAGTTTGTTATACATTCAATTGAGAACTCAGTCAGTTTGATGTCCTCATGCCAAAAGGTAGGCGTTCTGAAAGTGTAAAATTGAGAACTTTTGTTCGAGAGTTTGGAGAGAAGGATTTGAGTACTGACGGTATTATTTTGAATTGTAAATATTGTGAAGTGAAAGTATCTGCAAAGCAGCAATTTAATACACAACATATTGAAACCGCTAAGCATCAGAAGTGTATAACAGCTTCTTTAATCGAAAGTAGGCAGCTGCTTATTGTTGAGGCAGCAGTTTCAACTGCAGCTTCTGCGGATACTCGTTCAGAATTTTGTACCTACGGATCTTTGCAAAATGATGGTAACTTCAAATATTCCCTTAAAAAATTAAACAGCGTCAGCTTTAGGTCTTTTTTTAATATAGTGGAATTTAGTTTCTCAAAATAAAAGGACATCCTGTCTGACAGTTGAAGAGTCTTCCAGTTTGACAACCTAAAAATGCACCTTTTCATTCAATATAATTTTGCTGCTGATGAAAACTACCCCCAGATATAAATACCGTATTCCTCTTAATTATTATTTTATTACGTTAAAATAATTATTCTTCTCTAACTTAGGACTTTCTAACTTACAGATTCCATAAAGTGCAGAATTAAGAATTAGAGAAAACTTTTTTCCGCAAAAACGATTAAAAATGTTTATGCATGAACAATTATTAATCGTTAAAATTTAATTGTCAATTAATATAATTAAAATTTATGAAGTTATAAAGGTAATATTTTTGTCTTTTTAGGTCGTATTTAGTAAAAAATGCATGCATATTTTCCATTTTTAAGTCATAGAAATCCACACCTTAGATATAAATAATGCAATAGTATATAGTAATTGGATGAGAAGAAAAATAACACCAAATTACCCCAGCCATTAAGCAATTTAAATTTTTCGGATAGCAAATTTCTGAAAATGTGTCTGCAGAATTCATGCAAGAAGCCCAATATACATTGAGAATGGAATTCTATGGAGTATAAGTGACAAATGTCAAAAATTTAGCGCCAAGCTTCCCATGACCCACTAGCAGTACTGTTACAAACTACCCCACAGGTATATCTGTGATAGCGTAATGTTACGTCCGTATGATGTAACCGTAGAGATAGACTCCTCAAGACTGACTCGGTTCCGTGCGGGCGGTCGCCCTTGAAGGCTAACCGCTGTATCGGATATACAACTTGCACGATACGGACGCTGAATATGAAGTTCACTCACTCCGGTGCCAGCTCACACATCTTTTGAGACTACTGAATATCCAGCTTAGATTTAAAGATGCGACGATGTGATTACAATCCAATTATGAATTTAAAAAAAACTCTAAATACGCATTTTGAAATAACTAAATGAAACGCAAACCCAACTGAATATGCTGTAAGAAGCCCCATTTTACATGTAAGTTCTTGAATATAATAAGAAATCTCTGAATTCACCTAGCAACTGAAGGTTTTACAAAATTTATTTTTCTCATCTGGAAAAAAAGTGAGTCCAATATTTCAGACAGACAAGTTTTCATACATTCTGCTTTTGCCTAAGGCTTTGGGGGGGGGGGGGGGGGGGCAATTAGCAGTCTTCCAAGCAATTGGATAACTCATCTGAAGAATAAGTTTGTGGATCTGCTCCTTTCTTTTGTTTCCGTATGCAATTTCATTCCAGGCGCATGTCTTTCCATAAGCTCCATTAACAATGTAGACCTTTAAAAAAGGAAAAAACAAATGTTCTACTAGATAAAACTTAAATTACTAATTTTACAATATTTTTAAAACTACACAAACCTATAAATATCCAACAGTAATTATTAGACATATGCATATCCCTTTAATTTCTCTAAGTTCATGCAACGCTGCTTTTCTCCATTGCAATTAACCTTTTGTCACAGTAAGCATCTAATTTTATCCCCTCTTAGAAAAAATACTCCTCCCATTCCCAATGGAAACTGTTTAGCTTTTCTTTTGCTTCAGAAACTTCCTTCGGAAGTGCCAGTTTGCAAAGTAAGCCTTGTGTTGTGCAATCGATGATCCCTGTTACAATTATATATATTTAATAATACTATTTGTAGAAATACATATACTTTAGGTTAAAATAAACTACATTCACTTTCTTACAAATGCTCCATTTATACGTTTAAAAGAAACCATTATGAATTAATCATAAAAAGTTTTAATTCAGACATTAGTTTCATTGTCAGTTTAACTTTTACTTGTTTTCAGAACAAGATAATTTTATTATAGGACGCAATTTTGAAAGGCAACCCCCACTTCCCAATGGATACAAGCATATTTCGTTGCTTGGTTTCAATGCTTGTCATTCAAGAAAACGCTTTCTCACAAACATGTTTTTGTTTCGAGATTTAACTGTATTGGAACACCACAGTGAAGCGAAAAATTATTAAATTTTAGATGAGTCGTATTTTTTACACATCTGCTTCACGTGAAGCAGATGTGTAAAAAATACGACTCATCTAAAATTTAATAACGTTTTTGTTTGTTTCAGTTACATAAATTTAATATACAATTTCCCCAATTGTTGCCGTTTTAGTTTAACAATGCCGTCAAATACGAGTATGTTAACAAAAGATGTGATCCAGACCGTCTGAAATCCTAATTTATAATTGTTCCTTTTGAAAACTGTCCGTTTTCTATTGCAGTTTTCTTTCTTGTTACTGTTTACATATTTAATGAGACTTCTACTGCAAGAGTTTCAATGTTTTCTTTCTTTATCCTGGTACACCAAACACATAGATTTCTGCTCACTCTGCCAAAATCTTTATATCCATTCCGTTCAATCCATTTTTCCTCCTGGTAACGAGGACTTACACCCCCCTCCCCATGGAAATACAAATGGGTGGCTGGGGTTCACAGTTCTTGAGGTGCAGAAGAACTACGGATTTGAATCCGAAAGAACATCCAGGATAGTGAATCAGTTCGCTACCTGGTACGAGGACAAAGAAGTAGATGATGTGAAATGTCGGTACAATGAAGACGTGGGCATTGGTAACCCAAAAATAATATGTAGAGAATTACAGTAGTACTTTTAAATCTCTCTATTATGTACAAGAGAAACCTTTTTACCATTATGCAAAAGAGTGTTAGCTGCATTTCAATTTATATGCTCGATCACATTTCACTTCAACTAACTGCTCCTCAGCTCTCAAGCTGAGTATATTCTCTATACTACTAGGGAAGTCTATGGAAGAGTTTCTGATCCAGCCATACTCTATGATGCTAAACAGATGAATTAATTGTAAAGATTTGCTGTTAGGATTTCCATCTGTTCGGAAAATTAGGGTGAGTGTTTGGGTCACAAACTGAGGCAAATTTAAAAGCATCCAAACAATACCTTTTAAAGGCTTTTTAACTATGGCCCTAAAACACCACACAATAAGCTTACTTTTCAAAACCAGAAGCCTTTTAGTGTGTGATAAATATTTTCTTTGCAGCCTTAGATGCTAGCATTTCCCATATTTAAACCGTCATAAATATCTGTATGGTAAGCAAGTTTCATGATTCGGCTTTCGTCTTCGAGAAGACTACAGAAATCTGTTTTTCTGTCCTTACAGAAAATCAGGAGTCATCTGAAAATTCAACTAGTCGTTTACCACCTGAAAGCTCGTGTACAGCAGAGTACCATGGCATCATTCCATGGTTTGGCATATTTTGACAAATCTGCGAGATTAAGTGGACATTGTTTAAAGTTGACTATGTGTCAAGAGTATAATTCAATTTACTTCTAGGCATTTTATGAATTAGACTTTTATGATACAAAGCCAGTGAGTTGTAACATATTTCATCCACCTTAATTCCTTTAATTGATCCAATCACTGAGGAGGCACAGCATATCTATACATCAGCTAAGTTGGTGTAGTGTCTGCGATGAAAAGAAACTTAAGGCTGAATTGCAATGCTCATGTAAGATTTTACAGGTTTCGTGGAATCCCTATCATGAGATCTCGCAATCTCTGTTGCTATGCACTGTAGACTTAACAACAGTTCCATATAATTGATACACTTCATTTGTCACTTTGAACCCAATTAATCTTATGGAAATCCTTTCCTACCCTTTTACTGCAAATATTAACATACATTAGTTAAATTACCGGTCTTGTAAGTCCACGGTCCATGGTGTAAATTTAACTAATACCAACATCAGCCATGAAAGCCTATCAACCTGGATATCCACATATATTTTCTCCATTCGTTTTTAATATTCTGAAAATGTTAATACCAATTCCGAATTATTGGATCATTTTCTTTATTGGGGATAACCGACTACTTTTCCATTTTGCTTTCTCTCGTATTCATAAGCAGTCTTTGACAATAGCTCCTTCTTCCCTTCGATATTATGTCCGCATTTCAACATACACTTAACTCTAAGCCCTTCTTGCCATATATTCTCAATTCATTTAAGGCTACCCCATAAGCTGCACTTACAAAATAATTTATTAGTATAATCAATATTCACCCACATATCATTTTCCGATTGTGAAAACACAGTCTGCGGCATACTGACATCCGTGTCACTCAAATGCTCATCATATATGTATGGTGAATGACTTTCACAGGTTACCTCTTTCTACCAAGCGATGACTTGGACCTCCTGAGGTGGAGGCACCCGACGGGCCGAGTCGGGTATAGTGATAAAGATGGCGGTGGAATGAAATGATCGATAGCTTTTACCGTGAACTCCGAATCATGTTGGTCCTTGAGATACTTCACATCAGCTAGTCAGAGGCGAAGGCTGGTTAAAGCCGAGTTAATGCTACCCGGTATCAGGAATCGCACCAGAGACCCTAAGCATGAAAACCGCGAAAGAAATCTCTGAGCAATCCGGGTACCGCATACAGATTATATATTAAATCCATTAGTTAGTAGGACTGACTGAACATAACCTTCCTATAGACACGCAGTATACGCTATTTGCTGAAACTCTACATCTCCTAATTTTCTTGGTGAAAGGGGACATACCAACGTGGGTAATCAAGTAAAGTCACGGAATCGTGAACAGGATAGCGAATCATCTTCCACTAAGTCCTCCCAACTGAGTTCTCCAGGGTTTCTTCAGTCATCATAACTGGCATATCCTGGGGAGGTACCTGAACTTAGGCCTGGAACGTTTCCTTGTTCCCCTCCAAATCAGGACTTCAGTGATACCGCTTATAGCGTCGTATGTCGTGAGAACGCGTCTTAAACACTAACAAAAAAGAAAGAAACGACGGTAGAATATTGTTTTCACTCTGTGCGTGGTACTTAAGAACAGTGGGAAGGAAAAATAGTTGGGTACGGCAAACAATACATTCGTCACAGATCATTTAGAGAAATTTCGTCAACACTAGTTGCTTAATCCTCATCTAGCATGTCTTTATAAGACAACGTACTACTCCCAGTGGGATACCGTTACTCACGCCAAAAGTAATGTATAATCACTTCTTTTGTTATCAGCTACCTTCTCATTTTGAGAGAATAACAAAGGAGTGCCGAATAAGACATACA
This sequence comes from Mantis religiosa, assembly GCA_030765055.1. NCBI lineage: Eukaryota > Metazoa > Arthropoda > Insecta > Mantodea > Mantidae > Mantis > Mantis religiosa. The sequence continues at coordinate 335,181,560 of CM060950.1, forward strand.
CTGCGCTTCATCTGTTTAAGAATCATGTGCGATAATATTAAGTCATGTTACAGTTTCCTATATTTCTGAGCTCTTGTTAAAACATTTCTTGCAGCGAATCGCCTAAAAAGCGTTACCCTGATTTCAAAGAAAGTCGAAGTGTGTTGACAAATACATCTCAAACTCTATAGAGCATTTTAAATCTATAAGTGCAATGATTCGCCTAAAATAATACATTTTAAGAAGCTTTTCAGTTAAACTGCGCTTAATTTTAGATTTCTTAACTTTAAGACAAACTACCCATAAGATGTTAAAACATTTAACGGTCTCAAATGCTCTATGGAACATAAAATTTGTACTTCATAGAAGCAGTGATTCGAAGGTTATTTCATTAGTACTTAAAACAGAGTAAGAAGTACACCAAAACTATACAAATCCCTCCCTGAACGAAATCTATGCCAGGTCATTGATAAATACGAGTATATCAAATAACAGTCAAAAGCTTTACTTTACACCACATTTGTAGCAATACCGTTCATTTGGATTCATAGATAATTCAAAACCATCAGAATTAGAGCTTGGGACCTCTTGAACTTGAGGCAAATATGCCAATCCCACACTAGAGGGCCAGACATGTATCTGAGACACATTTAAGAATTTCAGCTAAGATTAAAAATAGAAAATACTCATCTCATTATGCCTAAGTGAAATGTATAGGATATATGTTTACTGTAGTTATAATAATAATAATAATAATAATAATAACAATAATAATAATAACAATAATAATAATAACAATAACAATAATAATAATAACAATAACAATAATAATAACAACAATAACAATAATAATAACAACAATAACAATAATAATAACAACAATAACAACAACAACAACAACAACAACAACAACAACAACAACAATAACAATAACAATAATAATAATAATAATAATAATAATAATAATAATAATAATAATAATAATAATAATAATAATAATAATAATAATAATAATAATAATAATAATAATAATAATAATAATAATAATAATAATAATAATAATATATGTATAATTTTGCATTGGTAAAGAAAGCTATGTGAATGAATCACATTAAATTTTTACTTCCTATGGTACCTATTTATACGAGCAGTATGGTAGAGTGCATTTCATCTGAGTACACGCTCGCTCGTGCTGGCTGGCTGTATACAGCCAGAAGGTTTTCGCTGCGTGCCCACCCATTAAGGGTTTTACCGCAGGTAGGATTATTATTGAAAGATGTAGGATGAAGGTGATGTAGGTTTTTGATTGGGAGTTAATTTTGAGGTTACCAAAGTACCTTCGGGTTGAAGGAGAGGATGCAGTACTTAGCACCTATTTTGTTTTGTTTTAAATATTTTGTAATTTAGTTGGGGAGAAATTTAGATGCCAAACAGCTTGGAAGAATTATGAGGAGCTCAGCTTTAGCTGCTGGTAGGTTTAGCTCCTGGGTTATCTAGGGTGCCCGCATGCCATACGGGGGACCCGATGCAGTCTAGATCGGCGTCTAGTGGGGTCATAATTTCCCAATGATATCTGAGTACACGGTTTAAGGTCTCCAGATTATATAAGCTTGCGCGCACGCGCTTGCTATGTGTGTATTTGAACAGGTAATTCAAAAATGGAAAACAGGATGGATATAGAACTTCTAAGAATGCGACAAATATTTTCTATAAAATCTTCTCACGCCAAGAAAGAATATTATTGTTAATTTCCTCAATGGCTCTTAAAGTTATTATTAATACATGGCTAATAAAATGCATTTTTCTAAGAATCGCCTGCGAAGTCCACTTCGTTCGGAATGAATTTTCCATTATTTTGTGTAAATGATATAACATAAGATAAAAACAAAAATGCGTTACACAAAACTGTAGATTCCTTTAAAACACAATTTGTTTCAAAAACCGTGTATTATGGCATTAGCTATTTCCGAGATACTCATTTCAGAAAAAAAAAAAAAAGCAGAGACTACGAAATGCTGCTGAAGAGTTTCCTAAAGAAATCAAAGTATGATTATAATAAACATCCATAAAAGGAAAATTCTTAAGTACTGGTTTAATACGAACATGGAACGAAAACCCTAAAGGCCGTTACTGCGGCACCGCGCAGTTACGTGGTGTGGGCTAATGGAAACCGGCCCTCGCTCGTTCCAAGGATGAATCAATACTGGATGGCAGGCAACCCACACAACACGCGACCTTGTTAAAATCCCCGTTCAAGTTAGCGCGTTCCCAACAGCAACTAAATTGCGTGCACTTTTTGTAAATAGCAGACCCATTAAAAATATTTCTCTCAAAGTTATTCTGCCATGGGGCAAACTGCAACTCTAGAAAATAATGGATGTTGCAGTACGGTAGCTTACACGTGATAATATGTGTGAAAGTGGACACAATATAAACGCAGAAATAAAAGAATCTCTATTATTAACCATAAAAAACCAGCATTCAACACAGACTAGATATTTACGTAGTCTAAATTGAGGAAAAAAAATTCCATAGTAAAAATATTTTTAAAATATTTGACATTATAGTCTTTTTCTCCCAATAAACGTACACACTTTAAAGATTATTCTGTTAATACGTGTTCTTTCAAACTTTCCCATTTTGTACAGTGACAACATATGTATGTACTTTGTATTATAAAACAATGAACCGAAGCAATACATGTGTGTGAAAAACTTCATAAGTTTTTTCACAGCGTTCACATCATTTTTCATAGACGCCTCAGAATGAACGGTATTACTAGACTTTTTATGTACCTAACTTTGCAATACCACGAAAGATAAATATGGGTGCATGATGTACACACAACATTCAGTGGTATGGTTTGACACAAAGACGAATATGAAAATTTTATTACAACAGAATGTAACTGTCTTTTTTTTTAATTTACGTCTTCCAACGTTGTCATATGGGACGATGAATGAAATGGGTGACATGATGCTCAATTCAGCCCAAGGTCCTTAGAGCTTAGCGCTACCCGACATTCATTTCTCAAAATAAGGGAAAATCCTGAATAAAACCTTACCCAGGTAACTCAACCTGACCAAGATTCGAACTTGGGACCTCTTAAACGTGAGGCAGACACGCTACTACCCATCGAGGCGGGCATGTTACTGTGTGAACGCAGATTTCGACAAAAATAAGACACACGAAACTCAGCTTAACCTTCCCCCCACACAATCGCCGAAATGGTGTTGTGTAACACCACTTGAATTGGCTGACACCGATGTAGAGAAACAAAACAAACGGCGCATTTCTTACTGGTAAAGTGAACATCCCTCTCTCTCCCTCAGCGCTACTCTACCTAAACTCTTTGGAATAAAACTTTCCTGATTATAAAAATGGAAATAAAAAGTTAACGTAATTAGAACCATCCCATTAGAGTACTGAAAATGAAGAACCTTTATCTTCCATTAAACCATTTAATTAGTTTCGGTAATTAATGCACGCCAATAGTTTTCAACATTACTTAGAGTACGCGACACTGAAAATGCTAAAAATTGCTACAAATTTCAACCGATTTAGCTGAAACTTTTATCCTGCATTTTCTCAACATGACACCTATGGCATGGAATTAATTTTCAAGGTCATTTGCTCTCCAAAATTATTTAAAAATTAATTAGCGTATTTCATATTAAAATGAAACTGACACTTTCCACAGTGTAAAGCAATTCCCCTACTTCGTCCCTTCGCGATCATCAAAGCGGAAAACTGGAAGGAAAAACCGGCTCGACTTAATGCAGGGGCGCGCGCGCGGGGGCGTGTGAATCTGTACTATTAACTGCTACAGACTACACTCTTCACACCTTCGGAATACCCTTACCCAGGCCTGATCATGAGTGATGAAGAGGTCTATGACGAAGGGCCTGACAACCAGGAAAGGCTAAAATGTGCCAAGTGTTTGAGGTGCCAGCGACCTCACAGATGCTCAGATTATTTCATTACAATTTACATTTCGTCCGTTGTGTACATCAACTATGGTAATCTCAAGCGACTACTAAGGATAGCCTTAACTAGAAGAAGATACATCCTAGCTACATTGTCAACAAAGAGCACAAATATTATATGAACTTCACGTGTTTGAGCACGTTCATTCCAACATATTTGTAAGAACCAATGTTACATCGTTTTAAGAAGTCTTCTTTTGTGGATCATGCTGCAGTTGGTATGCACTAGTATCAAAACCGCTGAACTACCTTGAACGAACAGGGTCATAAAACAGTATTTCTGTAGTGAAGAGCTAACTAGGAAATTCCTTTAAGCTTCATTCATACTTTTGGTTCCATTAGGTAAAAAAAAAAAAAAAAAAAAAAAAAAAAAAAAAAAAAAAAAAAAAAAATCTCCTTTAGGATTGATCGTCCTTAGTGTATGTGTCTGAGTACGATTTCAGCACTAAGCCAAGGCAGAGGATCATTACACATACATAGTCACAACCGAGGATGGCAGATACGGCGCAGTGAAGTGGGCTCTCTAACGTTTCCATATTGAGCATCCTAGCCATCCATTCAATGTTCTCCCATCCTAACCAAAAGGTTCACATAGAAATTTCTTTCTCTTAACTTTGTGGCAGCTATCGGTGCCATCTAGATGTGCTATGATAGCATTTTTTTAGAAACACTTCTCTTATGTCTAGGTCAGTGAAACATACTTTCTAGAGATCCCGTTATTTCACTTAAACAAATGTCTTTGGACGAGCAAAAGTAAATAAACATCTGGTAATGATGCAGATAAGTTCGACCTAGGCGTTTGTTTGAAATTCTTGACAGTAAGATTACGAGCCACACTATTTCGTATTTATTGGGATGGTTACTGTGAGACTATGGAACAAACAAGACAATTTCCTGTTCCGTCCTCAATCATGTCCATGGAGTACAATTATATTGGAACAATTTCACAAAATAAAAGTAAAATCTGGCCTTTTTGAAGTAAGAACATTGCAAGTTTTAAAATAGATATACATTTAGTTCACCATGAAAATAGCTTAACCATAATACGTTAGTCAAAATCTCTTGGAGCATTTTTGTGAAAATTAAATTCTGAAAAGTTTTCCACAGAAAGGTTAATTTTGGGGTGGGGAACTTTTGAATATCTACATATCAACCCAAAAGATACTCAAGTTAAATATAACTGTTGAACATAACGGACTTCTTGTATACCCTTGAAACTTAGCATAGGGAAGCAGAGCTGTTTCTTAAGGTAAATAAACTATTTGTTGATATTACCTTTGCTGAAGGACATTGTCTACAACGAACAAAGAATCCATAAAAACGGGTGCGTTATTATCTTGCTATCTTTGTTTTAAATTGTCAGTTTTATTTCCTAAGATTATTCAAAAGTGCTATTTTGACAAATATATAAATAACCCTACTGTAAATAACATTTTTAAGTGAAATGTGTAGTGTTTAACGCCCGCTTTTACTACGTACGGCACCGCAGGCGGTGACACTGAGGATACATGAGATGAAGATGGAACACCGGTGGAATGAGATGGCGAGGGAAACCGGAGTTTCCGGAGAAAGCCCGCCCCAGCACCGTGTTGTTCAGCACAAATCTCACTTTGCGGTCGCCTGGGATCGAACCCGGGCCGCCTTGGTGAGAGCCAAGCGGTCTAACCACTGAGCCACGGCGCGGCCCTCTTTTTAAGTGAGGAAGGAGAGAGAGCAAGCCATATCAAAACTGGAAACAAATAGTGAATGTAATGAACATGCATTGAGCTTGATGTCTGTCTCAGATTGCCAAACTTATCTGATATCCACCATTACACTAATGGTAAACGTGATTAAAAAGTTCAGTTAGGTGGCTTAAACCAATTGACCTATGAACCCAAGCATACAGCATGAGAAGCTAGAATGACCATGCTTCCTGCTGATTGGCTATATTACGTGCCATAACTGTAAGACTTCTGCCCAATGAAGATCCTGAAATGTTAGTAAGGGCCGAACTGATTACTAAACACCGCTAAAAACAAATACACAAACGTGTGCAAACCAGAATCTGGGTATACCGACAAATATTATCGAGAGCTTTGTCTCCTCAAAGCATAACCACGTTACATGTACCGCATTTATGCATGGTACCCTTTTAAAGGAAACGAAATTAAATGAAATTAGGAAAACACCATCTGAGCAAACAACGAAAAAAGCAGCATAATTCAAAAACAAAAAGTCGCATAAATACCAAACTGTTATTTAAATTTAATTTCTAAGGATATGAAATAATTTTTAAGAAAATCGCCATCTTAACCTGGAAAAATGTTCGTTATTTTTAAGTTTGTCAAAATGATTATTTCACCCTGTGGTGAACACCCAACGTCAACTGAACCCACGTGAGCCATCCCGCTCCTGCGTCCTTTTTCGTTTATCCCTGGAACTCTTTAGAATTCCTATACAGCCCGAAGTATATATTTTAAACCTATAATCAAAACTCAAAAGCGCTTAATGCCTCACTCCAGACTGTCAATGTATCACCCCACTGTTACGACAGCCAAAGCTCATGGGGACATAAAACTTAGAGATCCCAGAAATGTGGCTAAATATCGACCCAAAGAGTGAGGGGAAATTTCATCACTAACCTAATAACCTTAATACCTTTAACTTGCAGCACAGAGGCAGGTATTCGGTAAGAGTTTTATTTCAACTCATTGCTGCTACCTCTCCACAAACCTTTCAGTGACTGAAGTTTTATTGAGTCATCATCTAGTTCGCTTCCAATTTATTTGTTTTGCTTCATGCACACTGGAAGCGAGTGTGGGCGTTGTTAAGGCCAAACACAAGATCGATTCACTTCACTGGTTCTTGCAGAGCATTCCAGACCGAGTTGCTGTTCTTAAATCTAAGTTATTTCCCAGCGAGACGTATCACGAAATCCTGTATGAAACATATTCTAGTATTTTTGTGCATACATATCTCGCTAAAATTTTAAACCTGATATACTTAAATAGTGCAGACTGTTTATAGATTTGAAATTCTAATTATATTTTTGTCAAATTTAATTTACAAATATGCTCCATGTGTTAGATTTCTTGAGCTGCTTCGCAATTTAGAAAAGCACCTCTTATACATTTAGTTTATATTCATAGAACGTAAAGCATACATACAGAGTAAACATTTTCGGCTTCTCTCTTAGTGCCCTTTTAGAAGTTCCTAAAATTTAGATGCGTCTTTCTTTTTAACAAGTTCAAAAATAAAAATCTAGTTGGAATACAGTAAATTTTTCATTTCATTTAAAACCTCAAAAATTAATTAACTCAAACAAAAATAACGTATCTTAGGATCAGGTAACATTATTATCATCATTACTATTATTATTCATAGCATGGATAATACAAAGTTATTATATTATTACAGGGGATTTTACAGTAGTTAAATTGAGATTAAATGTCAATTGCGGTGTTATTAATTTATGTACTCTATGAAGACAGCTTAAAAGTTATTTAACATTTGAGAATGAAACGTTTGGATATATTGGTATATACTAAGATAAATTTATGATAATGATATTAGGTTGACTTAATAACACTAGCTTCCAGATGATTGTATGAGCTTCTCGACGAATAACTTTATCCCATATGAGCTACACGTCAGTAATTCTACTGCTATGAGACTGTAGCATTTAAACATACTGAACTGTCATTGTTCTGGACTGGAACAAAACTTGATTTTTGACATAAAAAGGCAAGCGAGGTGCCAATACCAGGGCAATATCTAGGAGATCTGTTTTATTTTACTCAACGGTTCAAATTTTAACGCCACAACCGTATAGAGGATTACCAAACGAATAACCAAGTTATTAGATATGGAAGCCTAGTAAAACATTAGCTGCATCTCAAATACGTTTTATACCTGTTTTTATGCCCTTTGAAAACAAATTCCACAGATTTACGTAACTGACGTACGTTTACAAAGAATAATGTGATAAATCATTACTGGCCAGAATATTTTTCTTTATTTTATATTATAAAATACAAAAGTCAGTGTGTGTGCACGCGCGCCTTATATGTTTCTACTCGTACATCATTGCACCGATTTCAATCACACTTGGCGAGGATAACCCTTGATACAAAGCGAAAAATACTGCCTAGTCTACAATTCGAGATTACACTCCATTTCACGCAATTATTTATTCTTATGTAGTGCCTAAAGAGGCAGCAAAACCACCCATATGTTTGTCAACCGTTAACCGTAGTAATTGAACATTGCCAACATAAGAATTAATTTTCCACAGCCTCACAAAATAAAAAATGACAGCGAATTCATGTAATATTTGTCGATATCCTCTCTGATATTGAACCTAGAATAACAACACGTCAAATTTGCTCCTTGTGTTACAATTTTTTTCTTAGAAGGTTTGTGTAGTTATATTTACGTTAGATAAGCTATTATGTATTTCTTACCAGAGATATATTTCTATAAATAGCGACGAGATAGTCCGAATATGACAACGTGGAAGTCACTCAGCTGCACTGAGAAGAAATCATTACAAACTGTCATTGTTACATTTATTTACGGTTAAGTCTTTCGCACAACATTTTATGCCCATTTTTGTCTTCATTGTGTCATAAGAGTTTTAATGAATACTTTAAGTTTTTCATGCAATATGTTTAAATGCTCCAGAATAAAAAGATAAACAAAGGAAAAACGCAAGATTAATGGGCAAGTGCAATCTAAGGCTAACATTATAAGTATAAACCGTCAAACCATGGTCAACGCCGAATAATTATTCATATCACTCTTATTGTATAAAATAAATTTTAATTTTTAACGGTCCTGGAATGTAAATAAGCTAAGTTAACCAACATAAATACTGATACATAAATACTACCATAAATTCTGATTACAGAACTGTTGAATGAATGATAAAATTTGTGTTGGTTATACTTTGTATTTCTGCAAATGATTGTAAAATAATAGGTGCTTGCTTAAATTTGTGCAAGAGTAGTACATTAATACCCTGTTTAGCTCAAAATATTGTAACTCATATTTAACACACACTTTCTTACTGTGGTTTTATGGTTGTTCACAGGTGCCTTTGCGTTAGTGTTTTCCCGGTGTTTTTATTAATAGTGTTTACTTATTATTGTGACTTAGTGGGTTCGTGGAATAAAAAGTCCAATTACACCACTCAACAATGTTCTTTATTTCCACCGACTTACAGTTTAACTCTTGCCAATTACACAAAATTACTTGCTGCACACAATTACAATTTACCAGTTCGTCCGTTACAATTTCACTTGGCCTCGCGATTACATCAACTCCGATACTCATACACGGTTCGTACAGTCTTCCGTTACACAATCCTTTCGTTCATTAACACGTCACTGACTAACTCTTACACCAAGAACTGCGACTGTCTTCTCGCTCACACTCACTAACCAACTGATTGACCAACTCAAACCAACAACTGACTGACTCCGTCTGTCTGTAACCCTCTTTATATCGGAATATCGCCGGTTTCTAGTGACCAGGAGAATGTTCCAGTAAACGAAAGGTCGAGAAACAGGTGTACAGAAAAAAAGGCGACCAGTCATGTTTTCCCCTAACCACAAGTCTGTCACCACTACAAGACAAACGAGGAGAAGGTGTGGCTAACGCGGTCCTCCCCCCTGCCTTCCGTTCGCAGCTGGTACAGGGTGCTCCAGAGGTCCGTTACACTGCTCCCTCCTCAAAGCTGTTCGCCCACGAACAGCCCCATCGTAGCGTGCGAGGCGGTCCAGGTGTACCACCAGCATCTGCTCGGAGTCTCAGCCAGAAGTAGCGCTGCCGTAGTTTGTGAATCATTCGGTTCGCTCCCAGGTGTCCTCCTAAAGTACCGGCGTGCACTTCCTCCAAGACTTCCGGGACCTTGCTCCGGGGAAGTACCAACTGTTCTCTCTGCGTCTTCCCATCGGGTGATTCCCATACCCGGAACAGCACGCCCTCTTTGGTCTTCAACGAGTCCCATTGGGCCCAGTACGACTTGTATGTGGCGCTCCTCGGTGCGATGTCCTCCCAGGTTGGTCTCATCCCTGCCTCCACCTCCCTCAAGAGTGGCCCCAAGTCTGCGTCCGCCAGCTGCTCCCTCCTCAGGCCTGCGCTATCCCAGCCTTCAGCAGGCACTGCCACAACTACTCGGACTACTGCGGCACGCTCCTTCTCTTCCACTCTTGTGCACTGGCCGCACTCTTCTGGACAGGGTCTTCGGGACATGGCGTCTGCGTTACCGTGGCTCTTCCCTCTACGATGTTCCGAGGTGAAGTCGTACTCCTGCAGCCTCTGGACCCAACGTGCTGTCTGGCCTTCCAGGTTCTTAAAGCTCAATAGCCAGGTTAGGGCGGAATGGTCAGTCCTCAGGTGGAATGGCTGACCGTACAGGTACTTGTGGAAGTGCTCCAATGTCTTTACTACCGCCAGTAACTCCCGTCGGGTGACGCAGTAGTTCTTCTCTGCCTTGGATAGCGTCTTGCTGTAATAGGCTATCACCCGCTCATGGCCTTCCTGGATCTGCGATAGGACACCTCCAATGCAATGGTCGCTGGCGTCGGTGTCCACAATGAAGGCGCCACCCGGTTGTGGGAAACCCAAAATTGGAGCACTGCACAGGGTCTCCTTTAGGTGCTGGAAAGCGTTTTCTGCGTCCTCCGTCCACACATAAGGCCGGTGTTCCTCTGTCAGGCGGGTGAGGGGTTTTGCGATGTTGGAGAACCCCTTTATGAAGCGCCTGTAATAACTGCACAGCCCCAGGAAACTGCGCAATTCTTTCTTGTCCTTTGGGCGAGGCCAATCTCTCACAGCCTTTGTCTTCTCCGGGTCTGTGGCCACTCCGGTTGCTGAGACTATGTGGCCCAAGTAGTTAACTTCCTTGCGGAAGAGCTGGCACTTCTTCGCGTTCAGCTTCAAGTTGGTCGCCTGCAGTCTCTGTAGCACCTTACCCAGATTCTCGAGGTGATTTTCAAAAGTCTTCCCGACGATGATGATGTCGTCCAGGTATAGCAGGCAGGCATCGTAAGTCAGCCCTCTCATCACTGACTCCATGAGGCGTTGGAAGGTAGCTGGTGCGTTGCAGAGGCCAAAGGGCATAACCGTGAACTGCCAAAGACCTTGGCCCGTCGAGAATGCGGTCTTCTCCTTGTCTCTCGGGTCTAGAGCTACCTGCCAGTAGCCCGACTTCAGGTCCAGGGTCGAGAACCACTGTGCACCAGCTAGCGTGTCCAGGGTGTCGTCAATCCGGGGTAAGGGAAAACAGTCCTTCCGGGTGACGGCGTTCAACTTTCTGTAGTCTACGCAGAAGCGCAGCTCGCCGTTCTTCTTTGTCACCAAGACTACCGGGGAACACCAAGGGCTGTCAGACTCTTCAATCACTCCCCTGGATCTCATGTCCTCCAGCATGTCTCGTACCTCCCCTTGCTTCGCCAGCGGAACGCGTCTATGTGGTTGCCGAATAGGCCGGGCGTCCCCGGTGTCGATGCGGTGAAGCACTTTGTCCGTGCGGCCGTAGTCACTATCACCTTGGCTGAAGACGCGCTGGTACCGCCTTAGCAGTTGTCGAACCTTCTCCAGCTGTTCTGTGGTCAGGTGGTCGGCCGCCCTCTCTACCAAGCCTTCTAGCCGGGGCCCCAGGTGTTGCTTCGGCGCCGGCTCCTGTGTCTCGTCGATAGCTGTTACGCTCACCACGGGCTCGCACATTCCCAACACCGTCCCGGCCTGGACGTCGTGATCGGCGTCCGTAGGATTTAGCAGTCTCACGGGCACCTCCTCTCGGCACGGCAGCAATGCCCTGGCTACACACAGTCCGTTTACAGGCGTCTTCTGGTCCAACATCATGTTCCTGGTTCTCTGGCCCTCCAGTCGCGCCGTCACCACCACCTCGCTCCTCGCGGGGACAACCACGTCTTCGTCCAAGACGACCCTGCAAATTCCAAGGCGCTCTTCAGGTTGACGGAGTATAACCTCTTCTCCGTTAAGCCGCAGGACCTTCTTGCCGACGTCGACCGTCGCCTCATGGCTCCTGAGGGCATCCAGTCCCAGGATCACCTCCTCAGCCACCTTCGCGACGAACACCCACAGACGCACGGCACTCCGTCCCAAGGTCAGCTCCAGCAGGGCCTCCTTCTCCACAGGCAAGGTGTCGCCCGATGCCGTGACAAGCTGGTATGGCCGGCTTGGCTTCCTTGTCGGCAAACCCTTCGCCACGTCAGGTCTGATGATGGTCACGGCCGCCCCGGTATCCACCAGCACGCGGCACGGCTTTCCTCTTATCCAACCGTCCGCGATGAGGCTGTCATCCATACACCGGCTGACGGCGCGCAGTGTCACTCGAGGGGATGGTGGTGATGGCGCCGACGTGCCCCTCTCCACGACGGCCCTTACTCGTTTTCCGGCTGCTCTTCCTGGTGTGGGCATTCTCTCTGCAGGTGTCCGGGCTGTCCACACCCCCAACACAGGCCACTAGGTGTTCGCCGGCGTCCCTCAGCTGGTCTTCTGTCTCCGGCGTAGCGGACACTCCTCGTTCTCGACGTCGGGATTGATGTTATTTTGGCCGCCTCCATCCTTAATGCCGCTGTCAGCGCCTCGTGGATGGTTTTATATTCCCCGAGCATTAGGCGCTGACGAATCTCCGTGTCCCGTACCCCGTCGACAAAATTGTAGGCGGCTTCCCGGGATACGAACTCCAGTGGCAGGTCAACCAAGGCCTTGCTAGCCAGCTGCTCGATGGCTATGGCGAACTCCTGCAGCGTCTCCCCCGGCTGCTGCGACCTTGCCTTTAGCTGGCTTCGGTATGCTGCGGCTAAGCGGTGGTTCCCGAAGCGATTCTCCAGGGCCTCCCAGATGTCCTTGGGCGCCGCCATCGTCTGCACCGCGTTTAGCACTTCCGCGGCCCGTCCCTGGAGGCTGGCTATTAACTGTGTAGCCTCCTCCTCCGGTGACCACCTGTTGTGCCTGGCCACTGTGTCGAACTGGCGGCGGAAGACTTCAAACGTTGACGCGCCGTCATACTTGGGAGGTTTGACGTGCGCAGATGTTGTGTCGCGTCCCGGCGCGTCGGGCTTCAAATCCTTCAACCTCCTGCCGACGACGTCCTCCACCATTGCGTTCAGGGACTTGACGCTGCTGTCAGCCTTCCCTTCCAGGTTGTTAATGCGGTTCGCAAGGTCTTCGACGTCTTCCACCACGGCGTTCAGGGTCTTGGCGTTATTGTCGGCCTTTTCCTCTAAATCATTAAGGCGGTCGTCTACTTGGCCCATCCGCTTGCCCAGCTTCGTGACGTCATCCCTCACGCCGGCCAACTGTTCGTCAAATTTGGCGGCGAGGACCTCGTTCGCCTCCTTCATTTCCGTGGCCAGACTGTCGTTCGCTGCCCTCATTTCTGTGGTCAATTCGGTCTTTATTTCTTCCGTCTTCGCTGTTATTTCGGCCTTCATTTCCATCATCTTCTCCAAAAATTTTTCCAATGCCGCGTCCATGGTTGTAATGTTCGGTGATGCTATCTTCCCGCTTCCTGACACCAGTTGTGACTTAGTGGGTTCGTGGAATAAAAAGTCCAATTACACCACTCAACAATGTTCTTTATTTCCACCGACTTACAGTTTAACTCTTGCCAATTACACAAAATTACTTGCTGCACACAATTACAATTTACCAGTTCGTCCGTTACAATTTCACTTGGCCTCGCGATTACATCAACTCCGATACTCATACACGGTTCGTACAGTCTTCCGTTACACAATCCTTTCGTTCATTAACACGTCACTGACTAACTCTTACACCAAGAACTGCGACTGTCTTCTCGCTCACACTCACTAACCAACTGATTGACCAACTCAAACCAACAACTGACTGACTCCGTCTGTCTGTAACCCTCTTTATATCGGAATATCGCCGGTTTCTAGTGACCAGGAGAATGTTCCAGTAAACGAAAGGTCGAGAAACAGGTGTACAGAAAAAAAGGCGACCAGTCATGTTTTCCCCTAACCACAAGTCTGTCACCACTACAAGACAAACGAGGAGAAGGTGTGGCTAACGCGGTCCTCCCCCCTGCCTTCCGTTCGCAGCTGGTACAGGGTGCTCCAGAGGTCCGTTACATTATTCTTTATAATGCGGCCTATGAGTTTTAATTAACTATACTTAAGTGCCATAAGTAATAATTTTAAATGTCTCCAAAGAAACGTAAGGATATTGGGCAAAGGATAAATCGTCAAACCACGGGCAACGCCGGTTGTTTTAGCTAGTTTTCAATATAAACCTTAAAGAAGCAGGTTCTCCTCCTTCTTGAAACTGTTTATTTAGGCATTGGAATTGTGTAATATTGCTCTGCCATTGAGGAAGCCCTTAGGCAAGACAACCTACTGAGGAAAACCCGGTCTATGAAGAGTTACAAGGGGGTACTTGAGCTTTCTTATGTAGGAATAGCAAGAGGGCCGTGGGATTGCACTCATGAGCAACCAGTGCGAGCAACCATGGTCTGTACAGGATGGATGGAGCTAAAATGCGGTCCTTTAAGAGCCTATGAGCATCACAAGAACAGAATTAATTCTACTATAAATGTATACTATTTTAGACAAAATTTTGCTACAAACGCCTCGCACGTGCGTTCAAAAAATTAGTTAAATATTAGAGCGCATGTGGTTTATCAAGATAGTTTAAGTGTAAGTCAGTGGTTAGGCATCACCTCGAGGCAGCCGCACAGGAAGCAAATGGACAATAAAATTGGTGCGAAATGTTTAAATAACTGTCTGGCAAACGTGAAGGACTGAATATGGGCGGTGACATTGCATTTATAAGATGACTATCCTTTTCCTTATTTTTACCTTTTTTGTTTCCGTTTGTCTACTGTTTGCTTTCTGTATTTTCACACACACACGCACACACACACACACACACACACACACACACACACACACACACATATATATATATATATATATATATATAAACAACCATGCGCAAGGCGGGACACGGCCCCGCCACCCTCTAAGCGGCTGACGCTAAAGTTATACATACTAACGACCATGGATACGAGGGCCGGTTTCCCTTGGCATATATATACAGGCTGTCCCAAAATTATTTCGAAAACTTTGGGAGTTGATAGATAACATTTTAAACACTTTTTAGTAAGGGAAGTTTTTTTTGCTGCGGTGCTTCGTTTAAGCGCTAGCTGCAGGATTGTTCTCAGTACACCGCAAGACATCTTCCTCGTTCTCAGCAGTCCGTACAGAACGTGACCGTTGTTGACTGCTCGTCTATCCAAGGAGCTTCCTTCACGTAGTTTACGTTCAATGCTGGCAAATTGTAGTGTGATGAGGAACTTTGGTTTCGGAACTGTTCTTGGTAAAGCCTTACAGCCGAATGGCCGGAACCAGCTTTTCCATACACCAGCAGTATGTGCGTCATCTCGTTCCACGTGCACCTTTCCATGCTGTAAATAAAGTAGTATGCAGCATGGATTCCAGCAAACTAACGCACAATGTCAAAGAAACACAACAATGAGCTCAGGAAGTAAACATATGCTAAACGAATTGAAGCGTCTTTATTTTGCACCTTTCGTTTGTTTCCTTTAAAATATACATAAGGATTGAAGGGTATCTGTTTTGTTTCTTTCGTTTGTTTCCTTTTAAAGATACATAAATATAATTTGGGTCTTTAAACCAACTGCTTGGGAGGCAGTAATGCCATTATCTCGTCTAGCGCTTAAATGAAGCTCCGCAGCAAGATCACTTTCCTTGACAAGAAGTATTTAAAATGACATGTGCTGGCTCCCAAACTTTGTCGATCTTATTTTGGAACACCCTGTTTATGGTGTACATTTTATTGTTTTCTGTCTCGTTACATGTCTTATGTATGCATATGTTTGC
>CM060950.1:335198403-335265903 GCA_030765055.1 Mantis religiosa
CTCTCCTCTCTCTCTCTCTACTCTCTCTCTCTCTCTCTCTCTCTCTCTCTCTCTACTCTCTCTCTCTCTCTCTCTCTCTCTCCTCTCTCTCTCTCTCTCTCTCTCTCCTCTCGTCTCTCTCCTCATCTCTCTCTCCTCTCTCTTTATAAGGAAGCTTTAATTGACATCTCTATGTATATACTGCTTGCAGCGGGGAGAATAAAGTAGATGTAAACAAATCCACGCGAACCGTTGATCGTAGTGCGCCTTCTTCACAATTTCCATGATGCTTCCGCCATGTAAAGTCACTTGCAAAATTACTGCTACTAAGGTGTGGAGTCTTGAGTTCGTTTTGTTTAAAGCGCACAGCAAGTGCGTACTAAGCATATTTCAACTACAAAAACCATATATTAATAGATATTTCAGTTAGTTTGTAATTAAAGTAATCATGCTGCGCGCGCATACTGAAGCTGAGAGGCACATCCAGAAAGGCAAACAATTGTAAATCATGTCGGAACTTTTTTTTTTTTTTTTTTTTTTTTTTTTTTGTAATTTACGTGCTCCAACGTTAAGTCATATCGGACGACGATGAATAGAATGAGTGAAATGATGCTGAAATGAGACCAGGATCCATGGAGCTTAGAGTTACCCGACATTCATCTTTCAGGATAAGGAAAACTCCGGAGAAACCTTATCAAGTAACTCACCCTTACCGAGATACGAACTCGGGACACTCTTGAACGTGAGGCAGACATGCTACCATCTACGCTACCGAGACGGGCGGCGAGTACTGTTAAACATTGTGCGCGGAAAGCCTTTACGAAGTGGTGAACAGATAATATTGAACGTATTTAACAAGTTCCGTGAAGAATTTCCAGAACTTGCATGAAGTGGTGAAGTTAACATCTGAGTTTACCGGTGTGTAGGTTTACAGCATTTATAGTGCAGGCAAGGAAAAGGCCAAATTCGGTGAAGTTCAACTCCGGCAAGAAGAGACCACGTGCCAGATCAGTTTTGGATGTTGTCTATGATGGGTTTGTGAGGTCAGCAATCCGCCGAAAAGTTCATCAATGTTTTGTTAACAAGAACCTCTCACCTTAAACCTGATCCTGAGTTTCCAGACTTCAAACGATCTTCCCTCCACAAACTGCTGCTGGAAATTGGTTTCGAACAGAAAAGTACAGTGCCATTGTGGACAGAGATGATATTTTATGGCGAAGAGGCTTTCTCCGCAAAATAAAGGAACTCCGTAAAACGCGGAAAGTTTATTATTTAGACGAGACGTGGGTTAACGTGGGACACACGACAAGCAAAGTATGGACTGACGTCACAGTGAAATAAAAAATGCATTTCGAACTGGTTTAAGTGCAGGAATTAGAAATCCTACGGGGGAGGGATAAGTGTCTTATAGTTTTGCACATAGGAAGTGATGATGGCTTTGTCGAGAGCGGCGAGCTTGTGCTCGGCTCCAAACAACGAAAGACGTATCATGAAAAAATGAATGGCGACGTTTTCAAATTTTGGTTTGAAAAGATTCTCCGCAAATTACAACTGAATAGCGTTATTGTGATGGACAATGCCCCCTACCACAGTGAGGTTAGAATGCATTTCAAACAAATCTTTGGAAAAAAAAAGTGACGTCATAACACGGCTACAGATTAAACGAGGGTCGTGTTAAGGCGGAATTGCTGGCAATGGTCAGTCTCGTGCTAAAGAGTACAAAAATACGTAATTGATGAAATGGCAAAACCTGCAAGAAACACTGTACTCAGATTGCCACCTATCATTGTTACTTGAACCCGATGAGATGGTGTGGAGTCTGGTGAAGGGTTACGTCGCCAGAAATAACACGACCTTCAAACTGCAAGATGTGCTGACGCTAGTAGACGCAGCATTCCATGTTGTAACACCTGATAACTGGAGTGCCTGCGTCCAACAGGTGATTCGCGAGGAACAAAAACTCTGGGACTTGGAGGGCATTATTGACACCGTCGTGGAAAAATGCGTGATACATCTAGGGATTAATGCATCGAGCGACACGGAGACATCGGGTATCGAAACAAGTCCCAGCTCAGATTAGAGGAACGCAATTGACGTAAGTGGCAGCTAATTTTTTATGGATATTAATAGTGTGCTGCGTGATACTTAGCTCGAAAAATGTGCCTTTAGTGTCGAACATTGATATTGATATTAATACTATACTTAACGAAGCGGTAACAGTACTGCCATTCCGAACGCACGTGGACGCGGAGTGATACAAACCGGTGTTTTGTTTACGGTACTTTATTCTCTCGTTGGACATAGAATACATCTCTGGACTTAGTTCGTTCACACTAATCCCGTTCACATGCTGGATCTCTAGTTGCAGCAGGATGGGATACCTACACACTATCCCATTTCCACCGTATTTCAATGAGGTTTTTTCACAACGCTAGACTGGACACAACTAGCATCTCGCAGCATTCACCTTACAAACTGTGACAATACTCTATGAAGTTTCACCAAGAATATTGTTGTTTAACAACATAGACGCCCTGCAAAGTGCCTTCAAAACGATTACACCTATGCTAAGCATTGCGATAATTTTGAAGCACTTTTTTGTATACATACGAAGAATTATGGGGGACGCACTGACCATTCTGACACTTGGGTAGGCCGCGCCGCGGTCGAGTGGTTAGACCGCTCGGTTCTCACCAATTTGTGGTAGACACACGGTGCTGGGGCGGGTTTTCTCCGGAATTTCCAGTTTCCCCCGCCATTGCATTCCTCCGGTGCTCCATCTCCATCTCATGTATCATCAGTGTCACCGCCTGCGGTGCCGTATGTAATAAAATCGGGCGTTAAATATTACACATTTCATTTTTATGACACTTGGGTAACCGGTGCTGAACTAATGTGGATGTACTTTTGTCGGCGTTATGACCTGAACCATTACATTGTATTTAAGTATTTCTAGGAAATAACCAGGTTAGAGGTATTCACTATGCACTTTAGCAGTTTTTATGCAATATTCTCAAGGAGGCTGTATTAAATCCCCGAACAAACATTCAAGTGAAAGTTAGATCTAGGTCTGACTGCTGCGCTTAACCGAAAACAAAATAACTTAATATAAAGTTTCTAGTAAAGCAGTAACTTTAAAACATGATCCCAAGGTTTCACAGCTTCCAATACAACATAGATCAGACTTGATCAGAACTTAAGTTTAAGTATAATCTGGGAACTTCAAAGAATAAAAGTGTGTAATATTGGATTGAGAAGCCAAAAGAGAACACTCAATGTAGACTCATTTATATTAGATACTAACTGGCCCGGCGAACTTCGTACCGCCAATAAAAGTTGTCTGAACTTAACTATATAAGTAAAACAAATTCGGATTAGTTATTTATTCTGCAATTGGGGGTGAAGTTTAAATACAATACAGTTACAATTAAGTTTAATCAATTTAAAGCTCTGTGATAAACAATATTTTTGCCCTTTAATGAGAAAATATATAAAGATGGTTTTACAACGCGCAAACACACGAAGTATAAATCCATGAGAGAAACAGAGAAACTCCAAGATGATTCCGTCCAACGACTGTCCTTGCTATTTATTTTTTGGCCATCGCAAAGTCCAAACTTACGGGAAATTGTAGACGCTTAAAATCAAAAGGTAAATCCGTTGGAATCATCGGAATACGCAGGATCAAGATATCTTTTTCTTTATACTTTCCCTTGATGGTTCTTGCCTCGATGTCGTTATTCATTAGCTTTTTCAGTCTCGTTTCATTGCACAGTCGTGGTTGGTACTTCTACGTTTTAAGTCAGATCCTCTTCTCCTTGGCATAGTAAAAATCTTTCCGCGAACTTCACAAAGTCACAAAGGAATTCAATTAATTTTGTGTCAATTCAATTCATATTCAGGATTTCATAAATTATAAAGCTGGACTACACAAATATTTCAAAACAAAAATTATACAAATTGATTCAGCCGTTCAGCCGTTGTGTGGCTGCGACAAGCGGGAGCCGGGCGCGTGGGCAGGAGAACTGGACGACCAAGAAAAAGACAGAAAGGCTCCGGAATTTTCTGTCTCTCTTGCCGCCGCCAATGTTCTCGGAAGGTCTACGACATTCTAGAAACAATGACTGGAGGTGTAAATACCGGCAAAGTGCTAGAAGCGCCAGTTGTGTTGTTGTGTATTGTTCAGTATAGTAGTTGTGTGATGGTTATTGCTACAGTGACGTTTGAAGTGTACCGCAGTGATTTCTTTCATTTGTTTACGTGCGGCGGAGCATCGAGTCGACCTTGAAGACAGTTGATTCTCAATTTCACGTCCGTTTACTGCAATAAAGAGTGTTTGTTCTAAATTTCTACAAACCAGACTTTTCATTCTACGTAACCCTCGCAGCCCCAATATAGATGAATAAGAAAACAATACCGAACTCGTTGTGATTTCAGTAACCACAAAATAAAAGAGGTTAGAGATTGAGAATAAGATATAGGCAAAAAGAAAAATGAATAAACACGGAATAGAAAATATATCAATTATAAATATACATATACTGTACTTAACAATTACTTTTTGCTTTGGCTGTATATTAAAATATACCTACATTTAGTCACAATAAAAAATGGCAGAAACACATGGCGCCCAGAGAAAATCTTAACTGAGGAAAAAAATGTGCTATTTTGTTGGGCAACCTAACAAAGCTTATGCTTGATCAAATAGTTTTGCTGCCTACCTCTCAATTTTACTGATTTCCATAGTACAGTGAATGTATATGGCAGCGTTAGCAACGTCACAATGATGCCTTGTTTGTGTACTAGGCGCCCACCCACACACCCAACAATATACCCGTTGAAACTAGTGTGGTCATTTTGCATGCCACAAGGACACTATTTCATCGCACAAAGTTGATATGAGCATTCATTTCATTGAAAATATTCAAAATTCTTGTATTAGTTTCTGTGGAAACAAAGCTTAGGACTATTTTAGTATAAGGAATTTGTTAATTCTCTCTTAGACAAAATGGTGAACAATAGTAATCGTCCTGTTGCGATTTTTGAGAATATAAGCATAAGAAGCATTTTGCATAGTAAAACAGCAAGATATCCTTTTGCTCACTTTATCGCAAACAATTGTGCTTGAAAGGAGAGAACACTCCACTTCCATTCTGTATAAAGATACCTGCGCCAGGGATTCAATTTCTGAAGTAGCTTTTAGACGAGATCGAAAACTTCCTCCTAAAATCAAGTGCTCCTTTCTCGTTCGTGTACTAAAGCTTGAGGCTGATTTCTCTCCCTCTCTTAAAAGAGTAGATGGTCTGCGAATCATTTCAAACCATACATCTAACTTCCCTTTACCCAATTTTTGTATAGCAGCAAATTACAATGATAGACGTAGTAAATAAATTCCGGAAATTAATTGTTCTTTCACACTAGCCGTGTGTAGGACGCAATATAAAAGGGTAGAGCCAGACTGAAAAATTCAATGCCATAGCCGGGATTTGAACCACGGATCTTCTGGTTTCCGTCCAGCCGCTCTAACCATTTGAGCTACTATAGCCAACGTGCCAACATGACATTAAATTCTCTCCATCTGACTCGTGTTTCTCCCGGTAAACCACTAGGAGTTCTCATAAACACATGAGACAACTACCTAATGGCGACTGACTGCTTTAAGTACTTTAAGGCCCGGGCTTTATAGTTCGGACCACTATTAGGTACAATTAATGGAAATTAATTGTTCTTTCACACTAGCCCTGTGTAGGACGCACAATGAAAGGGTAGAGCCAGACTGAAAAATTCAATGTCATAGCTGGGATTTGAACCCAGTATCCTGTTCGTGCATCCTAAAAAGAAACGAGGAAAAAAAAGTTTTAAAATCAGACTAACTTCAACCTAAAGTGCTACAAACAATCAACCAGAACAAATTCAAGTTGTTCTACTGTGGGATTTACTCTACAGAAATAAGGAAAGGAAATAAGCTTGGCATTTACTTATGAAAATACAAATAATATGCCCCTTGCTTGAACCACGAGACCGACCGCATATTCTTTTAATATTACGGTTTGATTGTTCTGGGAAGCAGTCGTTTATGGTTCAACCAATGCAACACTAATATTCAACCAATTAAAAGGTTTTCTTTCTTTTCACCCTGCAGAATAGGCTCTAGAGCATAATCGTTCGGCATTTATTCCACCTGACTGGTTAAGATGAGATGGCAGTATAATTTTAAAATGCATTATACCTACTATAACCAGCTTTATTTGTTACAATAATATGATTCCCACGGAATTTTTATCAATTACTTAGTATCCAAACTTAAATGGAAATTAATTGTACTTTCACGCTAGCTGTGTGTAGAATAAAATTTAAAAAGGTACTTGACTGAAAAATTCAATACCATAGCCATAGCTTGAACCACGGACCCCGTCTGTTTGCTTCCCAGACATTTCTTTGGGGAAGAAGAGGGGGGGGGGGGGGAAGGTAGCTAAATGTGAGGGTTTTTATTAGTCTCTCCAGTATAGATATTTCTGAAATGGGTGCCTACTATAGTGTAATAGAACAGAACACTTCTATGTTATCTGTTGGCATTCGATACTTTTAAACAATTTTGCGTAAACATCTTATTTTGATCTTAACATTCACACATATTTTCTCTAATTTTACGTTTAAAACCCATTGTTTCAACCTATATTACCAAGTAAATTACTTGATAAATGCAATTAACTATATTTTATTGTGTTTTAAGCAATTTTATAGCATTTATAATGTGATTAATGTGAAAAGGATTAGAGGATTTACAGGCGGCGAAAGGAAGCCAACTATAACAAATAGGGTCACCTGCACAAATTAGAGCTACTCTTGTCGAGATAGCTCGTTTAATAACACTGGTTAGAACTTAATAAACAAAACAATCACGTGCGCTGCTCTATTTAGGCCTGATCGCATTAGAAATGCGGTCCTTCCTTATGCAAGAAGATATTTTAGATGTGTCGTTACTTGAAACGTGTAAGTCTTGTCATGTTGAATTTCCCCCTGCTCTTCATGTCACGTGATTGACTACTGCTTTTTAATCGTGTGATTATTTCGTGGATTACTATTCGCCATTTCATATTTCTTTAAAACTATTGGCTCGGCATCTTGACATCTCGCCGCATTTTCAACTTTCCATTACTCATGGCACAGTTAGATCTATATGAGGTTCAAAACGCTAGACAAGAATTTGCTCTTGTCGATCTGACACCGAAGATTACCTGGATGCACTGTGCGCTGTGTTACTATTGTTTTCAAAGTTGGCCATCCGAGGTTAGCAGGTATCTTTTCCTCATTTCCTTCCTTTGCGGACATTATAGTATAGTGCAAGATATCTTACATCTTCATCAGTGCCTATTTGTGGTTAAATCACACATTTAATTAAATCTCACCATTTACATTACAGTAGTGTTATTTTCTTTCAATTTGACTGGCCTCTATTGAAATACTTGCCGGGTCATGTTGGACTTTGGATAGCAGAAGCGCGTTTTTTGCACCTAGCCATTAGGGTTCGAACTTTTCAAGCACTAACCTCACAAGAAAAGGAAGACTGACACATGCCCCTCTCAGGATTCCAAACACAAATCTTGGGCTGTGTGAGCTTTCCGAACGTCGACCCCTGTGGAGCAACGCATAAGGAAGTGATTTTCTACGAGGGGTACGGGTTCGAGTCCCGCCTGGGGTCCCCATTTTTAGCCGGCCCCCTCGTCGCCGTGGTCGTTAGAGCATATGTCTCTAGAGTTCCGCCGCGTAGAGGGTCGCGGATTCGAGTCCCAACTTGGGCATGGTCGTTTGTGCGTATAGTGTATATCTGTAAAAAGCACAGAAAACAAACAGTAACTCAACGGAAACAATAAAAACGTCAAATAAGGAAAATAAAAAATATTACTATATAAAGGCATATATTTTATTTTAAAAATGAAATAAATAAAATTAACATTAACCTACACACGTTAGTGTGAGAACTATAAATAAACGGAGATGTGAAACTTCCTTCCAGTCCATGAAGTTTCATCTCTAGTTGTGCATGATGCGTCTCTAATACTGATTGTATGTTGCAAAGATAGTACACATTTTAAGCATTTACGAATTGTGTTTTATGCATGTATAGTAACAATTTCTTATTTTAAAAAAAGTTTAAGTTTTGCACCCACGTAACTGTTTTTGTACACTCTCCCTAAAACTGTTCTTTCTCTAACTTCATGTTAATCGAGATAAACATATGTAGAAATTATCTTACTGCTAATTTTCTTGACGTGGAAGGAGACCATGGGGATACAGTAAGCTTTAAGCGATAGTCAAATATTTTAAAACTGGTCTCTGTGTGATGGCTTTTAAATTCCATTCTCTTTCCATGACCAAGGGATAAAAATAAGATTTTCCATTTGACAAAAGTATAAGTATTCGAAACTTCACACAAATAGCGAGGAATATTTGTGAAATTTTTCATTTCACAAGACAATGTATGTGGCGTAAATTGGGTGTTTTAACGAGATCTATATTTGTTGTGTAGTAGCATTTCTTCTCTTACGGTTTGTCAGTCAAGCAAAAGTCATCCAGAATAAAGAGCATTTCTGAAGACATTTCCAGAATATTCAAGATATAGCTGCATTTAATTTGTCATGAAAGTACCTTAAACGTGTGGTACTTCAATCAAAATCATTAAGAGCCAATTTTGAGAAAACCAAGATTTTCTAAACACATTCCAAGTAAAGGGTAGTCTGGGGTGTGGGAATTATCTTGTAAAACCTCTTGTCACATCCTTGGAAGATGCTGAACTTAAATAACCAATCTGGAGAGAGCTTTTTGTTTTTGAAGTACCCCGTTCACAGACACACAAGCACGCGTGGACCTTCTTCTGAAAATACGCTTTCAAATTCAGGGTGTGCCAAGATATTTCCGACGAAATCTCGGTACAGAATATTTGTGTTTGTACTCTTTTCCCGAGATATGGAGCTACGGTGCTCATTTGCAAAATTTAATCGCTTTATTTAATTTGTCTTATTGATCCAGAACTTCTCACAGTGTACTTGACCATGATACCAGGTTTCTCGATGAAGATTGCGTACAGTACTGGCCGAAATATTATACCAGGTCTTCCCCGTTCCGCAGCCAACTTCTCAGCACTAATTTTCGGATTACTCGTTATTTCCAAGATTATAACTATGCTATCGTGCTCTGTCAGTAACTTTGGTTTTCCAGTTATTGGCCTGGTTTGCTCATTAAGTATAGAAACTTAATTATTATCTGCACAAACGGAGCTAGGTCTAACAAGTCGAGATGATTCTCGCAGCGATTTTAATTGATTGTGCAGTCCAATGATTACTTCTGCTTCTTACTGGTTTTCTCGCAATTGTTACCTATTTTGCCCTTCCTGTGCGTCTGTTAGCTGTTTGCTGACGATTAAACCAGTTCTATTTCCTATCACTGCTATCGACAGGTTAAGCAGACAACTGAATGTTGGCTGATTGTTCCTTCGAGTTAATTTTCTCGAAACACTACCTCAGGTGTTCATCACCTTTTTTTTGACTGTTCTATACATCTTTTGATGCATTTTATTTAATTGCGATTTTATTTGTGAGCTTATGCAGGGTAATATTTCCTTATCGCACCTGGTACCTGTGTAATATTTCTTGATACGCGTGCTCTTTTTGTTTTGTAACACCTTTTCTTTATATAAAGCAATATAGGTGTACGAACACTTTTTATACTCACTGTACATAGGAACAGAAAGGAAATGCATGTCTTTGGAGAAACAAATTACATTGCAGCAGATTCCATGCTGTTTAAATGGAAATTATTTGCATTTGTTTAGTAAACAACAGAGCTCTATGCTACCGTTTGTATATTGAAGAGCATTTTCATGTAGAAACCAGAAAAACAGCCAATTGGATTGGGTGTGTTTCATTTTGCCACCCACAGATCAACCCGTGTTCCCACATCAACAGATGACGTCATAGTCATTTGCGCGGCTAACGTTAGCCGCGGTCATTTGTCCTCTCCGCCTGACCACCAAACAGTCAACACCTGGGAACAAAGGATTGGTTTTACGTAAAATGACGTTTTGAACAAGTAATGTAGCGCAATAAAACTCAAGCCTCCAGTGGGACATTTTAAATTGCTGATATACCCGTAAATTCAGATTCTGAGATTTCAACATCACAACTGGAGCGTTTGTATGCAAAACGACACCAGAAGAAAGTGAACTAGTGGGAGTACTAAGCTTCTTGAATCACCTTCTAACAGGTTATTGCAAAAATACCTTCCATTTATTAAACCACTGTAATTTAACAATACATTTGACAAGTATGTATATGTTTATCCATGCAGCTTCTGAAGCATATTCAAAACGTTTCTTTCAAATGATGCTATGACTAGATTAGTTGGCACTTATTTGTACTTACATGTCTAGCATTTTCACTCGTGTGCTTAGTGATGTTGAAACGATTCTCACTAAAATGCTTCTCAAGCACAAGAATACCAGATGATAGTCAAGCTAGGACGAAAGCACCAAGCATTCATCAAATGAGGAGATATGTTTCCGACTGTATAAAGCCTTTAGTATTTCGGTTTTAAATACACCACTCTGTTTTTCTGTTTACGGAGGTTTTCATCAAATTTAACAAGATTGAAGATGGGCTGCATTTACTACCAAATGTTGCACAGTTGGTCTTTCTTATCTTTGTTAGCATCGCAAGATAATTTATAATTTTTATTACATAAGATTTTCATTTTAAACCAAATCTTCTTATAATAAGAAATACAAAAAATAAAGATGATGTAGCACGTCCTTTTTCTCAAAAGCAGACGTCAAACCCTCTTTCCAGAGCATAAATTCATGAACACTGAGTTAAGTCAAGATTTCATTACAGATCCCACTAGGACAGTCACAGCACTCATCGATTGCAAACATTTTGGGTGGGAGAAAACATCAACCCCTGCTTCTATGACGTCACTTCTGTATGTGAGTTGGGGAGAGGCAGATATTTCAGCATTTGAGGAAAGCAACGTCAGTACAGTCGAGTAAATCGTTCCAATACTTCTACCTCTACTTTATCCACTCACAACGCCTTCGAATGAGCACTTTTTCCAGTCCAAACAGCAGAGAATCGTTGCGGGTGATTTAAAGGCTTCTAACTTCCAGAACACTGCTTTCCTAACGAATTACGGTGAGCTAAAATAACAAACTGTGAGACCAATATTTATTCACTAAAATTCAACAGTAACAGCTAGCACTGGCTCGTAATATTTTATTA
Source organism: Mantis religiosa (assembly GCA_030765055.1). NCBI lineage: Eukaryota > Metazoa > Arthropoda > Insecta > Mantodea > Mantidae > Mantis > Mantis religiosa. Next base: position 335,209,656 of record CM060950.1, read on the forward strand.
AAATAAAAGAACGAAATGGACAAAAAAGAATGAAAAAAAAAAACGAAAAATAGGAAAGGAGAACTAAGAACAAGTTAAGCATGTTTTTATGATTATTAAAACCATTCGAAACAAAGTCTTATTAAACGTTTTAAGTTAAGCAATTAGGACTTTGAAACATGACGATAAAGCAAGATTCCCCTTAATACCAAAAGTTTTGTTACTAATGAGCTTATGCACTAATTTGGGTGCCAGAAAAATGCCGAGAACAAATTTTCAGTCAAGTACATGCATCAACTGGTTTTCAAAGGTCATCCGGTACCAGTTGATACTGTTTAACTGCGTTAAGGGAGAATTATATATAATTATTGTATGTTAGGATTAGGATTAGTACGGAGGCGATTCAGCACTGCGACCAGTCTTGATCTATTGTACCTATGCCACAAGTTGGGCATCCCCGGGAGGAAGAATGAAGCGAAAGGAGATAGAGCGGCCGTCCCAAGGAGCCACGAAAAGTGTAGAGGGCAGGATCCCTATACTTTTACTTAGATGGAAATCTCCCCGGTAGGCCAGGACAACGTACATCCCCCCTACTGTGGATTGAAAGTGATCAAAGCATCCAGTTCGAAGACTGACAACCGTCCTACCGGAGGAGGAAGTGGTTTATCAGCGCATATCATCCTGCCATGCACCGCAGAGACACCCGCTGACACTTCTACCCTGAAAGAGACCACCAGATGAGAGATGATGTGAAATGATAATGGAGAGGTAATTCGGGGAATGTAATTAACCTACCCAGCAAATGATTCGCCTGGTGATCCGGGAGATCGCCCGAAAAAACCATGGGTCAGGTAGTTAGGCCACGGCCACGGGAATCGAACCCGGGCCTCCCGAATGCGGGCCACAGACGAAACCCCCTAAGCCATTCCACTCGGTATTTATTGTAATTATAAAGGTACATATAACAGTATAATTGTAGACACTATGCGCATATTTTAAAAGGCGCTAGGGATATCTGCCACTTTCTACTATGAATTCTGCATCACTATACAGAAAAATCTGATGCGTTGCACTCACATTACTTTCTCTACTATTATTAAAATTCTTCTTACAAACGCTTAAAAATTTAGTATCTGGATCACCGAAAATGCACGTTTTGAATCTTAACAGAATATATATTTTTAAAAAAGGTCCGCGCGTGTGTGTATGTTTGCGGTTTAAGAGAGAGGAACTTCGTATGTAAGTTAAGCGCCTTCCAAGGATTAGCTACGAAACACTTTGAAGAAAATCCCCCACCTAAAACTATCTTTTAAGTGAACGTTTTAAAAAAAATGACTTTCTCACAAATGGAACGATTTTTATTCAAATACCGCGTGCGTAAGATACTTTTATAATAAATGAAGTGTACATCTTGACTATTCCGAGAGTAGTTCTGAAATACTCTTCATTCGGATGACTTTTGCGTATCTGGTGAGCCGTAAGAGATGCACCACACGAAGAATGTAAAACTCGCTAACCATGTTTTCTATATCCCTTGCTATTGGTTATAATTTTAATACTTTTTTTTCAAATGAGTAGTTTTTATCATGTGCTGGTCATGCAAAGAAAATAATAATTATTTCCATTACATCTGTAAGGACTGACAATGTAGATCGATGGACAAGGTTTTCAAGAACCATTATGCCAGGGAGAGTATAGAAAGCCATATGAGTGCAGACAGTAGATTTGTCCCCTGGTTATACAAACAGTACCACATTTCAAAGCCATCACATGGTGACCAACTTTAAACATTTGACTATTGATTAAGCCTACTATAAGTAAAAGGCAGGGACTTTGCCCTCAGCAATGTCGTGGCTCCTTGGAACGGCCGTCCTGTCTCCTTTCGCCTCATTCTTCCTCCCGGGCATGTCCCACTTGAGGGAATAGGTACAACAGATCTAGACTGGTCCCAGTGCCGAATCCTCTTCGTAGTAATCCTAATATTGCTCTATTCCCATTATACCTACAAGGGAATTAGTAATACAACTATTTCTACAAATCTTTATTTCCATTAACGTGAAGCAAGCAAAAGACTGGCTTTTTAAGGGCAGTTTGCAGAAGAAAGGTAGAGAAAGCTATGTGAATGTAATGATCAGATTTTTGCTTAAAATTTCTGATTCAATATTCCTAAACCTTGTCCTGCACGTGGAAAGCATTTCATGATTATTTTTAAACCCCTGTTGTGATATCACTGTAGTTGGTCACAACAATTAAGGTGAGATACAGGCTATCAATATTTTCCGATAGCACGCAGTATATCGACCTCTACCCTTCATGCCCAAAGATAACAAAAAAGTGAGTCAATAACCGAGGAACCTGTAACCACAAGTTGGAAAGTTTATTGCATAAAGGGACGTAAGCGATGTAGTAGTACTAAACTTACGACCTACATACATGCAGCTTGTGTATCATTGCGAACCCAGTAACGTGTTATTTACCGGATTACATATAAGGTGATCATATAAAAACATCCGTTTAATACTCTTTAATTTGCACGCCTTTTGCTCTGCGCACTATAAACCTCTACCTTCACAGTTGCGCGTGATTTAACGGATTTTCGTAAAAGGGTACGTATGTACATGCTATTCTGTTTTTCAGGGAACTAATGTGAATTCGATGAATACAAAAAAAGGTGTGGTTATTTACTCATTAAACTTTACGTGGGCTGCTAAAGTACATATAATAAAGAAATGATTATTCCGGCGTGCCACAAGTAAGTATAAGCAGTACAGGCCAACCTTTATACCCCCTCCCTATTATTACTCTGACCGGTGTCTGGGATTAGCTTATATGAATAATAAAATCTGACCAAAATATTTCTGATAATTTTAAGTTTTGGTAAATAATGTTAGGATACATAATAAACTATCCTGAATGCCTAAGATCTATTTATATATTATGACAAAGCAGTTATGATGCTTCGGGAGATCAGAGGCGGGCAGTTGGACGGAAGTTGCACTCTCACCCAATGTAAACACCTGAAACATCGTGGGATAACTGCAATCTTCTGGAAGCTTCCCTTCTGTTCGCCTCTAGAACATTTTGCAACTCTAACCACTACTATATAAATGTGCATTATCACGAGAGAGAGAGAGTTTAGTCAGCGAATGCATTTCTGATGCCAAAGGAGCTTTTGTCGATTGTTGCGACTTACGGCGAGTCCTGCGGAGTGACAGATTGCAGGAAATCTTGTATTCCACTCCCCAGCGAATGAACCGTTCGAAAGAAGAGGCTATGTCGTACACATTTCATTACGCAGCTACGTTGCGAAGAACTGAAGTGACAATGAAACTATTGTTACTTTCAAATGGGATGATTTCTGTCGAAAGCTCCCAGGTGAGCAACCAGTTGGAGTCCTGCGGTGTTGCCATATTGAATTCTCCTTAAGCGGGGTCTTACGAGCGCCAAGTGAATCCATCTCTAATAAATACTATTTGCATTAACACAGAAATTTTGTGGTCTAACACAAAATTCAAATTTTGCAAAAAGTGATCCTCGAGGAAGGTAAGAAGCAATATTCCTAAAACCATGAAACTTCATATTTTTTTTAGCTCAAATAGTTTCCATAATATAAATATAATACCAAACGTAATATAAAGACGCATCGCGACGCAACCACTGTAATGATCATCATGATTGGTTAATATGTATGTGTGTACATATATTTATAATTACTCAGAACTGAAATGTAAACTACTGAAATGATGTGCGAGAAGAATTACTTTGAACAAGCCAAGGTGTTTGTTAAACTCCAGAGAGAGAGAGAGAGAGAGAGAGAGAGAGAGAGAGAGAGAGAGAGAGAGAGAGAGAGAGAGAGAGAGAGAGAGAGAGAGAGAGAGCGAACAGTTCAGTTGTTAGCCTGCAGAACGCTGTATCTGCAGGTGAGCTGTCACGTGATATGCTTATGATTGCGTCGTAATCGGCGTTTGTTTACAGTTTGACAGTTGAAATTAGTATCATTCAGTTGTTCTTCCGTTCAAAGACCAGAAGAAAGTGTATCATCTGGATCAACGTGTTATTTAAATAGGACACGAGGTAATCGTGACTGTCCCCTTACCACTTCAATCCTATTGAGTTAGTATGGGCTCAAAATAAAACGGGGGCTTGCAACCCGAAATAACACTTTTAGAATGACGTTGAACAACTTATTTTACGAAGAAACTGTTCCCTGCCCCTCCCCACAAAAAAGCAAGACTGGGAAATTGCGTGAGAAATGCTGAAAAATTACAAGAAAACGACTTTTGGAAAAAAAAAAAAAAAAAAAAAAAGTGACAAGTAGCAGATTTTGGAGTCAGACGATGAAGTCGAGTCAGACGATTGTCTTCAGACGTAAGTGACATTGGCAGCTATACGGTAAACCGTTGGCAATTCCATTGGATTAGAAAACCCGGTAATTCATAAGCCATAATTGTGATTATAGCATTCAAAACATGTACATAATATATCAGTATCCATGCTACTATTTTTGATTTTAACTACATTATTATAAAATTTTGAAAAATTCAGCCTGAGTATCCTTACGTCTAGCGCCAAGGAGACTTGCCCTAGAATAGTGTGCGATACAGGGAAGTATGAAGAGAGTTGGTGTAGAGGTGGCAACGTTGAGAACGCAAACGAATCTCATTCGCTGGGGGCCAGAATCTTCCCATTTGGAAAACATTAAGTGTATTAACAGTTAAAACTTCAATAAGATCATATTAATTGAAAGACAATTGTTACAGTTAACAACTGAACAACGTTCAAAATGTCCTGTATGTTACTTTATGTACACAGAACTGTCAAGTTAGGGATATAAATTATTTTATGCCTTATATAATGAATATGTTATCAATATACTAGTTACTTTCCCCAACGGGGGGAATTGTAAAGAGCAAAATATCTTGTAGGCCGAGTATTGCGGAAAAGTCGCACATCCAAGGATTATAAGTGTAATGCTTATGGCAAACTTTACATATTATTTACAAAATTCCGACACAATGAGTATTGAAAAGATTTACAAATTCGATAATTATTGGAAAGTTCAAAACAATAACAAGGATTAGTTTAGGTATTTAACTGCTGTGCAATAAGATATGAACTATCTCTTAGTACCAATTATACAAAGGCAATTTGGAATGAAGGGCACCTCTGAGGGGATTCCCAGAAAATTCAGGATATACACTTCATTTGTCATGAAAATATCTTAAACATATGGTATTTTAATCAAATCCTTGAGTCATTTTTAGAAAATCAAAATTTTTAAAATATATCCCATGTAAAGGGTAGTTTGGGGTGGAAGGGTTTTCTTGAAAATCTTCGTGTCGCATCCTTGAAAAATACTGAACTTAAATACCAAGTGTTGTATTTAAGCGCCGGCCCTCGTAGCCATGGTCGTTAAAGCGTTTGTCTCTAGCGTTCCACCGCGTAATGGGTCGAGTCCCGCCTTGGGCATGAGCGTTTATGTGTATTGTGTATATATTTGAAACTACAGAAAACAGATAGGAAAATAAACGGAAACAATAAAAACCGCATAAATGAGGAAAAGAAAAATATATTTTAAAGAAGCGAGTTTTTATTTTCGAGTTGTGCTCTTTCCTCACACCCACACATACACACACAAGCTCGTTTTTGAAGTGCTTTTTTTTAGATCCAGGGGGCCTCAGAACATGTATTTCCGGCGAAATCTCGATATAGAATTGCTGCTTGGAATGCAATACTTCTTTTCTTTACGGTGTAGGTAATTTGACACAGCTCGTGTTGATGTGCATCATATATCTTATGTTCTGAATGCATGGCATAAAGGTCTAACTAATCGGAAGAATACTGAATTTTTAAATTTTTCATGGGTATACTTTGACATACATTTAATATTTGGGGTTCTATAGCGACTAAAGTATGTATGAATCTGTGACGGCAAAGCCAAATACTTCAGATTAGATGTTTTCGTGAAGCTATAATCGGTTTGCTACAGTCAGCGAAGTTGAAGAAATGTCTATAGCTTCCCAAAATGCTCTGCAACAATTTGACGAGAACGTCTTATCTGGTGAGCAAGTAAACACGTCATCACCAGCAGCCGAGGCCAAATAAGATAAGAAAGGAGGCCATGATGCAAAGTTAAGATAGCGTAGGTTTGTCTGCCAGTTCCTAATTAGTACAACGGGGCGTGAGCGCTTCTTCAGGAGTCCACCTATCCCACTCTTCTGTTATTAAACAGTAACCAGGGCCAGGAAGCATTCTTAAGGGAGAAAAAAAAAAGTGGTCGTTGGTATTCTTTACTTGCATTAGATGGGGGACTGAATGCCTGCGTTCCGCTTCTAAAGGGCTTTGTGGGCTACTTTCTCCTTTTGAAAAGAACGGATGTGGTCCTTAAGGATTCTTAAATATGTGGGTTAAGTAACAATGAACCCGGAATGCCATCTAAAACAAGAACATTTTCATGTGGCCCCTCTAGAATAACTGAAACACAAATATTTAAACTGTATTTTAAAATTAAAGTAAGACTGCATTTCTTTAAAACAAAATGTAGTGTAAGTTCAGGCGAAATTCAGTTTTCCAATTCGTTACAAAGTAATCTTTTTTCCGCTTCCTATTGGGAAGATTTCACCACTTCCCCTAAGGAACAATCTGTGCACACTTCAAAATTATATGTTAAGAAAGGTGAACAGTGCTGGTTTAAGTTCGGTAGCAATATCATAAATGTGTGAAATTACTCCCAACACTAAAGATCTCGAAGTTAACACAACCCAAAACAAAGTCACGAACTCCATAAATTTTTCAAGCGACGGCAAGCCAGAATCCGAGACCAAACTGAAAACTCAGCGGCCTTAGTATAACTTGCATTTACATAAATACGAGTTTTACCAATTTTGCATGACATAATGAAGAAAGAGTAGTAACGTGTTTAAGCAAACTTTTACAATCAGATAAAACTATTTTTGAAAGAGCTGAATCAGATTTAAAACAAATTAAAAACTAAGTTGAATCAAACCATGTATACTCGTTATTCAGAGCAGATTGGCTTTTGGGGTGTCCGAAAGCGCATTAAGTACATCGGTAACCTGCATCGCCAGTAAACTCTTTGTTCCCAACTAAAACCCTTACGTATCCCACTCCACATTCACTCCCATCCACAGAAGGGTGGGAATCTTTTGAGGTGAAAATTTCCAGCTCTTTCCACATTCTCTTTCAAGTTACTCTTGCTTCTATTTCTTTTCGCTTCTTGAAGTGACTGCTTAGTGACTCCTAAAAGTAAAAAACTGACAACGGTGGTTCTTTAAGGATGGCATTATCATCTTTTTATAGAACCTTACCAAATGTAGTCACCTGCCAGTTAGACTTTGTATCTTTTTCAGCCTAGTTTTCTAGTCGAGAATAGTGTTAAACAGCATTAGTTTTGAAAATATATATTTATATTTAAGTCTGAGTTACTGGTACGTGGTCTTGTGAGAGTGGTGGTTTCCACCCCTGCATAGTCTTCTGTGAGAATAGCCGTCGTTATCATCGGATTACACTGGTCAATGATGGTTTTGTTAGGGATTTCAACACTGAAGTTCGAAATGTTCCAGTATCCATTTTCTTTTCTACTCTTTCTTTCTGATGTGGGGGGGTTTCGTATTGTAATTCTGAAAATAGCTTACCTATTTATTAGCGTTTGCGATATAATAACATCTGATCAGGAGTATTTTGCATTATACTCCATTCCATTATTTCGATAATTAGGTAACTTGAGTTATAACGGTCGTTGCCAACTGAGTTGTAATAGAAGAGTATAATAGCATCACTAATAGTGTATTTTAAGGAATAGTGTTTATTGTGAATAAGAAACAATATTTTTCTTATGATGAGCTTACTTTAAATGCGCAAAGGCGAAATGTTACTTATCCAGTTCGAAAGCTTATGAGTCTTATTTTGATACTAAAATATAGCAGAAGATATGTGCCCCTGAACTCTGTGGTGTCAAACGTGTAACACTATTAACTGGCTGATTAAAAGGATCCCGTCATGTTCCTTTTGTACTCCCTATGACATGACCAAAGGATCAATTCACCAAGGGTCACTTTACTGCTATTGGGCGAATGTATTTGAAGTGGTTCAAAGTGGAGAGACATTGTCAAATATCCGTCTTTATATTCAGCAATTCGACCAAAGATTCCTGGGCCAAGATTTCCCATACCAACCCATAGCTTGAAGTAATTTCAAAATGTTCCTGATTTTCAGTATGAATTACAGAATCATGCAGAATTTGTGGAAAATACAATTTAAGCCACTTTCTAACACAGGGGGATTTAAATAATTTTGTTCCAGATTCTTGATTGATGAAAGGTGCTGAAGGCTGACACCAAACTAAGTTTGTTTTGCTAACGCCAAAAGGCACTCGGGTATTTGCATTCTGAAGAGCAGGGTCTTAGCTTTATGCAATGATATCGAGAATTTGTTGCCATTATTGGATGTTGAGATACATCTGAGAATTGGCGCTTAATAGACTCCTTAAAAACAAGTTTGAAAGCAGTGCTGCTACACAATGGAAACAAGCATTTATCCATTCCTTTAAACCATGCAGTTGATATAAAGTAAAGTTGTGAGAATATGAAGCTCGTATCCATTAGCAAGTATGAAAATTTTTCTGCAGATTTGTGGCTTGCATTTTATTAGCTTTTGCTGCTTCTTTTTTTTCCCATTTATACCCCGCCTTTAACTACTATGGTCATATCGGCGGCCGTTCTCCTTCGGAACATACCGAAGGTGTTAACTCGTTATCTTTTGGTTTTAATCATTACATCACGCACACATTCACACTCTCATTCATACTTCCAGACTGTGGAAGATGGGGAATTATCTTGGACGGAGAAAAATCCCCACCCCCACCGCCGGGAATCAAACCCGGGACCCCTAGCACGGTAGGCAGGTGCTCTACCGTTTGCTGCTTCTTGTGATCGTAGACCTACAGCTTAAATAGGATATTAGAATTTAGTGTAAGATTTAAGTTCATTGCTCATATTTAGCATAAGTTATTGAAAAGTCTGCGCTTCTTGTATGACACTGGTTAGTTATGCCATTCTTTGTGTTATGGTTATTAATATTTTTTTCTTATTTAGAATTAGCACCCAACTCATACTCCCACACTTCCTTTACATCACTTGCTCTTGAGGTTGTAGTTCCAGCTGCAATTTGCTACTGTTTCTCCATGACCTATGGTTTGCAAGAATACTGAACGCGTTTAAACAAAACACCCATCAGCAGATTTTTCATTCAATGATGGGAAGGAACAGCCTACAGCTGTCTGTCTTATAATACAGACGATTGTTTAACATCAGTTTCACGCAAATGTTTTGAGCACATGTTCTGGATAGCGAAAAGCCACCCCACACTTGGAGTATTTGCGTTAAGTTTCTCCGGCTGAAAAAATGTAATGATATTTCTTTTTCAAGATATCCTTTTGACGTTCTTTCTAAATACGAAAAAGTAGGTACAGCTGCTGGGCACTTTAATTTGTATAATTACTTAACAACTCATTTACTTCTCTTTTGTCTAATATCTTAAGACGTGGTTGATATAAAATCAGAAAACAAACTACATTGTTGGGTACTGTTTTAGTGTGAACTAAGCTAAACTAGGTTTCACATAAACACCGAGTCCAACATTAGATTCATTGTTACTGCTGTGCCAATGCAGTGTATTCATCACTCAGAAATGGTAACCTGATGTTCATCTGTGAGAAATCAACAAATCCAGAACATTACCTCGTTCAATCTGTGTAAAATGTCGTGAAACTCCTTAGGAGATGAGAAACGAGAGTGGCGGATGGTGAGAGAGGTGGGTGAGCAAGGCATAGAAGCGTTATCAGAACTCGGAGGCGGTCACATATACATTGCACTCTTATAACACTCACAGCAAGTGGAATACTGACCGCCACTACTTTATCACGCAAGCGGGCTGTTTAGTGCAATTGCTCTGCTTCAGAAGTGAGGGAATGTCACGACATTTGGCACAAGCTGCACTAACATGCAATAAACCGAGTACAAACTTTTTCTGCGGATTGCTCCTTTAATATCGAAATTGCTTCCAAAATTCCGTCATCAACCGTTTCGTCCAATAGTTGATGGATATAAAATCGACTTCTTTTACGACTGGTCAATTGAACACGGATTTGTTTAAACTGGAATGTACAGAAGCTGTAGAGAACGTTGAAGAGTGCCTTGATCCTATTGTACAATGAATCCTAAAGAAGGTTATTAAAAGTGTTGAATTCTTCCGAAGTACGCAGCGATAATTGCCAGTCTATATAATTTTTCAAATAAATCTTCGAAGTACGTGCCCAAGTATATATCGTGAAACTATTATTTGTAATGCATATTTCAATTCACTTCTAATCGTTGCTTAGGTGCTTTACTTTGAAAGTGTTACCTTAAGGAGACTCTTAAGATCTGGTCCTCTCACCAAAAGCAGCGTCGCGATTGGTTTTATTTATTAAACAAGCTTGATAGAAGTCAATATTCTGTGCATGCCGAACTAATTACGTTGCATAATCTTCCTCGTTACGTAAGTAAAGGTAACAATAATATGAATCTTAGTTGTTTTGCAATAAAACGAAGTTGAAACTGGTTCTCGGAGCGGAGGCGCGAGTGACCTTCCTTACATAAGATTAGCAAACTGGTTCGTTCATACGTTCTTGTTCACTACATCGATATATCAGCAGCCATCTCAATTTGCTTAAGTCATGGCTACTCCACCATTTTCTTAATTTAACCATACTGGCTATAGTGAATGAAACAGCAAGGTGAAAAAATATACCTATCACAATGAACGGTTTTACCAAAGAAAATCCCAGGAGTTCACATGGGACACCTTATATCTGACAAAGGTCTAACCACTTGATCATTCAGTAGATAGTATGAGAACTTTATTAGCTATAGAAACCTTCCAGAGTTATTTTAAAGAGTGAGTAAAACAGAACGGGGCATTGTAGTGTCCACCAGAATCGCGAAAGTTGGAATAAGCGGGCACAAACAATAGAGCAAGTCGACAACAAAGAACATTTTCGACACCTGATTTTCGCGTTTAATCGAGGTGCCAACGCCACAGAAGCTACTCGTACGCAGCTACGCGTTCTATTTCGATTTGTTTTATTGACCTGAAAATAACAAAATCTAGTATATAAACACACTAAAACTGAATATACTATTTGGTACAGTACATAATTCTCTATCGAATAGCATAAAACACATTGCCAAAACATTTCATTTTGCATGAAAAACTTTCACTTAAAGAAAAAAGGAAAAAAGGAAAAAAGGAAAAAAGAAAGAAAGAAAGAAAGAAAGAAAGAAAGAAAGAAAGAAAGAAAGAAAGAAAGAAAGAAAGAAAGAAAGAAAGAAAGAAAGAAAGAAAGAAAGAAAGAAAGAAAGAAAGAAAGAAAGCACTAGAACTTACGTGCAACCCTTGAATCGAGTAGATACATGGCCGAGTAAAACGAAGCGAACCGAATTTCTGTTCAATTATTTAGCAGGAAACTCATAACCGACTACAGAGAAGGTTTGTAACACTTCCGAGGACATTCTCAGGAGTGTATAAGTATTAGTTTAAACTTATAAGCATCAGATTAAATAGGCGAGGTGTTCAACTGCAATTAAAATGTCTCTATATTATATCCAAACATAATGGAGTACATAATACTTTCAAGACAAACTGAAAAATGATGAACTTTTTAAAAGAAAATGCGTTCTGTTGCTTAAACTCAATTGAGGGGTTGACATGGGAAAGGCAGTAAAGTCATGAAAAGTAAATCTTATAGGAGAAGCAAAAAATTAGTTTTGACACTACTAAGAAGTTGTGTTTATAAAATTGTTACAGAACATCCATACTAGCTTTACAAAATACAAGTATATTTAAAGCCTCATATCATATTTGTATAAGAAATGTAATAATTTATGGTGTACAAAGATGACGGCGAAATGTATGATATTTGATACCCATATATTCCAACATCGACAAAAAGTCTCATTCTCTTTAGTATCGCCAATGATGGGCCTTCTTCCAACTGGCGATACAGAATGTACCGCAGAGATGTTCTCTATAGATTTATCCTTCTGCAAAATGTAGTGCTCCCTCCACATATTGAACATATTTTTATTTGTGTGATGGATGGGCAGCTTGTCGTTCATCATTCTAATACAAGAACTGATTACTCCTTGGCTATGTATTCATCAATGTATCGCATACCGAGGCCAAGTAGATATCTTCCTACACATCTTTGCAACTTTGAATCTTGTGTCGTCCGTAGGAGCTCAAACCGTCTACAACTTTAACCTATTGCTATGTCTATGCCATTAGTGACCTGTCTTATTATCTTTTTGATGAAAAGTTAGAAATAAATTTTTAATGCCTACTACTTGTCCTTTGCATGCTATAATATTCTTGACAGTCTTTGGCTGCAGAGAGATTACTGATACTTCCCTCTCCCTCATGTCATCTTCCACATAGAAAAACTCATATCTGTCGCACTGCATTAGCGATGGACTATGAGGAGGGTTTGAAAACAGTTGTCCCATTCATGACAAATGATTCGATATTTTCATAACTACATATAATATATTTTTAAAGCTATACTCACCATCTCTCTAAGAAAACTTAAGTCAAGCGTTGGCTTTTAGTGCAGAGGAAAGGTCCGAAATGTCCCTGAAATCTTTAGTACTTAGTAAGGTGGCAGTTAACTTTGCCAAGGCCAAGGTTCCTCTAACCTCTGCCTCGTGGAGAAAGTATTGGTACATGTAAATGCAAAGATGATGTATACGTGCCAAACCCTGGCACGCTGAATTGTGCTATAATTTTGATCTTAAAATAGCTTTTACACGGTCGCGTTTTCTTGCCCCTTTGAAGTACGGAAACGCATTTGGATGTGGACTTCACCAAAACCCAAAATGGCAAACTTAAGAACTCCTTTTTGGGGAGGGGAAGCTTGGGAGTTAGGAAGGTAGAAGTGCGAGTAAAGGAAAGAAGTGCGTTGAATTTAAGGCGGTTTACTAGTTCTTGAGAAGTACTAGGCTCTGCAAAAATTACTAAAGAACCACATATTTATACAGAAATCATAAACAGCACTTAATGGTACTTATACATCTCTAGTTGACTTACTCGACGTCTATGGTAATTATCTTTAACTCCAATGACGAATTAATTAATTATATTTACCTCTCACGTTCTTTATAAAATTTTCTAATAATGTAGAGAGCTTTTAAAGTGAAACCTCCCCTTTAACCATTACAGCTGTAATTTGGTGCAGTTCCGACTATTCCAAATAAGACAAAAAATTCTGAGATATTCACACTAAAGAATGTGAAATATCAATGGACATGAGTTTCCTAAAGACCCTGATAACTTAAATTCAAATGACTAAGAGAAAAGATATTATTTAGTATAACTGATGAGGTTTCCAACGCAGTGACGTCACATATCCCTAGTCGCCCGCCGTTCACTGCAATAATCCTACGGTCAAGCAACTTGGGTCTCATTGTAGGTATGCGTGAGTATGCGTGCCAACCTGTCGATATGCTTAGATGTTTCTGGATATTCAAACACCACAAAAGTAGTTTTCAAATCCAGATAGATCAATGCGTGACTGAACAGAGTAAACTGGCGTAATATTGAGCCTAAAGGAAGTTTCGTCGTTTGTTTTGAGCATTTCATTCCAGATGACTTTGAAATTATCCCCCGGCTTAAAAGTCAACTTCTAGATATCAACAAGTAAACTGATAAATGAAACAACACTTCCCGTTTTAAAAGTGAAATCAGGCAAACATTGCAAGTCTCTGGGAGAGCATATAGTGCCTATATAAACAAGAATATTGTCAAAGAAACAGCTGCAGATTCGTCAATAAGTGTGTGGGCTGAATTTTGCTAGTTCGTATGAAGAAGCAGGAAACAGTGATATCCATGAGCAAACTGATAATGACTGTAGATGTATCGAGTTAATTAGGAGTGAAGTATGAACTGGATAGGAAGCTTTTATTTTTATCTTAAATTCTGAAAGTTTTGAAGATAAATCGGAAAATGACATGGAAGAGGGTATTTTTTGGCGAAACAGCTAGTAACAGTAGTAATTATTCAATTTATTCCAGACAGCAGTTTTCACAGAAACTAAATAAAGAAAAGGGTTCCATATTTTTAGTTGTGTGGAAATGTTTGCTATTTAAGCTATCGTTTTGCTGTAAATGCGACGAAGCTGCGGTTTATTTGCAGCTGAGGTTTAAAGGGACTTCAAAATCTACGAAAACTGAACGTTTTAATGGCCATACGTCTATATGGCGTTCTCAAAATAAGTAATTAAGGAATCATTTCCTCCTGTTGAATTAGCAACAACTTTCTATAAGAATGGTTAAGTTTTAGAGTTTTCAATTCCTTCGCTGAGACTTCATTTGTACTTCACATCTGCCCCTTCATCTGCAACAAAATGTTTGTGGTTAGAGCAACGTAATAGAAGAATCAATGCTAGCCAAAATGAAAGGGCTTAATTAGCCGGGAACGCCCAAATGAAGAGCCCGAGATTTTGAGCAAGTACGTTAGCAGTCACGAAATAATTTTGTTGTACCACAAAAGAGACCGATTTCTGGAAATTTCGAAAAGGCAGAATGTAAATCGATATTATTTGAAAACGATGTAGATATTAAACTTCCCAATCTTCATAGGCGAATTGTCTACAGGCTACATATCGCATATTCCTATTTTTCAATATTTGACTCTTCCCTTTCAAAATTGGATTCCACCCTCACTATCATAGCGTATTTAGCAGTGTTAAATTTAAGAGAAAATGAAAGGAGTTATGTAATGCAATACACTCAGCACTCCTTCACAACAGCAGAAACACTCATTCACCGCAATTACACCATTTAGGTCTGGATTCCAAATATTTTCTTCTTGTGGTTTAATAATAATTAGACCTTTCTTGATCTTGGCTTGACATGGCCTGAATCTAGACATGACCCCCGAAATTAATAAATGTCATAAATTATAATAAAGTTAAGATACAATACAGCCCCAACTACGAGTAAACACTAAACAGACTGATGTGTCGCTACGCATAACATTCTGATTCATTAGCCGTGGTGGAGAAGGATCTATGATGTATCAAGTTATTGCTGGAACTCCCAGCTTTAACTGCGGGAGTATGGAAAAAAGCAGAAAGTTTGGATTTTCGCACAAACGAATCTCGAAATGTCATCTATTGAAATCCGTTTTCACCTGAGTGTGAATTTTTTAAGTTAAGAGGGCCTTTAATTTCAATCCGGCAGTCTTCCAAGATCAGAAACTGACGTATATTGTAGAGGGGAGACCGGGGCTAATAGTAACGAAGTTTATAACTCTTCAACCAGTGTTCCTTCCAACCCATGAAACAATTGTGCGAGTATTGGCTACGTATAACAACGGATTTGTGTGACTTTTACAATTTTTTCCTCGTAAATAAAATTGTTTCACCTTACTTCGTGTAATATAGGTAAGTACTCTTTGACGAGGAAGAATCATCGGTCGAAACGTCAATGGCTTAAATAAGTTGTAAAACTTCAGCCGGTTGTATGGTCCCACAATTCCTTAGTAACATAAAAACGCACAATTTTCACATAATACAGAAATCCTTAACATGTACAACGAAATATCCGTACTTCAGGATATCAATTTAAATTGGAAGGCACATTCTGCGATCATCAAGAAAAATAATCTTTTCATTTATAGACAAAGTCGGTCCTTTAATATCTTATGTCAGCAGTTTCATCTATTTATACAAAATTACGTATAATAGTCTGCCAACGAACTTGATTTCAACACAGATACAACTGAAATAAGCAGTTTGGCATCCATAAAGTTAAGTGCATACATCTGTTTGAATTTGAACAAAGGTTAGTCGCAATTTTTACATTGATTTTGTAACTACAATGTGTAAGTATTCAAATGCATGGGCTTTGTAAATCGTTTTAATCTTTATTATTTATGAAATGATATTAGAGTTGTTTTATAGCCAAATGTCCGCCAGAACTAATTGGTGAAAGAAATTATCAAAATCGATCGAGTGGTATCTGAGATTGCCCTTCTTGCACAAAGAGATTGTCTCTCTATATAATATTAGTACCGAAGTAAAGGTTTTACAACAGGCATGTCATGAAATTGGAATGGAAAAAAATATCTACCATAATCACACAGTGAATAAAATGCTGTCAACATTTGAAGTTAGTTGATAATATTAAGCAAAGTATAGATAACGCTTAACTGAAAGTCGAACTATATAATCCCCCTCAATGATATCGATGTGTAACAAAAGAAAGCACTTACCTTGCTTGTTTACATTAGAAGGCCCACATTAATGTTTTATTTAATGTTTCTTATGATAATTCACATACAGCGATAACGACATACTGACAAGTAATCAACATTGGATAAAGAATTCTGACTACTACCCGAATGTTGCCTCATCCTTTCTATCCCTGAGTAAGAATAGTTTTAAATGTGTTTGTGCAAAGTAATATAGAAATATATTTGGTGTTTCTTTTGGATTTCTTTAAATATTTTTTCGCTTATCTTGCGTTCATACTGCGATATCCTAGGCATTTGTTAGAGTGTATTTCTGTGAACTAGTTTATTTATACGAGTCAGATGGTTTTAAGACGGTGTTCTGTACTAGACGACCTCTTTCAGTTGATAACGGAGTTGCCACATGTATTGTTTAAGTTGGCTTTGTTGCCTTCTAGTTTTTCCGTGAACTTTGGAGTAATCGAAATTGTGTATCACACCAACCTACCAATAAGCTAATTAATCAGTATGATCTGAATAATGATCTCGCATTCATTCGCTGGGCGATTCATTTTGGGCACACTAATTATTGCCTTTCCATTGTGGCTTCTTGAAACAGCTCTAAATATTTTTTTTTCATTTATCGGTGAAATACAAGTGTTATAATACACGTCCATCGCCAATTCTAAATTTAACAGCATAACTTCACTGAAGGTTAACTTAAGCGGACTGAACTAGAAACGGGTAGAATATTTTCGCTGGTGAAACTTATTTAATACGGCAAGTAAAGGTTACAAGCATAATTAAATATTGCTTATAAACAACCATTATTAAATGTTAAATTTTGAACTGCACTGGACTCTTAAACGTAAACTGTGTTCTCGATGTCTTTTTTGAAAAAAAAAAACTTTCAAATGGAATTCCAGCAATGGCCATGGAACAGATGTCAAACAACACGTGTCACATTCATTGGTTTATTAGTAAGTATTCAAACTATCCTTATGAAAGTTATTTTTCTATCTAGTCGCTCACTTTAATGGAGATAAACTTTTGCTGAAATATCTATATTACCCATTTCCTTAGCATGCAGGGAATAACGAAAGATAAACGTTCAAGAATTAGACATATATCGGTCTTAAAATTTTCATACTCTTTCCATTTAATCGCAAGGAACCACTGAGCATCGACAGGACGTAAAAGAATGACAAAGTATTGAATTCGAATCATTAATAACGGATAGCTCAGAAATGACTTGCGCCACAATTAAGCTCAATTTGAGCATACTGTATGTTATACAGAAATGCGCATTCTGTGCACAGCACGATTTTGTTTATCGCTTAACGTTTCAGTTAAACAAGATTAAAAAAATTCATTCCGAGTAAAGTGGATTTAACAGACAGACGTTCTCAGAAAATTCTAGATAGACATTCATTTGGTATGTAAATAAGGGAACTGGGAAGGATACACGTTGAAAATTTGTGTCTTAAGACTTTAACGTCAAAATATTTGCCATTCTTCTCTGTGATAATGTCCACTTTATTCTGTTTCATGCATAATTAGCAACGAAACAAATTAAACATGCAGGCGTCCTTTTTAATTGCCCATGAGCCACGCCTTTAAACGAGTATTACTAAAAACTACATTTTTGTTGTAAGATTTGAAGCTTTCACGGCGATGTTTATTAATTAGAGCTTCTCGCCTTACCAACCGTGCGATGTTTATAAGGTTGCTCCAGCTTTCGGCCAAGTTTGCTCTATAGTCTACAGCCTTCTTCAGGAAGGAGGAAGGCCATAGAGCAAGCATGGCCGGAAGCTCGAGCAGCTTTTTTTATATTTTTATTTTATTCAATATATATATATATATATATATATTTCTTTTTTTCTTATTTAACAGATTTTTCATTATTTCCGTTTATTTTCTTATCTGTTTTCCTAGTTTCACAAATATTCACTATACACATAAACACCCATGCCCAAGGCGGGACTCGAACCCGCGACCCTCTACGAGGCGGAACACTAGAGACATACGCTTTAGGGGCCATGGCTACGAGGGCCGGCTCTTCAAAACATCGCACGGTTGGTAACCCGAGCAGTTCTAATTAATGTATTTTTTGTTATTTAGGAAGCATTCTTCTCAAAAACTACTGGTATATTTTAAATACTCTACAGTATATTTGCCCCAACTTTTACATTTTTAAAATTAATACTATAGTTTTATGTGGCTTTGTGAGAAAAACAATATTTTCAACTAATTTCTTTACAAAACATTAAAAATTATAACATGAACTATTTATGCTAGATATATAGGTAATTTTCTCACACTTCTCAAGTGTGAAATACGTAACCCACGTGTACAGTTTCATAAAGATAGTACTCATAATTTTTGAGAAAATGGTACCTAAAAGGCCTAATTTTATTTTAAAAATATATACTAACCATTTTTTTATATTTTGAATTCGGCAAAGTAGAATCATGAAAATGTACACCAACGTCCCTTAAAATATGTACTATGTGAAGAAAAAAATGAAATGCACTGAGAACTTTAGAAGGTATGACAATTTTATGCTCGAAACTGCAAGCAGAACTACGTGTGTCCTACACGGTCCCCTTAGGTATATGTATTTGAAATAAACATCGCTAGAATCCTTTTTGATTAAATAAAAAGTTTTCGAAAAATGCATCACGCAAAGGGCAGTATGGGTTGGGATAGGTCCTGAAAATCTCCGTGTCGTATCTTAAGAAATACAAAACTTAAATAAGCTTGATAATTACCTATCCGACTTTTCGTGTTTTAGTTATACTGTATACACCCACGGACCTTTCTCTAAAACGATTTGTACTAAGAGACTTAAAAATGTGTATATATATTTTCGTTGAAAACTCGGTATAGAAATTTAAAATCGAATACAAGTACCTTCTTTATCTGCTAGCATGTTGTAGAGAAAGTAAAATTGTATGTTGCCTAAATTGCTTCATATTTGGTTAGAGGACAAAACGACCTTTAGATTCGCTTGTGTATAATTTATCATATCGGAAGTTCGTGAATTTATTCGCAGAAGAGTTTAAAATAGTTTTGCGTAAGCTTTTGGAACCACCTCAAAAACTGGTTTTCCACAATAGAAACGATATGACGCATGAGCACCCGAGTACAAAATACTGTGATGACGTGAAACAGTGAATGGTCCAGATTAAAAAATCAGGACAAAAATAGTTTCTGATATCACTCATGATTACCTCATCGGGAACCAAAGTATCAGGATAAAGCTTCGGGAGAATAAATCACGAGACGTACAGACATTCATAATCTCCTCAACAATATGGAAATGTTAAGACTCCTTAATCTGTTTCCACCCACCTTCCACATTACAAATAACGAAATGTCCTGTGTTCAGGGTCTTGATCGCTTTAATAGTGGCTCTATGACCTTCATGAGATACTGCTTGCAGAGGAAGTGGTCGTTGTGCTTTTATGGTAGACGTCAATAAATGCGCTGTATTTTACCACATGCCTGCATAATTCCTTGGTTTTTACTGTAACTTCATGATATCTTGAATTTAAGCACCAGAGAAGGTCTATTTTATTATTAGTATTATTATATTTACAATTAAATCTATCCACTTTGGCCCAAAACATCGATTATATTTAAACTTTTGGTTAATTTGTAGAATTTTTACTGAAACTATTTATGGTATTTACTTGAGGTTCGCAAAGGCTTTGAATAGATAGCCAAACTGAAAAATTCAATGCCACGACCGGGATTTGACCATGGATCTCTTGGTTTCCATCCAGTCGCTCTTACCCGCGAAGGCTTTTTTTTTTTCACATGTACTTTAACAGTAAGTATTTTTATGACAATTTACTGTTTAAATAATTTTAAGAAATCATTTTTATTTACTGTTATTTTCATTCACTATGCAACCTATTAAGATTTCTTCATGTAAAATAAAGCTTATGTGTTGATAAACCAGCATACCAAATTTGCGCTCATTTCAACAAACTGCTTTCAAGTTGTATATAATAAAACAATATCATCATAGAAAATTTATTGGTACATATTGAACAACTTTTGTAACACTAACTTGCTGACTGAATTTTGTTTTTGCTTATCTTAAATGTCTGCACAAAATAATTATCGTTCGCCCAGGGTTGCGCCCACCGAGGGTCACCATTCCCATTACCAACATTTCAACCCGTCTATAAACTTGTAAGCAGTCTTTTGAACCATTCTGTATAAAATAAGTAACTCTTTAATGCGACACATTAGAAATTCGAGGACTAAGCTTTGAGCAACTTTGCTAATGCTTTTATAAATGCATGGGACAAAATGATCCCCCCCCACCCCTGGAGTTTGGAGGAGATAGTCAAGAGGGGCACACAATAGGTGTTTCATGAATAGAGCGCGGATTCTTAACGCTATTTCATAAGTGGACACAGGAAACAAAATATATTTTCGAAAGGAATCCTGAACATCGCTATACTTAAATTTCATTTTACATACTTTTACACATTTCAGTGTGTATTACATATTTGTAAGATCGCACACAGATATAACACATTTTCCTATCTTTCCTTAATTACGTATTAAGTTTACCATTTTTCTTACTCTTCTTTTATAAATGTTACAAATTTATTAGTAGTTGAAATTTAAATTACATATGACATAGTTGGGTTGGTATAAATATTTGGTCGATAAACATCCACGCATACTACCGTTTACGTATTGTTAATGGAAACATTGATTTCTTAAGTTTAATCATACACGTCAGTATAGTTGAATTGTTCACAAAACGCTATGAAAAATGTGAAAGTGGAATATATTATGTGATTACCCAGTCAAAACTTTAATAATAAATATAAATTTATGACTGTGGAGCAAAAAAAAAAACAGCAAGTGCGATGGTGCAAAGAATGATCGGTTAGTGTAGTAAATTATCTTTAATATTAAATTATTATATATTTTATTACATATTTTGCAAAACATTACATAATTACGAACAGATTTCTCAATTTTATATTACAATTAAAATCTGTGCACATAAAATGATGTGTTCCACATTAAATGAAATATAACTACGCAGGTTTGCCAACAAATGACATTAAAATTCCCACTGGGTGGTCCTCGAAAACCAGCAACTTTACAAGCACAATCTCAGATGTACATAATGGCATTGTATTTTGAAACTAAAACCTTTCCAGCTGCCCATTATGAAGGATTACAGTGATGTTTACTCCAAAGCATATTCGCAATTTAAAACTTCTATCCTATACATAAGATTATAATCTAACCTGAACAGGCTACTTTTCTTTTAAATTCTGAATGGGAAACAACTGAAAAATAGGTTGACAAAGGGACTTATTCCCAGTTCCAAAAACACGCATTTTTGTGGTCATGAAAACACTTTCGAGGGTGAAAAAAAGATTAGCTATATAAAGAGGTGAACAAAAGTAGGTATACCGTAATATTATGGGTGGAGGACACAATGATGAACGGTTGTATTTTCAGCAAGATACGACACATTTCCACTAAGCACGAACTCTTCAAGTCCTTTTAGCCGAAAAATTACCTAATAAGTAAATAGGACAAAGGGAATCAGTGGCCACCAACGTTTATCTCCTAAACATCCCTGTAGATTTCTGCCTTAAAGATGTTCTTAAATAACTCAGTGCATTAGGGAGAGATTTCAAGAAATCTGGAGTACAGCAATAAGTCTGGTAAATTTCCATGAAGGAATGGAAATTTTTTGTTGCAATTTTTTTGGTGGTAAGCTTGATTATTCAAAAGACTGTACAAACAATTTGAATGTGCTACATTATACAGTTCATTGTTGACAGCCATCGAAACTGATCAGTGTAATAGCTGGGATTGAAAATGGGAGAAGAAACAACTGCCGCACAAGTCAAAACTAAATTGGATGAAGTTCACGGGGACTCTGCACCAACATTGAAGATCATTTACTTTTGTATCAATGAAGTTAAACGTGGTCGCAGAAGCACCGAAAATGAATCGCGCTCTGGTTGCCCAATTGAGGACACCATTAAAACAAAATCCACAATCTGGTTATGCAAGACCGCCGAATCAAAATTAGTGAGACGGCTGAGGCTGTAGGCATCTGAATTAAGCGAGTACACAATATCCTGCATGAAAAATTGGCAATGTAAAAGCTATGTGCAAGATGAGTGCCGCGATTGCTCACAGTCGACTAAAAGCGCATCCGGAAGAACACTTGTGTCTGGCGATGTTTAATCACAATCCACAAAACTTGTTGCTCCGATTTGTGACCGTGGATGAAACTTAGATCCATCATTACACACCAGAGTCAAAACAGCAGTCAAAATAATGGACAAAGGCCTGTGAAGGTACACCAAAGAAGGCAAGAACTATTTTGTCAGCTGGTAAGGTGATGACCACCGCTTTTTTTAATTCCCAAGGAATAATCCTCATAGACTACTTGGAAAAAGGCAGAACCATAACTGGAGCCTATTATGCTTCCTTGTTGGATCGTTCGCAACATGAGTTGACTGAAAAGAGACCGAGATTGAAACGCAAAAAGTGCTCTTTCACCAGGGTAATGCATCATCGCACACATCAGCAATCGCAATGGCGAAAGTACATAAGTTGGGCTTTGAATTTGTTTCTCATCCGCCTTATTCACCAGACTTAGCCCCAAGTGACTGCTTTCTGTTCCCAAACTTGAACATTTGACTTGGTGGTAAGAAATGTTCATCAAATGAAGTGATAGTCACCGCCAACGAGTATTTTGCAGACCTTGACGGCACCTATTTTTCCGACGGGATGGAAAAGCTGCAACATCGCTAGACCAAGTGTAGGTATAGCCATCATTGGAGACTGCGTCGAGAAATAAGGCGAGATGTTCACGAAAAATAAATATTCTTAGTTTATACCAGACTTATCAAACGAACCTCGTACAGCTTATTTGCTGCACCTCTATCATGATTTATCATATCGTTCTAAGTAATTAACTAACATAAAAATCGAGATTAACTAAAAAAATTCTTACATAGGCCTAAGCTCTTCTATTAATAATCTACATTCAGCTAACGAGCAGTTAATTATACCTGAACATTTTCTTATGTATGGAAATCCATAGCGCCTTATCACGTATTATGTGCCGAATTGCAGAACACGCTATACAGCTTGCTATTTTACATGAAAACGAAGAACTTAAGGGAAAAAGACAATAAAACCGCAAATAGTAGAAGAGTGCGCTTCTGGCAAACAAACCAACGCACGTGAACGAGATCCTCAGTAACTTAACTCGCTGGGTTTTATTCGTTTGTTTTCTGGTTCCCCTTCCCACAACTTTATACCGCAAACGAAAGAACTACTTTTAATTATGTATCAATAACATTTCGTCACTATAGGATACATGTCCTTTTTTATACAGGCACGTATGAATACGACAAACCATGAACCTAGAATAAACCAATTGCTGCTGTAATCCTGAGTCATGCAAACGTTATATTTTGGATTTTGTCCCGAAAATACTGCCATTTTTCAATTTACAACATAAAAATAATCCTGATATTTCCCATTGGTGCTAAACTTTAATTCCTCTCTACCATATATTAAACAGAGGAGGCTGAAGGCACGACAATGATGTAGGTATTTATTAAACAGAGGAGGCTGAAGGCACGACAATGATGTAGGTATTTATTAAACAGAGGAGGCTGAAGGCACGACAATGATGTAGGTTTATTTGTTGCTATGAATACGTTTCTACAATTGTATACATTAGCATATTCGTAGGAGTGCATTTTAGTAACTTTCAGATCAAGTGTAGGATTTCGCCCATAGAGTGAAACATATGGTCAGAAACACGGTAGTATACAGACTAAACAGTGGAATGGGGCACAATGAGTGTTTCTTTGTTGTTACTCTAACTGCCGGCAACAATCTGATACATTAGGTTAACTCGCATACAGATACATGCTAAAACACTGCTAGTATTATAAGAAATGTACGTCAATTATGAATATTTCAGTCATAAACAAAATACCTGCAGGAAAAAGTTTTTAACTATGAATTAAACCAAATGTTGATATCGTTTCAGTTCAATACACATCATAAAATCTTGACGCAATGCAGGAAAATAAGATATATGCATTTGTGTATCAGAAACCTGACGAAAAATCTATTTGCACAATCTTTTTGAAGTTTTTATTTACACTTCTATGACACATTAGGTATGTCCTGTCAATTATCAAATATCGGTTATAATACACGGAATACTTGGTTGATTTTAACGATTATTTGAGGTACTGGTACTTAACAATTTATTACAAAATTATTATTATCATTATTATTATAATTATTATTAAATACTGACTTCCTATGTGCTAGATTTCTTCTTCTAAGGTGTAGAATAAACAGGTTTCCAACAATTGTATACTTAAACTTTTAGCTGTGTTGAACTGCTATAGACTCGCTTTTCAAAACGTTATTTCTGTCCAATAGCATTATTTTCAACTTCATTTCTGTTAATCTATGAAACAACGCTTAAAACTATTTTTCCGCCCTTTTACACTCCCATACCCCGCCTTTAACTGCAGTGGTCATATCGGCGGTCGTTCTCCTTTGGAACATCCCGCCTACTGACGATGGTGTTAACTCGTAAACGCTGGGTTGCAGGTACTTTGGATTTTTAATCGTTAGTTCGCACACACATTCGCAGTCTTTCCAGACTCTGGGAAGATGGGGAATCATCTTGGTTGGAGAAACATCCCCACCCCAGTCAGTAATCGAACCCAGACTCAAACACACTCGCACGGCAGGCAGGTACTCTACCGACTAAGCTACGCTTTCTCGGCTTACATTTGCGCTTTTAAAAATGAAAGACAGAAAGATACACAGCTAGTTATACAAGATTTCAACCAAACGCGTAACATTTCACACGACAACAATCGTAATAAAGGAAAGGAACACGAAACAGCCTGCTCGTTTGTTACATTTTTTTCCTGCAAACAGTTTTAATTGTTAACAGATATCTTTTGTAACCGCATGCAGTACATCCAGTAGATATTATTTACTCTACGTGACGCAATGCGCGGTGAAGCACCAAATCTGAAGGGGGCGTGACCTTAGCATTGATTTCAGTTCATTATTGTGTTCGCCCAAGCCTCTGGGGGTCAAAATGGGGAGCATTCCCAAGCGAAAACTCAAGTTTTGTTTCTAAAAAGTGCAGAATAACTTCACTGCTGAGGCAGCCTTTTTCTGTGCATTATTCTGAGGTGATAGCCACCTCGGTAGCGTAGATGGTAGCGTGTCTGCCTCACGTTCAAGAGGTCCCGAGTTCGAATCTCGGTCAGGGCGAGTTACCTGGATAAGGTTTTTCCGGGGTTTTCCCTTATCCTTAAAGACGAATGTCAGGTAGCTCTAACCTCCAAGGACCCCGGACTCATTTGAGCATCATTTCACACATTTCATTTATCATCCAATATGAGTTAACGTTGGAGGACGTAAATTACAAAAAACAGAAGTGATAGTGTCATTGTTAAGTTTTTCCACACTATTTCTGCAAGAAAATCATGTAAGAAGTAAACTTTTCTGGGGTGTTACAAATAAAATTTTCAAACTCTAAAACGATTTTATAGCAATACTGAATTAGCCAGATATTTTTAGAGCAAATTTACTTCACCTGGTTTTTTTTCCTCTCTCCACTCTCCTCCCATTTAACTCTCGTTTAGAATCACAAAGGGATTCAGTTTCCTTCTCAATTTGTAGTGAGCAACAAAATTACTTGCAATTTTGTTTATTATAACTAAAACGGAAAGCTTCAGTGGGGGGGGGGGGGGAGAAAAAAACAGAACAAAGTAAAATGGCAGATTTTCTTAATCGTGGGGCATTAATTATGAAATGAAACATTACTAGATAAGCAACACGTGCTTGAAGTCGTGAAAGTTTAACGATCTGTTAGCTATATTTTGCCGCGCTTCAGTACGCGTATATAACTGGTGTGTTTCCGTCCAAAATAGGCAAACTTAAGAAAACTCAAATCAGGAGTTAGAATTGAATGATACAGTATTTGTGGTAGCTTTATCCGTGTTATAGAAGAATAAGTTACTAGATAACAGGGTGTATGGGATCTTAGGATAAATTTGAAGTAGGTACTTCAAATAGAGGAATATGAGCTGTCGGGGTTCGAGTGAAATACCTTTGTACTCTGTAATGCTTTTTAAAAAATTAGTAAAAATATATGTGTTTCATAAAAGTTTGTGTCATAACTTTATATTTAGTTAATAACCCTTTCCATTAACCCTTCAGGACTTCATCTCCTCACATGGGTAAAGGTTTATGAAACCGAATAAATTCATACTAGACTAAAATATTTGTATCAATAACTGCTTTCGTTTCTGTCCAACATACTTTTAGAAAACTGATATTCCTAGAGATTTCAAATTAATATCGACGCCAGATTCAAGTATGCACTTATTTAAGAACCAATATTAAAACTGGCCTTTCATAAAGCAAGTTTACCATTAATAAAATTACCAAGACAATGGTAATTACATTTAAATATTTCACAATGAAAAGGAATCCAATCGCTTGCTTGCAGCGATAATGATGCAAAAACATCAGCTACGTTTCCTAAAAGATTATCTACTTTCTCTCCAAGAGTTAGGCACTTTAGTTTTCAAAAGATCCATTCTCATCATAATTCAAAACTAGGGCGTTTACCTTTATTCGGCGTATGAATAGAAATCTTACCAATTTCATCACAGATGTAATAGTTCTAAGGGTTAAAGTAAATAATTATGTTAGTTGTTAACGGGAAAATGTGCCAATGCTCCGTAGAGAAAAGTGTTCAAATGGGGAAGTGACATTTCACAACAAACAAGCATGGTTCTTCTCACTATTCTGTTGGGAAGTACAGCTAAGAATAGAGGTTCACTCGACGTACACAGATCAATATTCGCCATTCGTGCGAACCACGGGGTATTGCTGTTCACATTTAAAACCTAACTTTGTTGTACTTATATACAATTAGAAGCAGTATTTAACGAGAGGTTTTGTGTGTGTGACAACCATTTTTCAGAATCGATAAAGCATATCCAAAGTTCACTCTGATAACCTAATATTCAACTTATGGTATGCTTAAACGCTTACCTCCTGCAGCCAAAATAGTGTTGGGATGAACTTGACCTTCCTTGTGAATGAGTATATGTTCCAATTTGGACACCATGCAGCACCTGCTTCTGTCGCAGTCGATGGCATTTTTGAAACATTTGGCGCACTGATAACACAGAGCCCATGCATGCTGTTCTGTGATGGTGCATTAAAAGAGTTTTAAAATGTCTTGTAAAGTAACACAGCCATTGACATCTAATTTGCACTTAGGTGTCACTTTCACGTCGGCCGCCATTTGCACCGTACCGGCACCACAACGCTAAGCAATACGTTAACAACCACCTTCACCATAGCACAGCAACTGAATGACGTGAAACGCACATGTGCGCTACGATAGCAGCTCGCCGCGGAAACAGGTGTGCCAACGTTCCGAGGCAAATTCCGCTACGCCAGTAGAGCAGCAGCGGATAGTAGGTAATATTTTCTTCTAATCGTTTAAAGATCTACTGCTAATGCATTGTGCATTTGTGATCAGTAAAAATGAATTACAGCGTTTGTATAAACAAATGGAAGGAAGCTACTTTAGAAATTCCGACAATAATGTTTCTCAAGTTGTGGTCCGCGACACACTGCTGCTGATAGAGAAGCTAAGATGCTACTTATGAGGCTTGGTTTGAGTATAAGCATAGCATAAAGACTTAGAGCTTAATAAGGGACTGTATAGGCTGGCACCGAAACAGGTTGTCAGGTTAAATTTCAGTAGGGAGGCACGGGAGGGAGGTAGGGGGAGGGACGGAAGCGAAGGAAGAGGGCTTCTTTCTTTCTTTCTTTCTTTTCTTTCCTTTCTTTCTTTCTTCTTTCTTTCTTTCTTCCTTCCTTCCTTCCTTCCTTCCTTCCTTCCTTCCTTCCTCTTCCTCCTTCCTTCCCTTCCTCCTCCTTCCCTTCCTTCCTTCCTTCCTTCCTTCCCTTCCTTCCTTCCTTCCTTCCTTCCTTCCTTCCTTCCTTCCTTCCTTCCTTCCTTCCTTTCCTTCCTTCCTTCCTTCCTTCCTTCCTTCCTTCCTTCCTTCCTTCCTTCCTTCCTCTTTCCTCCTTCCTTCCTTCCTTCTCCTTCCTCCCTTCCTTCCTCCTCCCTTCCCTCTCCTCCCTCCTCCCCCTCCTCCCTCCCTCCCTCCCTCCCTCCCTCCCTCCCTCCCTCCCCTCCCTCCCTCCCTCCTCCTCCCTCCCTCCCTCCCTCCCCCCTCCCTCCATCCCTCCCTCCCCCTCCCTCCTCCCTCCCTCCCTCCCTCCCTCCCTCCCTCCCTCCTCCCTCCCTCCCTCCCTTCCCCTCCTCCCCTCCTTCCTTCCTTCCTTCCTTCCTTCCTTCCTTCCTTCCTTCCTTCCTTCCTTCCTTCCTTCCTCCTTCCTTCCTTCCTTCCTTCCTTCCTTCCTTCCTTCCTTCCTTCCTTCTTCCTTCTTCCTTCCTTCCTTCCCTTCCTTCCTTCTCTTCCTTTCTTTCCTTTCTTTCTTTCTTTTCTTTCTTTCTTTCTTCTCTTCTTTCTTTCTTTCTCTCTTTCTTCTTTCTCTTCTCTTCTCTCTCTCTCTCTCTCTCTTTCTTTCTTTCTTTCTTTTCTTTCTTTCTTTCTTCTTTCTTTCTTTCTTTCTTTCTTTCTTTCTAGGATTCCGTAGTTCGAAGTTGTACTGTTGAGTGTTGTATTCTTAATTTAGTATGATTTTTCTCGAGTAATACTTAACTGATGGTATTCAGTTGGCTAATTCCCCTATAGTCTTTGGGCTGTGATTGGCTTTTACGCGATTTGGGAAACAGGATTAATGTTGATCTCTTTCTACCGAAGAGGGAATTGGCCAGAGTTAAGTACTTCATGGAACAATTCCAGTAGCTTTTGTGCCTGATGTTTAAGCACTGTGTTGGAAATTTCGTTCGGCTCCCGGGCTCCTCTGGAAGATAAATGTCTGATAGTGTACTTTTTGTGTATTGTTTAACACCCGCTTTTATTACATGTGGCACCGCAGGCGGTTACACTGATGTATGAAATGAAAATGGAGCACCGGTAGAATGAGATGGCGGAGGAAGCCGGAGATCCCGACCGGAGAAACCGGTCTAACCGCTCGGCCACGGCCCGGCCTGATAGTGTACTTTCACCTAAATTTATTCTACGGGTTCTGTTGTCTATCGGTATTGCTCCTATATTATCTATGGTTGGAAAATTACGTCAAGGACATTTGTCAACGCTTCGGCTGTTTCTTGGGACATTTCGGTTATTTCATTGTGTGTGGAGGAAAGAGACCTGCGTGTCAGTTCACCTGCCTCTATCTGCCTCACATTCAAAAGGCCCCAATGTTGGGTGAGTTATCTGGATAAGGCTTTTCAGGGTTTTTCTTAACCCTTAAAGACGAATGTCCCTTAACTCTAAGCTCTATGCACCCTGCGCTTATTTTGGGGATTTTTCAGCTATTTCATTCATCGTCCGATATGACTTAACGTTGGAGAAGGTTAATTAAGGAAAATGTATGCAAGTTGCACAAGAGTTTCTCTTATTTTCCACAATGTGTGGCTATGTGGGTCGATAACATTTAATACATACTTTTGTTCATTTGTAGTGTATTCGTGAATGTGCTCGCTGGCTTGGCTGCTTAATTCAGTGTATTTGTTACGATGTATTAGATGCGGGA
The DNA here is from genome assembly GCA_030765055.1 of Mantis religiosa. Lineage (NCBI taxonomy): Eukaryota > Metazoa > Arthropoda > Insecta > Mantodea > Mantidae > Mantis > Mantis religiosa. The sequence goes on from CM060950.1 coordinate 335,239,677, forward strand.
TTTTTGCCATTTTTGTCTAGCACCGCTTCCTTCTTTGATCACTAATATAGTGTAGCGGGGGAATTATTTATTGGTTGATGACTCAGGGTACCTATAATCGACAGTGCTGTTCTTTAGGTCGCTTAATTCTGGCTACAATGTTATTTAGGGTGTTAACTTTATCGTGTGTTTCTATTATTTCATATATCATTGCGTCTCCTCCATATATAATTGAGTCTCCATTAACTTTGCCTAGTACTAGGCCTAACTTTGCCTCTAAGATCAAATTCTAATGCTGGCCTGAAACCTGGATAACAAAGGGGAGTTGCGTACTCTTGCAACCTTAAACTAGATACAGCATAATTAATTGTATATAAACCGAAATAAATGCTTGGGGAGAAAAACATTACCAAGATACCCTCAAAAACATTTAATGAATACTAACTATAATTAGTCAGCATCGACTATTGGGGATCTTGTAGTGTTAGTCTCGAAACTTTGATAAAAGAACAAGAGGTATGAAAACCAACAAAGCTAAATAAAAAAATGTAAAAATACCTATGAAGAAACGTACGATTATCTTTGGTTAGATTATGTTCAACTTTGAAAGACAGTACGCCTTACTCGAGATGTTACCATCAAAATATACAGATGTTTACGAAAGATTCAGAAATTGACAGTAAAAGTACATGAAGTACTGTAATAGTAAGCAAAAGCCCATTAATAAGTTCTACAACCTCAGTGGGTATAGCACCTTCTAGTATTAATTTTGAAAAGCCTAATAAAACTGGTAGAAATATGAAAATAAAAAAGCTGAATAGAAATGTTAAAGTACGTCTAAAGGCACAGAAGGTTAGGTCAAGTTAGGTTACTGTAGTATATGTCTAATTTAGAGTGTGAGTTTTAATAGGCGTACCCTAACCCCCCTACAATGTCACCTTCTAGACGTATAAAAGTTTACAACATTCCAAAAATGTAGTAACTGAACATATGTAAAATACTGCAACAGTGAACAAAATGCTTATGAAACATCCAGAAGAGTAAAACAATCGTAAAATTGCTGAGAAAGATACTATAAATTCTTTGTGATGCAATGTGATCACTGTAAAATGACAGACGTTGATGTAAAATACGATAAAATAGTTTTGATCTTCTCAAAAATGGTTCCAAGTCTTCTGAAAATAACTGCCGCAGTACCCAACAAAAGTGTTAAAACCGTACCTAAAATAACTGTAAAGTATACGAAAGTGTATTCATGCACCACAAACTTCTGGAAGAAGAAGCAAAAGTATGAAAAAAGCTCACAAAATTATGCAGGATGTAGAAATATCTTAGCGTAGATTCACACGGGAGGAATCTAGATTAGTTTGGGATGAGAGGATCGAACAGATGAAGGGAGCACGGTTGGGTAAGACGATAATGATGATGATAATGATGTGATTGTAATGAAAATGTAAAATGTGTAGTCATACATAACCACGTAAACTCATAACCACCAAATAATCAACAGCTAACCAAATGCAGCCTCCATGTATGCAGGATGTAAGGTTAGGTAAGTACCGAACGGTTTTAAGTTTAGGTTAACCTGGGTTAGGTTGGCAGTATGTGCCTCAGACAAGCTGTACTCGCTGTGCGTTGCATCAGAGCGTACAGTCGTTTGCAAATAATTCAGAAAACTAGTTTAAATGATTGTGGCAAATGAAATAGTTAACATATATATGATTGTGAATTAATTTCATTTAAGCATTCTATGAATGACGGAACATTAGGTTTAGCGTATTCGTCAGACCACCCTCTTAATCATTTTCGTTGGTAAAGTTACTTTTACAAGTGTGCCATGACAAATCCTCCCCGATAGCCTTTTAACCAGGCGCGCTACTTGCATCCATTATGTCAATTATGTTATATGTGTAAAGTATTATTATTAAATAGGGATTCTTAAAAGTAAATCAATAGTATTTTCTTTAGGGCATGTTTAGTATGTGCCATAGCATGCCAACATCACCTCAATCAGCCAAGCTAAATTAAACAGTATTCTCCCCTGACTTTCCCTAAACCTAGGGGTAGACACCTCGACTTCTCAACTATGTCCAAAGCTACAATACCTAAAGCACTGCTATACCCTTCAAGGGCAGGCCGTAACATTATTCATAATTATGCAGATGTGAAAACATGCTGGTAAAGTAGCTAAGTTCTGTATAACCGGCTTTCACGGCCGGAGTCATTTGGTAGATAATGACAAATATTGGTGGAAGTATCCTAAGCTGACGCATGATAAAAATATTGAAAAACTTAACAAAATATGCTAAACGTCATCCAAATACTCATAGCTGTGACAAAAATAGATTTCCCTAATAACATTTTGTACCCCCGAAAGGTGTGCGAACTTCAGTTCCTCATTTCCAAGTCATTTTATACCTATAGATACTGTCTCATAAGTAATGTTGTTTTTTAAGAAAACAATTATTTGAAATGTGTTCTTACAAGAAATTAACTAATTTTTAAAGTATTGACCATAGTTCAGCGGGGTTTATTATCCCACAATGGTATCAGTCTCTGGCATTTGATGCGAAGAATTCCGTGACACCCACTTGCACTGCTTCAATTTTGTTCAAATTTCTTCCACGTGGAAAATGAGCCATGGGTCGGAAACGATGATAATATGATGGTACAAGATCAGGGCTGTATGCTGGGTGTGGTAGCAGTTCGACTCCTCCCAATTCTTGAATTTCTTCCAAGGTTGTACGTGTAGTATGAGGTGTTGCATTGTCCTGCTGCAGTGGAACTCTTATTTCGGTTCACTAAAGCTGGGTATCTCCGTCTCAACATTTTATGAACTCGTTCCAGTTTTTGAGAATAAAGATCCGCATCAATCGCCCGCCCGTTTGGAACAAACTACCAGTGAATCACACCTTCAAAATTCCACCAGACACACAACGTTACTTTGGGACCCAACTGACCTTTTTTTAGCGATGACGTTGGCACGTTGGCGGGGATCAAGCCCCTGTTTCTAGGCATCAGGATTTCGGTAATATACCCATGTTTCACAAGTAACAATTCTTCTGACAAATCTACCATTCATGGGATTACGATAAGCTGACTCTACGTTCAGCCTGTTGGGGTGTCAGTTCATGATGTACAGATCTACTGCTTCTGTATGATTTTCCAAGAGTATTAATGTGGCGATGTATGGTATCTTTTGATGCACCAAGTTCTTCTGAAGGCCTGCGGGCACTTTTTTTTTGCAAAACTTGGCATGTATCCTCAATATTTTACACTTTAGGTCTTCAAGAAAGTGGTAAATCTTAAGCGTTTTCGTTTCCATTGCTCCAACGTTGGAACCATGTTGGGCCACACGCTCACTAACGACACCTTCTCCTTCCAGTTCACATATTCTTCGAGCTGCGGCAGCGGCTTTATTTTCTTGTTTCCAGTAGTGACTTAGAAGGACTCTAAATTCCAACTTTGTTATCTCCATTCTGTGGTTGTTTTTAACAACTGAAGACTGATACATACTCGCAATGTACGCAACACTAGCGATGACATGCAGGCACGTATTCAGAAGTCAATTTCCGGGGGGAGGGGGATCCAAAAATCTACGTTGAATTATTTGCTTTTAATAATTAATCAGGGATGTATTTTTATCATGTTAGTAAAACTAAAAACAGATGTAATATATTACATTCACATTACTTTCTCCACCCAATCTTCTACAAATTGTTCTCAGATAAGCTTGTTTTTTGTCTTGTTTCTTTGGATAAAGTCTATAGAAAGACCTTTAATTGCACACTTTTGTTCTTATATCTGGGATAAAGTGATATAAGCAGCAATCAGATATTTAAAAACGAACCACTAATTGATGTATTTGAAGTATTAGTTCTCCTTGAATGAAAAAGGGAATAGTATCTTAGAAGTTAAAAATTACATACCTTTAAGTAAGTATGCGAGAATTGTAATCACTAACAAATAATTATCGGAATTAGTTAACTTTGCAATACATTATTATAATTGACATTATTTGCGTATTTTAACGAGTTACTTGTGCAGTAACTTTTCATTTATCTGTTACGTTTAGAATAGTTATACAGACTTCACTTCCAGTAAAGCAAACTTCAGGGTTTATCCTCAGAAAATTCACAATAGGCATTCTATTTGTTATGCAGCTATCTTAAATATGTAGTGTTTCAATTCAAATTATTGAAGCCATTTTCGGATGATTTTATTGAAAGTCTTCGTTTCGCATCCTTGAAAGATAACGGAATTAAATCCTACATTTTATATTCCTCCAATATTTGGGTTCTGGAGCGCGCGCGCAGACATTTATTTTTAAGTTTTTCCCCCCGGTTCTGGTGTCCTCAAAACTTGCATTCCTGATGACATCTCAATATCAACTTTTTAAATGGAATGTAACACGTTTGTGCTTACTAAGCACGTGGTAGAGGCAATAAACATTGATTCCGTATACTGACATGAGTATCTCTGGTTCTCACAATTTCGCAACTCATATAAAGCACGATTGCTCCATTGCGTATCGTCATCAGGCAAACTGTTTGGTTATAAATGATTTCAACTGGAGCCCGCCTCCATAGTTTGGTGGTAGCGTGTCTGACTCCCAGTGAAGAGATATTGGCCAACCTGGCCGCGTAAGGGGAAGGAGGGTTTACCTCCACCCACTGTCTGCGAATATAAGACCAAACGTTCCATTATGTAGAGAGAGCGAGAAAAAGGGAAATGCTTTCATGAGGAGGTGGGGTGAAGTGAAAAAATTCCACCTTGCTCATATGAGCGCAAGTTGGGCACCGCAGAAGCGATTTCCAATCGAGATCAAGATAGTTTTCTCAATAGGACTTTTTACAGCGTATTCCCTTATCTTAATAAGACGAATGTCGGGTAAATCTTATGTTCTAGTCGCTCTAGACTGGTGTGATGGTATCACCCGTTTCATTTACTGTCCAATCTGATTATCCAGTTAAAGGACGTTAAAGTATAAAAAATAAATAAATAAAATACTAGGTTTCTTATGAAATTATGCAACGAGCAATTTTGAGACTGTCAAATGTGCATAACTATTGTTATATAGGATGAGATGTTTCGAAAATAGCTGATACGAGGGAAGTAGAAATTGCGGGAGTTGCGTATTTTATGAGCTCCACGTTCTCTTTTAACCTGGTGTTTTTATCTATGATAACTGGTTTCTTAGTTAAATAATCATGGAAATTAAAGTGGTGTTTATCGCCTTTTCCCCAAAAATTCAAAATTGTCGTGTCTCAAACATGCAGCATTTTAATTGGAATCAATAGACATGTTTCTGAGAACAAAAAATTGACGAAAGTTCTTCCATCCAAAAGAAGATGTTCACTCACTTTAGTCAATGACCCTTCTTTCAGTTTAAATAACACAGTACTGAAGACAGTCCTGAGGACAAGCAAGAGGTGCACAGTCGGGAACAAAAGAAAGAGTCACAGTTTCAGATTTATTTGATCATTTAGTCATTTGTTGCTAATATTTTTCTCAGATGTTTATTTCTTGTGAAACTATTTATTATTTTTTTATAAAATTGCTTAGGATTTTAGTTAATTGATGGAAATTAATCATTTCTTCACACTAGCCGTACATAGGCCAAGGTTTATCATAGAGTCAACATGAAAAATTCAATGCCACGGCCGGGATTTGAACCACGGATCTCCTGATTTCCGTCCAGTCGCTCTTACCCATTGAGCTACCATGGCCAACTTGCTGTCATGACATTCAATTCTTCATTTAACTCGTATATTTTCCCGGTAAACCACTAGGGGCTCTCGCATTCCAGATACACCGTTTGTGGCGACTTACCATTGTAAGTACTTGCATTGTAAGTACTACTGTGATGAAGCCTCGCTTCATCAGGCTTCATCACAGTAATACTTACAATGCAATTACTTACAATGGTAAGTTGCCACAAACGGTGTATCTCGGATGCGAGAGCCTCTAGTGTTTTACCGGGGAAATATACGAGTCAAATGGAGTAACAGCGAGTGGACGAAAACCAGGAGATCCGTGGTTCAAATCCCAGCCGTGGCACTGAATTTTTCATGTTGACTCTATCTACTTATTAAGAGTTTTCATTTCACTAGGGGGCCTTGTTTTGTACAGTGAATAGAGACGTTAAGAAGAGAAACTTAAATAAACTTTTTCAATTTATTTTAAACTTAGTTTTATTTCAACTATTTATTTATTAAAGGTTCGGAATGACAATTCATTTGGGGGGGGGGTCCGGACTCCCTGGACCCCCCCCCCTTAAATACGTCCCTGATGACATGATGTAAATAGCATTGCCAAACCAAAGAAACCCAATAAATTTTCCAAAACAACAAAATTAAAAAAAAATCTACTTCATTTACGAGACACACTAATATAAATGATAAGAAAGTTATATTAGGTCGGGAAACGCATAATGGTATACATTACGCGTATTAACCTTAATGATATGAATTATCATTATGTAGATACACAATTTAAGTATTTTAATGAAGAAGGGTGTAATTAAAAATATTTTTTTCCTCAGATAATATCACTTGAGAGTTTGAAATAATCCAAAACTTCGTAAATGCATAGCACTCGCCATCTTGTTTGATTGTGCTCAAAACCGCAAATGATATTTATTTTGAATATTTAAGCAATTATATAAAACTAATTAATGATTTTATTATTACAAAATGTGCACAAAATATTATTTCTTCTTAGGTTCTATTTAAAATAAATTACCATATCGCTGCCTATTGTGCAATTAGTTCCAACTGCTGAATTAGAAAATAATACTGTGACTTTGTGGGTTCGTGAAATAAAAAGTCCAATTACACCACTCAACAATGTTCTTTATTTCCACCGACTTACAGTTAAACACTTGCCAATTACACAGAATTACGTGCTGCAACAATTATAATTCACCAGTCCGTCCGTTACAATTTCACTGTACTCGCGGTTACGTAAACACGTCCTTCGCTAGCACGTCAAACACTGACTAACTCTTACACCAAGAACTGCGACTGTCTTCTCGCTCACACTCACTAACCAACTGATTGACCAACTCAACACAGCACAACAACTGACTGACTGACTCCGTCTGTCTGTAACCCTCTTTATAGGAATATCGCCGGTTTCTAGTGACCAGGAGAATGTTCCAGACTCCGTAATTTCTGGAACCAGGTGGGCAGAAACAGACGCACAATTATGTTTCTTTCCGACCACTGGCTGTCACCACTATAAGACAAACGAGGGAAGGGCGTGGCTAACCGAGCCTCCCCTGTCTTCCGTTGCCAGCTGCTCACAGGGTGTTTCAGCGCTCTCGTCACACTGCTCCCTCCTCAAAGCTGTTCGTCTCGAACAGCCCCATCGTAGCGTGCGAGGCGGTCCAGGTGTACCACCAGCATCTGCCCGAAGTCTGAGCCAGAAGTAGCGCTGCCGTAGTTTGTGAATCATTCGGTTCGCTCCCAGGTGTCCTCCTGAAGTACCGGCGTGCACTTCCTCCAAGACTTCCGGGACCTTGCTCCGGGGAAGTACCAACTGTCCTCTCCGCGCCTTCCCATCGGGTGACTCCCATACCCGGAACAGCACGCCCTCTCTGGTCTTCAACGAGTCCCATTGGGCCCAGTGCGACTTGTAGGTGGCGCTCCTCGGTGCGATGTCCTCCCAGGTTGGCCTCGTCCCTGCGTCCACTTCCCTCAAGAGTGGCCCCAAGTCTGCGTCCGCCAGCTGCTCCCTCCTCAGGCCTGCGCTATCCCAGCCTTCAGCAGGCACTGCCACAACTACTCGGACTGCTGCGGCACGCTCCTTCTCTTCCACTCTTGTGCGCTCATGGCCGTCCTGGATCTGCGGTAGGACACCTCCAATGTAATGGTCGCTAGCGTCGGTGTCCACAATGAAGGCGCCACCCGGTTGTGGGAAACCCAAAATTGAAGCACTGCACAGGGTCCCCTTCGGGTGCTGGAAAGCGTCTTCGGCGTCCTCCGTCCACACATAAGGCCGGTTTTCCTCCGTCAGGCGGGTGAGGGGTTTTGCGATGTTGTCGGCCTTTTCCTCTAAATCATTAAGGCGGTCGTCTACTTAACCCTTCCGTTTGCCCAGGTTCGCGACGTCATCCCTCACGCCGGCCAACCGTTCCTCAAACTTGGCGGCGAGAGCCTCGTTCGCCACCTTCATTTCGGTAGCCAGACCGTCATTCGCTGCTCTCATTTCCGTGGTTAACTCGGCCTTCATTTGTTGCATCTTCTCGGTGATGTTGTCTTTAGCCGCTTCTGTTTTTGCAGCGAGCTTTTCAGTTGCCGTCCTCATTTCTCTCAGTTCCGCCGTCATTTCCGTCATCATCTCTAAAATTTTCTCCAATTTCGCGTCCATGGTTGTAATGTTCGGTGATGTTATCTTCCCGCTTCCTGATACTAGTGTGACTTTGTTATCCCACTCCTGACACCAGTGTGACTTTGTGGGTTCGTGAAATAAAAAGTCCAATTACACCACTCAACAATGTTCTTTATTTCCACCGACTTACAGTTAAACACTTGCCAATTACACAGAATTACGTGCTGCAACAGTTATAATTCACCAGTCCGTCCGTTACAATTTCACTGTACTCGCGGTTACGTAAACACGTCCTTCGCTAGCACGTCAAACACTGACTAACTCTTACACCAAGAACTGCGACTGTCTTCTCGCTCACACTCACTAACCAACTGATTGACCAACTCAACACAGCACAACAACTGACTGACTGACTCCGTCTGTCTGTAACCCTCTTTATAGGAATATCGCCGGTTTCTAGTGACCAGGAGAATGTTCCAGACTCCGTAATTTCTGGAACCAGGTGGGCAGAAACAGACGCACAATTATGTTTCTTTCCGACCACTGGCTGTCACCACTATAAGACAAACGAGGGAAGGGCGTGGCTAACCGAGCCTCCCCTGTCTTCCGTTGCCAGCTGCTCACAGGGTGTTTCAGCGCTCTCGTCACAATACCTAACCGTAGGTCTAATTAAAGGATAGAAAAGGTTAAATATTACAGCCACACAATTAAAACGCAAACACTATGGAAGTTTAATATTTGTTATCTTACGCTTCAGCAAACTTTAAAGCCGATATTTTGCTTCCAATTTCTTGAAATCAGAAACATTTGGGGAGACAGTATAATTATCTGAATGTGATCATTATCCTATATTCAAGCAGCGATTGGCTTATACTCATGACATTTTGTCATATAGTGCATACAGGAATGAAATATTCTTTATATATATATATATATGTGTGTGTGTGTATACATATATATATGAGGGGTATCCAGAAAGTAGATTACGTTTTCGTCTGTTTCCGCTAGGGGCGGGGCTAGCGCGGCCATCTTGGGGTCAGAGCGTTGCGCAGCTCAGTCGGCATCTAGCCGTGCTAGTGCGAGGTTCGTGCTGTGCTCCGTTCAGATACTGTGACGGTTTGAAATGTCTGCGTTAATTGAAAATCCCGCGAACTGCGAGGTGCGTGCAGTAATAAGGTTTCTGACTGCAAAAAACTGTAAACCGATAGAAATCTATCGGCAGGTTTGTGAAGTGTATGGGGACAACATTATCACTGAAGGTGGAGTGCGTCAGTGGGTCATCAGATTTAAAAATGGCCGAACCAATGTTCACGACGAAGATCGAAGTGGGAGACCCAGCATAGTGACTGCCGAACTTGTCGAAAAAGTCGATGCTAAAGTCCGTGAAAATCGAAGGTTCACAATAACGGAACTTTCTTTGAGTTTTCCACAAATTTCGCGAAGTTTGTTGCACGAAATCATCAGCGAAAAGCTTGGTTACCACAAGTTTTGTGCAAGATGGATTCCAAAAATCTTGACAGAGGACCACAAAAATCAGCGAATGGCTGCAGCGTTGAACTTTTTGGACGTTTACCATAAGGATGGTGACTCTTTACTCGGTCGCATCGTTACTGGTGACGAAACATGGGTGAAACACGTGAACTGTGAAACGAAATTGCAATCAATGCAGTGGGGGCACACAAGTTCTCCCCAAAAACCCAAGAAATGCATGCAAACAATGTCGGCAAGGAAGATGATGGCGACTGTTTTTTTGGGACAGAAAAGGTGTGATTTTGATGGACTTCCTGGAAAGAGGTACTACAATAAACTCTCAAAGGTATTGCCAAACTCTCCAAAAACTCAGAAGAGCCATTCAAAACAAGCGCAGAGGAATGTTGAGCTCTAAGATCTTGTTGATTCACGACAACGCCCGGCCCCACACGGCAAATGTCACTCGTGAAGTTCTTGAATCTTTTAAGTGGGAGTTGTTTCCTCATCCGCCGTACAGTCCCGACCTGGCACCGAGCGACTTCCACCTATTCCCAGCAATGAAGAAGTGGCTGGCTATGCAGCGTTTTGATGACGACGCACAGCTGCAAGAAGAGGTAACGAAGTGGTTGAAGGCGCAGGCGGCCGAATTTTTCGACGAAGGAATTTCCAAGCTCGTACATCGCTACGATAAATGCCTTAATTTGAATGGTGACTATGTCGAAAAGTAGTATTTGAGTGTGGCTTTCATCTGTATATAATAAAATTTGTTTCCTATACTTTGTTTACTTTTTATTCCAAAACGTAATCTACTTTCTGGATAGCCCTCGTATATAAAGTTGTAGACAAATGATACAGCGGCAATTACTCGCTGCTGTTTCTGTAGTTCGTGTACTTCATAATTTTTAAAGGAGATATCATCGTTTATGAAGCATTGATTATAGTTTAAGTTTCGATCACCACATAGCCTGGAAGAGCTATGCGTAGACATGATGAACAAATGCATACAAACAGGAAATAAACCAGAAAAGTGGAAATGACAACTCTGAATATACTTTATATAGGAAATGGAGATAATGCATCTCCAGATTCGTTCAGAGGATATTCACAAATATCCTCAGCAACAGACTAGGTATTAGGAATCGTGCAGGAACACACCTCCGAAAACTAATTTGGTTTTATGAAGGACAGAGGCTCAGTACAAGCAGCAAAATATCTAATGTATCCGGTAGATGACGCTCTGAGACAACCGAAATAGAAGTATTACAGGGTTTTTGTGGACTTTAAGAAGTCTTTTGATTCTATAAACGGAAAGAAACTAATCGAGAAACTGAAAGGAATGATCTAAGAACGCACTAGAGAGAACAATTAAAGCCTGCTTACAAGTAAACGTATATCAGACAGACAGTACCATTGAACTTTCCAAGATAACCATCCAAACGAATGGAGTATTCCAGATGATCCCATGAGCAACACATTGCTCAGCATCTACTCTGTGGATGTGACGGCTATAATAAACATCCCTTCGCTAAAGCGGTCTTTTACGCAGATGACATGGCACTAGCTCTACAGTAAAGGGGGGCGTTCAAAAGACAATTCAAAAGTTAGAGGTTTGGGCAGAGAAGAACAAACTAAATGTCAATATAGTGCAAATGATCTTCAGAAAAGGAGGTAAACCAACACTCAAAGAAATACGAGGGTCGTCCAGAAAGTAAATGACGTTTTGGCCTGTTGGGGCGATGGGTGGAGCTAGAGCTGCAATCTTGGTGTAGGGACTTAACATTGTACTTGGATTATATAAAAAGAAATATTTTATTTTGAAAATACGAAGTATCATAGTCTAGAAAATATAAGCACAACAGTAAACTTGCATATGCGCCCTTTTCCTATAATACAACAGTAAATTAGTTCTGTAAGAGTAAACAGTGCTGTAATATGTTTAATTTTAGCTGTAGACGTAACAATATTAGACTTTGCCTATACATTTAATGGAGAAATAAGACACAGTAACATATTTGTTTATTACAGTCTCTTTCGTTTCACACCTTGCTTTCATCACACATCTTATAAAAACACAACTCCTCTCGTCCAAGTATTTAAATAAGCCATTTAAAAATATTACTGGCGTTTAATTCATAGTTTTAAGCTCAATATTTCTTAGCTGTTGGGCACTATATTTCTGTTTCAATAGACGAAATCCGGGTAGATGTACCGAAGTAAGTTGGAGAGTGCCTTACCATACCACTAGGTGTATATTTCAGTTATGTGAATAGTCGTATTTCTAATACATTCCCTTTTGTTATAGGTTTAGTTAGACAATATTTGTTGAGACCACTTCTCCAGTCCTTTATTTGGGTCCTGTCCATACAAACTTTAAGTGGTGAAGGATTGCTGTTACATAACGTACATGTTATTGTCTCCACTTTCTTCAATTTTGAATTTATTAGAAATTCCTGTTACATTGCCTGAAAAATGTCTCCGGAAACGAAATTTGCCTGTAAGTTCCACTTAACAGGACTCTGGTTAATCATGAAGAGAATGAAGTGATTAGTACAATTGAATTTTGTTATTCTCAGGCAGCATAAAGCAAAAACACTTTTTTACACACTTGGGAATTAAGTGAGTTTCTTTTTTAAAGAACGGTTTAGAAATGAGTCCTATTTTTTGCCTCCATTTCCATAAAACAGTACATAAATGAAGAATGGTGAATTTTAATGTGGACATAAAATACATACAACTTTAGAAGCCTTTTGCAAAATTGATTAGTTACATTTAGCTTCGGTAAATTTTAAGAATAGTCAAACTCAACTTCTCTGTTTTGCTCTTAAGGATGAGTAGGATGAGTGTAAAATTGATTAGTTACATTTAGCTTCGGTAAATTTTAAGAATAGTCAAATTCAACAAGAAGATAAGAAAGGTCCATTTTCCTCTTAAGACTGAAATCTTTCTTCATGGATGGGTATCTGTCTTCCTCTGGTGCAGTTCATACTCTATTTTACAAACATCCGTTTGTATCACTTCTCATCGTGTGATGACATTGTGAGCAAAAATCACAAATATCTGTCTTTGGCTGCTTGAAGGTGTAGTTACATTGTTCTTTAAAAGATTTAAATAAGTCAAATATTTCACAGTAAACATTTCCTGGATTGTTCAAAAAAGCGTTTGGAGAACATTTCAGATAACATTTTGAGATTCAAATTTGTATATTGAAGGTAAAATAAATTGTATTTACTGCCAGAATAACTCTTTTCAATAGGAATCATCCTAAATATTCCTTTAATTTAAGCCAGACACTTGATTCCAGTTTATGTGGAGGTTATCATGACAATATCATTTCCTTATGACCCTTAGTCTTCTTACTAGCACGTAGAAGAACTTACAGAGAGCTGCACGGCAAAATTTAACCTTAGATCCTTCTATAATTAACATATGTTCCCCATGTGTTGTTTCGGAAGGTATTTGAGTTCTCGGTTCTCTTTATATCCCTTTCTTATCTTTCAGTTCTATGGCGCTTGCTTAGTAAGAATCTTGCAGATATTTATTCTGTCCATTATAAAATGTTTCATATAATTCCTTTTGTTGGTTTTGTAACACTTTCATGATACTTTTCCTGGCAACATTTGTTTATTGCCAAAAGCGTCTTTTTTCTAATCTGAACTCTAGTAGTTTACATTCACATCACTACTTGACATCTTCCTTTTAGCTTCGTGTTCTTCAAACTGGTACTGCAAAGAGCTCACTCCTTTTATTTTCATTGATTTCTATGTCACTTCGTTTTATATAAAAACAAATTTACATAAAATGAAAAATAGATCCAGTACACAAGCTGCAGTTAACTGCACATTAAACACAACAGTTTTCAATTTTGAAACTAAACTTGGAGTGATAATTCTACACAATATGATAAATTATTTAAAACGATCTCCCGAAAAATGGCCCATAGGTTTATTGTTGCGTATTTCGGAATGTTCCCCATTTTATATGTATAATTAATTTTTAAATAATACTTATACATTTCTTTTTCCCTTAAAGTAATATATTTATGTATATTTTCAAATCAAAATGCTTTCATTTTATGTAACATATTTATATCATGTGTAAATGCATAATATTCATAACAGAAATATCAGGTATTCATCAAGTACAGTGCTCAGTTACTTAAGTTGTTTTAAGTTACTCAGTTTCTTCTTTCTGATATGCCTTTATGGTTGCAGAATTAGCAGTACAGTGCAATACAATGTATTTTGTGTCTTCTTTGTACAATGGGGGAGGGGGGCCGCAAAGCGTAAATATTGATACCTATAGTAGTTCATGTACTTTTTTATTCTTAGGTGGACAGTTTACCCTCAACAGATCCCTGATTGCACACCATTTGGCATATGCACGAGTTTAGTGGAACTGTATCGGGGCAGGACCTACTGTCATATAAACATTATTACAGTAATCATCTGTCACTCTCTCATCAGCATCCAAATTTTGCTGCCTGATCATAAATATGTGAAAAAATATTTGTAACATCTAACATATAAGGTTCCTAAGAAACTAGTAACTTGTTTACAAAAATTAATTTGTCAGACATTGTTTCAAGCAGTATGACTTTGACAAAGTTCGGAGGGGGGAGTTAATACCATGGTCAATGAAACCTTTTCTGCCTATGCCTCTGACAAGGAGTCTCCAAGAGAAGATAAAGGAATGTGGTGACAGCATACTAAGAGTATCCGGACAGAGGAGAGACTACAGCAGAGGGCAAGTTCTCTAACAGCTAAAGATTTGAATTCCCGTGGCAGCTCGTGCAACCGGCTTTCTTCTTTACTGCGGGCCTATCTGTCACCTAGGTGGTCCTGGATCCGGAGACCTCCTCCGATCCAGAGGACAAGAGCACTGCACTTGCCATGCTTGTAGAAACTCCCGACGGCACTTGGAACCCCGAAATAGCCAGCCAGGATAAAGAGAGAAAGAAATAAGAAGGGAGGTAAAATTATTGACAGGAAATTCGGAGGAAGTAATTATCCTTCCCAGAACTCACCTAGAAATCCGAGGAAACCTCTGAAAACATCTATATTTCAGGGCTACGGAAATGGAGCCCACGACCTCCCAAATGTGGGCCACACGCGCCACCGCCTGAGCCATTCCCCTAGTGCCGCACCCCCCCCCCCCTTAGCCAGTAAATGCAGAGAGCTGACTAAAACATTAACAGAAAAGTTCAAGGTGGAAAGAAATGGAAATATAGGTCATGCAGAAAATGCTGGCTGCATAGAAAATGGAGCTTCCTGTAAATTTTAAATCAAATCAAGTAAACAAATCCAATTTTATAAATCAATGAGTGCAGTAGAGAAATTAAATTAATCTTATTTCATATTAACTGTACTACTAATAAAACTATAAATAATAAATTCTATATCAAATTAAACTGAAAAATAAAAGTTATTCTGGTGTAAAAGAATAAAAATAGGCGTTTTAATTCAACAATTCCATATCATTTTCTCTTAACAAATGAGTGGATATTTTGCAAATCCAAATGGAAAATCGTCCAACTCGTGGTTCTGTTGATTTTTCAAAGAGAAGGCATTAAACTCAAGTACCAATCAAGCTTAATAAGAAGAAAAAGTAAAGATTATTGCAAGCTCCCCAGCTGTCCTCCCCCACAAAACGTTGACCCCAGTTACCACTTCCTTAACGCCCTCTCTATGATTAATGTGTAATCAAAGCCCACGTTCTAGATCAATGATTTGCACGCGTCGTTTAATTATCACATCATAAGGTAATTTCGCATTGCCGTCAACGACTTTCAGGTAATTGGTGTTAGTGCTATTCTATTTTTCACAGCTGAACACTGATTAAAATCGCATTTCTAGAACCTAAGTACACAACTCTCGGACAGATTTAGATTAACTGATGAAAAGGACAGACATTACTTGTGTAATTTCCGTAGCAGAACAGCTTATAACAAGAAGAATGAGTTTAACAAGGGTCCTTGGCCCCTATGCGGGGGCAACAGTTGCCGTGTCATAGAAGTTGACGATGCAAGTGCCGTATTTCAGGACAAATGACAACCGCAAACCTCAGGTAAGCTCATATTTTCTATGGAAAATTTAACTACACAAAAGTGCTAATATTTCTTCTCCATTACTACTATTAAAGTTGCAACAGGGTATCAATGTCGTATTTATTTCATACATACATCATGGTGCAGGATGAAATGATTGCAGTCATTTCGTCATCAGTGAATCCTTTATAAGGTTTAATATAATCTTAAATCAAATGAATTAAGATCCAAACACACTGGATTTGTTGTACATTCGTTTTTACTTTCTCTATCACATACCTAGTAGGTAGATGAAGTATTGCATTCCAATAAAGAATTCGACAGATAAATTTCACCCGAAAGTTATGTCTCGAAGCTTCCTGAACCCATAAACGGCACTTATAGAAATAAGTTCATGTGTGACTCTGTGAATAGCAAAACGAAATTTCGGATAAGTACAAAACTTGGTGCTACATAAGTGCAGTATTTTTCGAACACGCAGCCCGATGATTTTCAAGAAAACCCACAAACCAAACTATAATTTACATGAAAAAATTTTCAAAATGTTTCGTTTTCTCAAACACGGCTCTATGATTTTGATTAAGACATTATACATCTAGAATATTTGCATAACCAAATGTACATCTTGAATTTTCTGTATGAATCTGTGACGCCTTAATTCCGAAGGAATTTTATATGACACTGAATAATTGGTAAACCTCGAGAGTAGAAGTGTACTAAAAAATTGCAAATCGGTTTAAAACGCACAATTTATTTCAAATAACTATTTTGTGACTCCACCATTTCCGAGATCTCGGTTATTATTGGTTTGAAGATTGTATACTTATAACTTTTTAAAATATTATTATTCAGTTGTTTCCTGCGCTGTCATGGAAAGAGCAAAGGCCAGCATACGCTGACCCCCGGTTCCCTCATCTTTTAATATATAAGGAAATTTATAACAAAACTATTTCTGCAAAGATTTATCTCAAAGTACAGAAACAGTTTGTAGAATCTAAGTGAAAATAAAACGA
The DNA here is from genome assembly GCA_030765055.1 of Mantis religiosa. Classification (NCBI taxonomy): domain Eukaryota; kingdom Metazoa; phylum Arthropoda; class Insecta; order Mantodea; family Mantidae; genus Mantis; species Mantis religiosa. The sequence continues at coordinate 335,256,516 of CM060950.1, forward strand.
TAATAGAGAGAAAGGCTTGTAAATGTAACATTGATTTACTTTATTTTATTTTATCTATCACATAGCTACTATGCATACCGAGCGAAATGGCTCAGGTGGTAGCGTTCTGTGTCCCGCATTCGAGAGGAATGTGTTCGATTCCCATAGTCCACCTTTCTGGCCCATGGGTTTTCTAAAGGGTTTCCCCGTGTCGCTAGGCGAATGCTGGGAAGGATAATGATATTTCACAAATTTCCTATCCTTCCAGTTCACTTCACTTCTCATTTAGCTTCATCTTTCATCCTGTTTAGTTGTTTCTACGTGTAGTTGGGAATTTGCTCTGTAGATTCTCGTTCCCCTGATCCATGGAGGTCTCCGGTTTACGGGACGCCAGGGAATGTGTAAATCCCCAAGTGGTGAGGGGAGTCAGTTGTACGAGCCGCCACCGGGAAGTTCCAATCTGTAGCTGTAAGGGACTCTGACCCCTGCTGCAATCTCTCCGTAGGTTCGACCACCCTTAGTATCCTTTCATCTCACAGATATAATGAGAAAGAAATGTTGTATTCCACCCAAAATTTCGATATCTATATTTCACAAAAAATAACCTACCTATCCTCAGCATCAGTGTCATATACTTGCACTTTTATGCACAATACAAGGTTTATCTTACTTTACATTCTTTTCTTGGTATGTTTCAAGTATTTATGTTTAATACCACACTGCCAAGACTGTTATTTAAATTCTAAAACATTCATTTTATTTTTTTAAGTTTTAACGTCTTCCAGTTATGTCATATCATATCGATAAACAAAATGGATGAAATGATGCTCAAAGGACCTCAGGATCCATAGCAGTTTAAAGTCCGGGAGAATTAACCTAGCACTTCACAGACACGTCACTCAAGGGGCAAGTAAGGAGGCTCTCCTTATCGCATCTATAATATAATCAATCAATGATCTCGTTCCTCGTGCACTCCATGTGTACTTTTGAATATATTTTTCCTAAAAAATGTGTTCATTGTTTTAGTTGATTATATTTGATTATATGCTGCAAACTGTTCCAATTCTTGTCCATTTTATTAATATGATGTTCTCCAAATGTGCCAGCTATTCATTGTATTGGTTGAATACCGACCCCTACATTTAAATCCCCACTTATAACAACATGGTTTGTTCAAATTACCTCTGTTACCACTTCCTGTAATTTATTATAGCATTTCTCAGTTTCTATACTTTTTCCCTCTTCAGGTGCATAAACTTCTATAGCTGCCAAATATCCTCTCGCTATTTTAAATTTGCATATTACTTATGTAAACAACTGAAGCTGCTGACAGTGAAGTAAACTAGGTATTAAGAATAACTAGACACTAGTAACACAACTTTACTGTGAAGTTGTGTTACTAGTGTTTAGTTGTTCTTAATTGCATATTACTATTCTTTCATTTAGATAGCTGTAGCTAACTACTTTACTTTTCCATTTATTATTGACTAATATTGCCACTCCAGAGCAGGCACGTTTGTCCTGGGATACACCACTGTATATAATTGTAAAATATTTCAGCTCTTTAGTACCTTTCAACTTTTTCTTGGTTTCGATTATTACTGTAATATCTATTTGTTTCTCTTTCAGTAGGTCATTTAGTTCTTCTACTTTATTCGCAAGTCCTCTTACATTCCATGTAGAAATTTTCATCCTTTCCATTATTCCAAGTCGTTTATTCTTAACTTGTCCATTCGTCGACCACTTAGACAGTTCGGTTACTTTCCTTTGAAAAGATTATGATTAAGATGTTTTTACGTGGAGGGGCTACAAACCTCTCGCACAACCTCCAACCTAGAAGACCAGGGTTTTCTGTTAGGGTTTCCTTCCCTTAGACGATTGACTTTGAATTAACGGTATCGCCTTCCCGGAGTTTTATTTCGGAGTCGTCTCCTATATGAGTTGTCTTACAGGACTCTTGAGCCTCATCTGCCCGTTGTGTATTGCTTTTCGCTTCTCCTCAAATCTTGCTGGATGGTAGCGTACGCTCACTAGCCAGCCGTCTGGATCACTGGGTACTGAGCCCCTGCGCTAGCGACAAGGCAGCAATCCTTCGGGGGGAACAAGTTATGCATTTCAATTATTTGGGTGTTGATATTACCAGTGAGGAAAATTTGGCCCGACAAATTAATCACCAAGTTGTAAAAGCAACAAAAATATCTGGATGTGTTAATGAATTAGTATGAAGAAATAAATACATCAGAAAAGAAACAGAAGTCAAACTTTAAGAAGCAGTAGTTCGACCAGTGATGACGTATGTCATGGAAACAACAGCAGAGATTACAAGAACACGACGAATGTTGGAAACAACTGAAATGAAGGTGCTAAGGAGAATAGCTGGAAGAGTAAGAAATGAAGAAAGTAGGGAGTTATGTAAGATCCAACCTGTGACAGAATGGGTGAAAAGAAGAAAGGAGAAGTGGAATACACATGTATCCAGGATGTCTGACGAACGAATGGTAAAAGTAGTGAGAGATAGTAATCCGAAAGGAAGAAGTCCAGGATGATCAAGAAAGATGTAACAGGCGATACGCCTAACATAACGAGAAGAAGTAGCTCATGTTAGTCTTGGAATCACTTGATATCAGTAATATTAAATTTTTACTTTGTTTACTACTTATCTATAGTAAGCAAAGGAATAACGATTTCACCCAAAAATTTTATACCGAGATTTTAATGGATGATTTGAGACTTACTGAATTTAAAAAAGTAACATGTTACTTTGTGTGATAAGTTTAACAATGAAAGTGTAGAGTTAGGCTGAAAAATTCAATGCCAGAGCCGGGATTTGAACCATGGATCGCCCGGTCTCCGTCCTGCTGCTCTTAACCATTGAGCTAATACGGCCAACGTAACAGCATGACATTAAATTCTCCAAGTGGCTCGTGTTTTTCCCGGTAAACAACTAGGAATTCTCATAAACAGGAAACAGACTTACTGTGCTGTAAGTACTTAAGTCTCAGGCTTCATAGTTACCACTATTAGGTAAATTAATGGAAACTAATTGTTCTTCCACACTGGATTGGTAGAGTCAGATTGCTATGGCACTGAATTGTTCAACCTGACTCTACCTATCCAAATCATTGCCTAAAGGTCCATTCTGTATTTGATATTCTAAGATTTTCATATTCAACTTTTAATAATTGTAGCTCTTTTACACTTCAAGTTTTGTTGATGAAAAAAAAAGTGATCATGAAAGCATAGCAGTTTACCTATCATTATAAAATTTTAAACCAATAAAATAAATATGAATTTAACAACTAAAAAGAGACAAATAACATAAAGAGAGAAGAGAAATTTGATCGAGGCTGATGAAAAATAAAAGCAATAAGGTTATGGGCCTGCTCTATACCACCGCTAGATAAGCGCCACATTTAGAAATGGTCTACACTTTGCTCATTAATCTGACTGCTGGTAATGAAATTAATTAGATGTTAATAGTAAGAGATTTTATTGGACGTTGTCAAAGTAACGATACATTAAATAAATAATACAAGTGTAGAGACAGATTAAAAGAAACAGCTATATATATTATAATTAATAAGAGAGATAAATAATAATAACATAAATAGTAAATAACAGTTAAAATAAGAAATAGGAAGTAGAAATGATAACAAATAAATAATAATTTTTCCAAATGTAGCAAAAATAGATTTACACACTTAGCCTAGGATTGGAGTATGGGTGCTGCTAGGGTGCTGCGGCCGTATAGTCTGCCCGGAGAAGTAGTTGCGTCCCTATCAGGTGGTGCAGAAGTGGCGGTGTCGTGTCAGTTCGTGCTGACACAAATGAAGTTTCTTGACTATTCGGGTAATTCTATTTGTATGGACTTTTCGGTGAAGTAGAAATACAGCTTTTTTAAAGCTTCAGTTAGTTCCACAAGATCATAGTATAATTAGTAGCAACTGTTGCTATGTAACTAATCCCAATATTATTTTCAAATAATGATTTAAGTTTTAAGGAGCTGAGGAGGCAAAATTCTGGATCACCTTCCAGGCTATGTTTGACCATTTGGAGCATATTACTAATCTCTGTGTTATCTCTGTTTTTATCTCCTTAGAAATTTATTTTGCATTCCGGTTTACGGACTCTTCTGAGATATCAGATACAGTATTAATAGTAGACTTTCCATTACTAATTATTTCCTTGCTGGAGATTGATATCGGCCTCTTTAGAGCTGCATGATGTGTTACTGGTGGGAGTGGTGACTGTTTCGAAGGAGAGACTAACGTAGTTTGAATCAAGTCTGAGGGTTGACACGTTTGATCGTGGCTGCTCTCGTGGGCTGCTTCACTCTTTGAACAGGAAGAGGTAACATTTCCTTGGCTATTTGTCTCCATGTTTTGTGAGTGTCCTTCAAGTTGAGGGAATTCCAAGATGTAGGCTAGTCAGCAGGATAATTGTTTGGAATGGACGTGGAGTTTTATTTACCGCTGTAACACTATCAGCACTATCAGTGTCTAGCTACATGTCCTTCAGCCTTACAAAGAAAACAAATGGGCGAATCAGATGATATATAAATCCAATAAGTTGTGCCCTCGTAATCAATTTGAATTAATTCAGGGAGTTTATTAAAGTCTTGGTTTTTAATGTAAATCTGCCTCCGGGATCTGAGAATATGGGAAAATCCTGGAATTGATAATTCTGCTCTTATTGAAGTACTATTAGACATTGGTTTAATACCAAGTTTAAACAGCTCTTCTTCAATAACTATGTTCGGAATAACCGGACAATCATTGGATAAAATAACTCGTTCGTTTTTGGTAAGGAGGGGTCTAATCTCCAAAGAGAAGTTTTTTTAGGAACCTTAGGGTGTTTTGAAATCCGTTCATGTACAAACTTTTTACTGGCAAGAAGAATACATATTGTTCCATTGGAAATTCTTGACACAAATGGAATATTACTAGGGCTAGTTAATTTACCTGTCGATAGTATGTAGACGGTAATGCTGATGCCATCACATGATTCAATAACAAAAGTTTGGTCTTTATTTGGATATAGTTGTGTTGCAGCAGAATAACTTAACCTAGAATTGTTTGGAGATATGCACAATGGAGTTTCTATTTTCTGTTACAGTTATCGGAGGATTGCCTATTTCGTTATGGCAAGAAACAGTGATGTTTTCTGTATTCGATAGATTCATTGTATTACTTGAAGCTTGTTTATTATCCTTATTATCGTTCAGTAGGTTTGAAAAATGTTGCCAAACTCGATGAGAAGAGGTAGGCATGGAGAACGAAGCAGAGGTTAGTTAAGGTTAGACACAATCTTCGTCCTATAACGCATTGATACCACCAAAATTCTGATTTATACTTACAGTCCCTGGCAACACTATTAGTTTGTATTAAACAATGTCGTTTCAGTTTTCTAATTGAGTTCAGAATCATTGATTATTATAAAAATTCGAAGACTCCGTAACACGCGAACAACACATAGGTCATGGCCACCTGGAATCCTTTAAACCTTGTTTCTTGCGCGCTGATATGAAAGTTATACGTCATGGTAAGAAGTTATGTAATATATTTAATAAGTACGTTTATGAAAATTCAAATGTAACAGTTTCCTTTGAATATACTAAGACATATTATTGCGTCAAATATAGAATTAATGCTCACGGAACGACAATCCATTCCAAGATAATTAATTAATACATGTACAATGTATTACGTTGTGAAAAATTGATTAAGACTTAGGTTTTAGCCGCTTTAGTCATAGTGGCCTGTTAGCTCAGTCGGTTAGAGCGTCGTGCTAATAACGCGAAGGTCGTGGGTTCGATCCCCACACGGGCCACAAATTTTATGTTAATTTATTTTCCTATAACCTGGAAATCAAGACTTTAAATATATTTCAAATTAAAACTGACAGCAAGATATAATGAAACAAAACGACTGAGTGCCATTTAAACCTTGTTTCTTGCCCACTGAAGTATCCCTCCAGCTTCCCCTAGTTAAGCTAATGACCTTTGGCGCAAGGTAGCGATAAAGTCTCGCAGCTATCTACTACTGATAATTAAGGTATATGATAGTACAAATAGTTTCATTGCAGATTTTATTGTAGGTAGAAGAGGCAACAATATGTTGAAGCGATAATCAAATTACGTACGCAGGTCGGTTGATTTATTATGGCTTTGAGATCCAATGCTGTTGCCAAGATATTTACAGACGCAGACAATGCCCAAACCCAAATGCGTGATGTCACACACAGCTTATTGAGTGTGTTTAAAAGAGAAGAAATTGTAGCAGTTGATTCCCAATAATTGTTTCTAATATGTAAACTAAAATAATATAAAGAACTTTGTCCAAGAACATAAAGGTTTCTGTTATGGTATGTAGTAAAATCAGTTTAATGATATGACGCATATTTCTTTGTTTTTTCCTTTTTGACAAGTCTACATGAATTCTAATTCTGAGCTCCTACTTTTCAAGTATGGCAAATTTTATTGTATTGAATTATTTAGCATTGTAGACTGCTACACATTACACATGAGCAAAAGAAATGTTTCCACATAGACATAACAGTGATATCTAACTGTTAGACCACCGAAATGCCAGTAATGTGTTTTAAATTTCAACAAAAAATGGTACTTCAGACACTCCTTTTGGAGGATTAAAGAAGGCACAGATAAAGTTTTTCTGAAATAAATAATGTACTACACTCACATTACCTCCTCTACATATTCTAATTCAAACTATTCTCACGAAAACTTATTCTTCTCATCACTTATTAATCGACATAAACGTTCGTTACACATTTAACACATTTAGTTGAAAGTATTAGAGAATACTAACGTGGAGTAACTCTGATACCGAAATTAAACGACTGCAATAAGTAAAGAATCGTTATGGATTTCAAAGGAATGTTGGATCTTTGTTACAACACGTGCAGGGCCAGTTGGTTGAGTTGTGTAACAAAATACACGGGAGAAAGAGGTTTTCTTAGCAAGAAAACCTGAATGAATGACACTTGACTCCGTTTGAATAGGTATTCTTCGGACCCTTAATAATGGCATGACCGAGACTAATAATCACAATGGACAAAATACACACGAAGGATTTTTGGTTGAATAAAGGACTTCGAGAAAGTGAAAGTTACACTCCCACGCACAACTGTGTATAGTGTGACGACAGACGGTCCGCGGCGTTAAGCCGATTAAGGCAGTCCTCTTCCTCTATCTTGGTCGAAGGCAGATCAGGACCGGAGAGATCTGTCGGTTCATACGTAACGAATTAATTATTATCGACTGATAAGCATTCCACCTGCTGCATCTTCGACAGTGTGACCGAAGATGCAGCAGCGTCGGCAGGTTGGTGTCCAGGATGTCCAGCTGGGCTCAATTCAGTGGAACCGTCCTTAGATGTTCAGTCCACTGGAGATTGTTGCATCGTAGGGAGCCTTCTCTTCAAGGATAAGGCGTACGAGATGTGTTGGACCTTTCCCAGACCGGATTCTGATGACCCTACTAACGGAAGACCAGAGTTAAATCAGGCCAGTCCGGAGCATTTCCAATGGCAGCTGTCGATTTACTCCAAAATTTACAGCACTATACTGATTATAGTGCTCCTGAAGAGTGATATCCGGTGAAGCGGTATTGGCAGGATTTCTGTTGCCGTTGGGTGCGCAGGTGTCAGCTGACACTGTTGTAGAGATTTCCTCCTGGATTGGAGGCGCTGGAGCCGGACCAAAAGCGGTGGCTTCCATGGAGATGTTGGTGAAAGGCGAGCCTTCATCCGGGTAAAGCTGAATCTTCAGCTGGTGGTGATGTTCTACGGCGGTTCTGACGTTTACGACCCATGATGATGGAGCTCCTTAAAGCTCGAAGTATCGAACCGAAGTGACTCAGCCGTCTTTTGCGCTCCCTTTTCATACCCTGCCGGTCACAGAAGGATTATTCTGGAAACCGACATCTCTCTAATCGAAGGAATGAAACACTGTCCAATTCGATTTTCTAAGTCCGCTGAAATCCAACGGTTTGACACACCTGTGCGCGACAACAAATGGGCTACTTTCGGTTCATGACGTCAGCACTGTCCCTGAATGTTTCATTTTTGCATCTTCTCACGTCAAATAAATAAACGTAATCCTTTTATAGTAGGCATTTGCTATCACCGTGACAATATTAAGTATTCCGGTCTTGCTTTGACTCGCCCAGGCTATGATAGATGGATGCCACCTTTACGATCGTGGAAATACGAGGGCTGTTCAATAAAGAATATTCATAATCTTTTTTGACAACGTACCTTTAAACATCCTCATAATTTTGATGGTCCTTCTCAAAATAGTCTCCCCTGAATGCGATGCCCTTGTCCCAGCATTTCTGCCAGTCTTCAAAGACATGCTGGAAACCATTTTTTGAGAGATCCTTCAAAATCGTCTCCACAACCTTCACCACTGCTTCTGATGATGAATAATGTCTCCCACGAAGGCATTTCGTTAGTTTAGGGAATAGAAAAAAGTCACATGGGGCTAAATCCGGACATACAGACTGTGCAAATTATTAGCAATTTTGTTTTGAATGCTTCCAGTTATAGTTCAATAGGCCTTACATGCCTCACATGACTTTATATAATTATTTTAAATGTTCCTGTGGCTAATACATATTACTTCTAAAATCTGACATGCTATTTTGCAGATATTTCTGGCTATATTGGTTTATTTTTCATCTTTAGAATGTTTATGCTCATTTTTTCCCATTTCCTTCACTGCTCAGTGAAAGGTAAATTCCTTTCTTCTGCCCAGTAGCTCATTACCACTGCTTCTGTATTGTTCTTTGGTACTTAATGGCACTCCAGGTAAGTCATCTCCTGGCAGGTAGATCCTTTCCTGGGCATTTTGAGGGTGGGGGATGAGGACAGCAAAGGTTACTCTCACATTTGCCACGAAACCTTGCTGTTAGAAAGATGGGTAAGGTCCAAGATATCACACCACGCAAAAGAGCTCAAATTCAAGTGTTATTAAGTGCTGGAGATAAAACAAAGAGGGAAATAAGCAAAATAGTAGGTGTAAGTGCAAGTTATGTGACAAGGTTTGCACGTAAGCTGAATGAAAACAAAGCGACTTCACCACAAAGAATGGGCAAATGTGGCAGAAAACGAGTGTTAACTTCAAGTATGAAACGTGTATTGGTCAGAGAACAGCTTAAAATTCGAAGCATGACTTCTACACAACTTCAGGCCGTTGCACTAGAACATGGGTGTGCAGTTTCATCAAGCACAGTGCGACGAAGACTTTTTGAAGCCGGTTTGAAAGCAAGAAGGCCTCGCAAAAAACAAAAACTAACGTCCATGATGATGAAAAAACGTCTTGCTTGGGCAAAAACATTAAAGGACTGGACATCTGAAGACTGGGCAAAGGTATGCAAAGCATTCAAATT
>CM060950.1:335888682-335962058 GCA_030765055.1 Mantis religiosa
ACACACACACACACACACACACACACACACACACACACACACACACACACACACACACACACACACACACACACACACACACACACACACACACACACACACACACACACACACACACACACACACACACACACACACACACACACACACACACACACACACACACACACACACACACACACACACACACACACACACACACACACACACACACACACACACACACACACACACACACACACACACACACACACACACACACACACACACACACACACACACACACACACACACACACACACACACACACACACACACACACACACACACACACACACACACACACACACACACACACACACACACACACACACACACACACACACACACACACACACACACACACACACACACACACACACACACACACACACACACACACACACACACACACACACACACACACACACACACACACACACACACACACACACACACACACACACACACACACACACACACACACACACACACACACACACACACACACACACACACACACACACACACACACACACACACACACACACACACACACACACACACACACACACACACACACACACACACACACACACACACACACACACACACACACACACACACACACACACACACACACACACACACACACACACACACACACACACACACACACACACACACACACACACACACACACACACACACACACACACACACACACACACACACACACACACACACACACACACACACACACACACACACACACACACACACACACACACACACACACACACACACACACACACACACACACACACACACACACACACACACACACACACACACACACACACACACACACACACACACACACACACACACACACACACACACACACACACACACACACACACACACACACACACACACACACACACACACACACACACACACACACACACACACACACACACACACACACACACACACACACACACACACACACACACACACACACACACACACACACACACACACACACACACACACACACACACACACACACACACACACACACACACACACACACACACACACACACACACACACACACACACACACACACACACACACACACACACACACACACACACACACACACACACACACACACACACACACACACACACACACACACACACACACACACACACACACACACACACACACACACACACACACACACACACACACACACACACACACACACACACACACACACACACACACACACACACACACACACACACACACACACACACACACACACACACACACACACACACACACACACACACACACACACACACACACACACACACACACACACACACACACACACACACACACACACACACACACACACACACACACACACACACACACACACACACACACACACACACACACACACACACACACACACACACACACACACACACACACACACACACACACACACACACACACACACACACACACACACACACACACACACACACACACACACACACACACACACACACACACACACACACACACACACACACACACACACACACACACACACACACACACACACACACACACACACACACACACACACACACACACACACACACACACACACACACACACACACACACACACACACACACACACACACACACACACACACACACACACACACACACACACACACACACACACACACACACACACACACACACACACACACACACACACACACACACACACACACACACACACACACACACACACACACACACACACACACACACACACACACACACACACACACACACACACACACACACACACACACACACACACACACACACACACACACACACACACACACACACACACACACACACACACACACACACACACACACACACACACACACACACACACACACACACACACACACACACACACACACACACACACACACACACACACACACACACACACACACACACACACACACACACACACACACACACACACACACACACACACACACACACACACACACACACACACACACACACACACACACACACACACACACACACACACACACACACACACACACACACACACACACACACACACACACACACACACACACACACACACACACACACACACACACACACACACACACACACACACACACACACACACACACACACACACACACACACACACACACACACACACACACACACACACACACACACACACACACACACACACACACACACACACACACACACACACACACACACACACACACACACACACACACACACACACACACACACACACACACACACACACACACACACACACACACACACACACACACACACACACACACACACACACACACACACACACACACACACACACACACACACACACACACACACACACACACACACACACACACACACACACACACACACACACACACACACACACACACACACACACACACACACACACACACACACACACACACACACACACACACACACACACACACACACACACACACACACACACACACACACACACACACACACACACACACACACACACACACACACACACACACACACACACACACACACACACACACACACACACACACACACACACACACACACACACACACACACACACACACACACACACACACACACACACACACACACACACACACACACACACACACACACACACACACACACACACACACACACACACACACACACACACACACACACACACACACACACACACACACACACACACACACACACACACACACACACACACACACACACACACACACACACACACACACACACACACACACACACACACACACACACACACACACACACACACACACACACACACACACACACACACACACACACACACACACACACACACACACACACACACACACACACACACACACACACACACACACACACACACACACACACACACACACACACACACACACACACACACACACACACACACACACACACACACACACACACACACACACACACACACACACACACACACACACACACACACACACACACACACACACACACACACACACACACACACACACACACACACACACACACACACACACACACACACACACACACACACACACACACACACACACACACACACACACACACACACACACACACACACACACACACACACACACACACACACACACACACACACACACACACACACACACACACACACACACACACACACACACACACACACACACACACACACACACACACACACACACACACACACACACACACACACACACACACACACACACACACACACACACACACACACACACACACACACACACACACACACACACACACACACACACACACACACACACACACACACACACACACACACACACACACACACACACACACACACACACACACACACACACACACACACACACACACACACACACACACACACACACACACACACACACACACACACACACACACACACACACACACACACACACACACACACACACACACACACACACACACACACACACACACACACACACACACACACACACACACACACACACACACACACACACACACACACACACACACACACACACACACACACACACACACACACACACACACACACACACACACACACACACACACACACACACACACACACACACACACACACACACACACACACACACACACACACACACACACACACACACACACACACACACACACACACACACACACACACACACACACACACACACACACACACACACACACACACACACACACACACACACACACACACACACACACACACACACACACACACACACACACACACACACACACACACACACACACACACACACACACACACACACACACACACACACACACACACACACACACACACACACACACACACACACACACACACACACACACACACACACACACACACACACACACACACACACACACACACACACACACACACACACACACACACACACACACACACACACACACACACACACACACACACACACACACACACACACACACACACACACACACACACACACACACACACACACACACACACACACACACACACACACACACACACACACACACACACACACACACACACACACACACACACACACACACACACACACACACACACACACACACACACACACACACACACACACACACACACACACACACACACACACACACACACACACACACACACACACACACACACACACACACACACACACACACACACACACACACACACACACACACACACACACACACACACACACACACACACACACACACACACACACACACACACACACACACACACACACACACACACACACACACACACACACACACACACACACACACACACACACACACACACACACACACACACACACACACACACACACACACACACACACACACACACACACACACACACACACACACACACACACACACACACACACACACACACACACACACACACACACACACACACACACACACACACACACACACACACACACACACACACACACACACACACACACACACACACACACACACACACACACACACACACACACACACACACACACACACACACACACACACACACACACACACACACACACACACACACACACACACACACACACACACACACACACACACACACACACACACACACACACACACACACACACACACACACACACACACACACACACACACACACACACACACACACACACACACACACACACACACACACACACACACACACACACACACACACACACACACACACACACACACACACACACACACACACACACACACACACACACACACACACACACACACACACACACACGCCTCCTAGATCTAACACACACACACACACACACACACACACACACACACACACACACACACACACACACACACACACACACACACACACACACACACACACACACACACACACACACACACACACACACACACACATTAGCGCTATTCCCAACACTATGCTTAAAATAATCACAAAATTCTTAAATTCTAAAAACATTTTTCACATTCCCAACACGTTAACCGATATTTCTCTTGCAATAGTTACAACACCACTAATGCCTGCTTGTGCTTAACCTCATACCACAGCAGGTAATTAGGGAATATAATAGCGCTTTGAAAGGGACTGACCATTTCAAAGACAGAAACAAAGAAACCCAGCGCCTCTGCTAGAAAACGATAGTGCAGAAAGTGCCATGTTTAAATCTCGTGCATTTTTGGCCTTTTTGACAGTCACTTTAACCACTTTTCATCACCAAATGTTGGCAGCACTACCTTAGTACGACGAGGCGTTCTCTCTGTCTTTGTGTGTTACAATTTTGGTGATGGACGAAAGTTAGTTTATAGTGAGTTTATATTTATATGATCTCGAAGTGTGTGATTGTGTAAAACGTTTTTGTATAAAATGGAACAACTGTTTACTCCAAGAAACAGTGCAAGAATCCCAAGGAAACTACTCAAAGAGGAAAGCGACAGGTTCAGCTGTGTATAAAATTACTAAATTTACATTTCTAATGATGCTTTCTTAAACTATGGTAAGTTAAAGTAGTGATGACCAATGTTCCCGTGCTTGTAAATAATGAAGCCGTATCAGTTACAGGGGAAAAAGTAAAATAAATAAATAAATAAAAACTAGCAGCATTTTCGGATTTTATACAGATGCCTACAAAACAGTATTTCAAGAACTGGTAAAAGAGCTACGGTGTAAAAAGCAAGACTAAATCCATCACAATTGAAATGCGTGAAAGCACTGGCCTTTGTAGGAAACTATCTAAAATGTACACAGTGTAAACGAGTTTCAACGAAATATAGGTAAGAGCTCTGTTAGTGTACACAAAATCTGAATTATTTGGAACCTCCATTCCTAGTCAACGGATATTGTTTACTACTTGGAGTCAATTCCACTTGTTGTAGTTCCGTGTGGCTAACGGTTAGGATTAAAGTTTGAGAAAGATTAAGTTAACTATTTCAGGGTTGATACATATTAGTCCTCAATTTTCAGTTAATAAGGAGTAGTTGGCGATGATTGGGTTTAGGCATACTGATATTTTGTCACTTTGTTGTTGAATGATGGAATTTACCGTAATAGAAAAGATTATCACCAAGAGGGAAGGGAAAGCGATAAAATTGGAAATTCTTATGGCTAAGTTGACAGTATGTGATGCATATGAGGAAATAAATAATCATATAGGAGCACCTTAACCATTAGATATCAAGTGATCCTTTGATGGCTAATGTAGGATGTGTGATCTTAATTCTAATTTGTAATTAATATGCCTACTGACAGTGTTGATGGAGTTTCGTCAAAATTTGTTTAAAATATATGACATATGCTAAACATTTTGACAAAACCTCATCTGAGTATAAAACAATTATATTGTGTGCGTGTGTGTTAATTGCCAGGATTGCCACTGGTGTGCTTGAATTTGGTCCTACGGGAATCTTTTAGCATGTCAGTAAATCTGTTGACATGAAACTGTCACTTTTAAGCACACTTAAAAACCATTTGTTGGGGCTTGATTTGAACTTGCAACTTTGGGATAAGTATGACAGCGCCTAATTAACTGAACCATTCAGATTGACATCTGAGTATAAAGAATGGTATACTGAACGTAAAACCTGATAAATGCCAATAGAATTATAATGAGTCATAAACGTCATTGAGAAATAGGAAAAATTCAGTGGCAATGATCCATATCAAACTGCAAAATGAGCTGTTGGGCATGCTTTCTGATGACAATCCATCCACATGATTATACATAATGTCATAAGATGTAAATCATATTGTGAGGAGATTTGGTGCTGTGCTCAGGTGCACTATACAAGAATCCTACCGTAAGGGCGTATCTTTAGGTGGTTGGAAAGAGGGAAGCTTAGAAAAAAAGTGTAACTTTAAAACTAATGCAGTACTACAGGAATGCAATTACTAGCAATATTCCTGATGTATGAGAGATATGAAGAAAGCCATTTGTGCTCTTTAAAGCATTTTACATCCACAGATGCTAATCCAAATTATGAAAGCAGTCTGAAGGGAAAAGATTCTTGGTGCTTTCTTAATACAGACTGCTGAAGGAAAAAAGGCAGAAAGCCATAATAGTGACATACAAAGTTTTACCTAAGTTAGTGTAAAACTTATTACCAATTTATTAACGACTTATTTCAGATAATATGCTGTAGAGATGTATAGGGGGAAGTGCAGAGAATCCAAATGAAAGTTTGCTTAGCATTTTGTGGAACCACTACACAAAGCAAATTTTCACTTTAAAAAGTTAATTACAGTATTGGGTAATTAAGACAGTAGTTGAGTTTAATGGAATGTCAAAGAACATTAGAAGATGAAACTGCTTTGAGAGGAGAGACTATAACATCATCCTCAGTCCAGGCGAATGAAAAATATGACACTAGTCATCTTGCACAAGTAAGAGGAATGACCAGGACAGCAGATTATAAAGAAAGAGCCAAAAAGAATGAAAAACTTCATGTTAGGAGATGAAAGCAGAAGGTATAACATAGTCCAGAGCAGTTTTAGTGGTGAATGCATTCCATTAATTTTCTTTTCTTTGTTTCTCAAAACAACATATTTCTTTGCATAAAATATCCTTGTTTGCGAATGACTGGATGGGGATGGCTAACTCAAAGGTTAATCTGCAGATGGCTATGGCGGCAAAATAAGTTATACAGCATAACAAAAGTACATAACCTCAAAGTTTTAGTGGGGAAAAACTCCTTAAAACATTGGTGTTTTATCAGATTTCAATGTAAAAGATAAAAATTGTAATTGACTCAAATTATTGAACAACCCAGCAGCTTTAAATGTCTGGGATACAATAAAAAGGGGCAAATAAACAAACCAGAAAAACTTGGATATGGAAGAAAAGCTTAATAAATATCAATATGATTTTGTAACAGTAGGATATTTAGGCAGTAAAACAAGGTAAACACAATATAAAAATTATTTGTGGTTGGTTTATTGACACTCGTCACTTACTTTTTCATATATTTATGAGAGACTAGTTTCAAAGGCCCTGGCCTCCATTTTCAATCTCTTCTCAACGTTGGGAAGAGATTGAAAATGGAGGCCAGGGCCTTTGAAACTAGTCTCTCATAAATATATGAAAAAGTAAGTGACGAGTGTCAATAAACCAACCACAAATAATTTTTATATTAATTTTGATGTCACTGTTACTAAATTCCTCCAAACACACATAAGGTAAACATAGTTAAAATGTTGCAAATCAGTGCATTGCCAATATTACTTTATGGTGCAGAGACTTGGGTAACCACAGAGAGGTAAAAGGAGAGTTTAAGTATCAGAAATGAGTTTCTGAGATCAATTACTGGTGTGTGTCTCTAAAAGAACATAATGAGAATGAATGAAATTTGATTTTAGGGCGCAAACCCTGAAAGGTCATTAGTGCCCAGAAATTTGGAATGTTTAGAAAATTGCAGTAAGAACTGGAAACAATAATCTAACAATGGATGAAAAACAAATAATTAAAAAAGGACTTAATTGTGAACTATGAGGAAAGCAAAATATAGGTAATCTAAAATTAAGATGGAGAGAACAGTTCTATGGGGACAACAGGCTTGGGACTCAATCTGTGCGACTGGTGATTATTTGTTTAATTTTCATGCTCCAACATCTTATATCAGATGATGAATGAAATGGGTGAAATGATGCTGAAATGAGTCCAGTCCACAGAGCTTAGAGTTACCAACATTCATCTTTCAGTATAAGGGAAAACCTTGGGGAAAAAAAATTATCCTGATAACCCACCCTGACCGGATTCAAACTTGGGAACTCTTGAACATGAGGCACACATGCTACCACGTATGCTATAGAGGCAGATGATAATGATTGTGATAAAGTCCCTTGCGATGCAGTTTTAGTCAAATTGCTATGAAATTTGGAATATAAGCTTTTTATTACGGTTAATGTATAATTTATTCTGTGGTTTGTTGAGATATAGTTATTTGAGCATACAAGTGTCAATAAATTGTGATTATATTAATTTTTTTTAAACATTGAAAATTTCAAATAAAAAAAAATTCTGTACCTTTTGCTTTAATTATACAGCAAAATCTAGACCAAACTTTAATTGCATATGTAGTATTAAGACATGCTTACAAATTATTATACCTGAAAAAGGAAAACTGCTCCACAAGGAGCATTATATATTGTATTATAATTTTCTTAATTAAACAGTTAATAATGTAGAAACTAATTTGAGAAGAAGCCTGAATTTATGTCACTTGTTCTCCCATTAAGAACACTCGTTTTCCACAGAGTGTTTGTATGAGTTACCAAGTTGCTGATTCTCTTTACTCAGCATTCTGGTGGAGGAGTGGGAATCTCGACAGATTACTGTGCAAGTGGCTTGAACCACATCATTCTCTCTTCACAATGTCCATGGTTAATAATAAATGTAAATGTTTCCAGTTGCTGAACAAAGGCCACAAGTGCGTAATTTGTAGCATGCAATCCTGTCTGATTCCATTGGCTTTAACAACTGACAGCTTGCTAGATATCCATGCCACCTATTGGAGGCGATAGTTCTGGCAAAACTGACTCAGCTTAGCTGACTTGCCCTCATTACATGCTGGTACTGTAACAACTGTTCAAGCAGAAATGCCTTATTTTACACATTACTTAGATAAAAGCACCAGCCGTACAGAATGCTATTTACATATGCAATGGATAGTTTTACTGTGCAACAATTTGCAGTTATTGGAAATTAATTGTTCTTTCACACTGGCCGTGTGTAGGCTAAATTGTGGAAACGTAGAGTCAGAATGAAAAATTCAATGCCATAGCCGGGATTTGAACCACGGATTCTTCTGGTTTCCGTCCAGCCACACTACCATTGTGCTACTATGGCCAACGTGCCGATATGACATTAAATTCTCCAACTGACTCGTATTTTTCATTCTGACTCTACGTTTCCACAATTTGCAGTTAATCAGTTGGCAGTATTTGTGAACCACAAAAAGCAGTAATAGTTCTCAGAGAGTGCTAAAATCTCAAAGCAAGTATTAACTACCAGTATTAGCATAAGTTTGTCTGCTTGTCCTGTTTGTATGTATGATGATCAAGAAACTCGTATAAATAAACAATTGAAACATCTGGTGAAAATGTTTCAATCTTTGGTTGTAAACTGTACAAAGTTAACAGAATTTTCTAACAATTTTTTTTACAATTGCTGCTCATATGCATTTAACATTTTACACTTCAGTTTGAAAATTTTCAGTGTATTTGAAGCTTAGTTAAAATCAGTATAAAATTAAGCATAATATTTATGGAGATTATTGTAAACATGTTTTTTAACTGAATTGTGGGTACTTAATTAAAATGTAATATTTATGTCAAGAAAATCTGTTTTATGTATCATGAATTTGGCTAGAATTGGTTCAAACTGCAGTGTAGTTTATGGGGAAAGTCTTCTGAAGACTTATTTTTAAGGATCATTTATAAGAACACCAATAGTGATAAATTTTATAAATGCTACCACATTATTTTACTAACAAATGCACCTTAGTTTAATTTTATGCGTACATTAATATAATCTAGTTTTACTTTATGATTGTTATGCCCACTTTGAATGGTACATATGTTTTAACTGCTAATGTTAGTTTATTCACTTATGATTATACTCTGGAACCATATACTCTATAAACCGAAATATATACATCAGCTACGCAGTAAATAGTGTTGAAGTAGGAGCTAAAAATTATGGTATATATATATATATATATAATGAAAAATTACACTTCAGGCATATTTGGTTCAATAATTTTAAGTATTAAATGAATATAATTGTCTTCAGGTCGTCATTATTATTATTATTATTATTATTATTATTATTATTATTATTATTATTATTATTATTATTATTATTATTATTATTGTTGTTGTTGTTATCATCATCATCATCATCATCAAGTGATAACTAACAATTTTAGTACACTTTTGAATTGGTGTACTTTTAACTACATTTTTTTCCCTTCACTATTCATGTAATTCTTATGGCAGTAAACAGCCACAATTTTTCTAGGTTCTCTTCTGTTAAGCTGTTTCTCTTAATTTATCAAAATTAGTTTAAATGCTAAGAAAAACCTCTTGACATCACATGATGTAATAGGTGCAAATTTGTTTGCAGAAATATTTTGAATTTCATAATTGTTTCACACCTTATACTGAGAATATGTTTGGCACATTTAATCATAGCCAGGATTTTTCTCTAACATAAACTTAAATTTTGCAGGCAGTTCTTTATCTTGAGGTCCAGGAACTGCTTCCAGTGCAACTTTAACCTTCTGCACAACAGTAAGGGATTCTTTAAAGGAGTACTCACATTTATCAGCATTGTTATACTTCTCTCTGTTATGGATGAGTTAGCAGTCACACAAGACAACCCATTTTGAAGGTATGTTTGATTCGTGTCCTTGTGTTTTTTGAATGGAAGCTTTTTCATTTACATCAAGCCCTGTCAAAACCTGAAACAAGCAAAAATGTATTCTAAATTTTACGAATGTTTTCAGGGATGTTAGATGGATGGAAAAGAATTTGTAGAATCTCTAGATTTGTACTGTGTTAATTTTGTTTATTTTTTCAATATAGATATGCTGTAGGTTGCATCAGTGTACTGTTGCTATGATGCAAGTTGCACATAGGGTAAATTACAGAAATAATGGTAAGGGGCCTTTACTTAATTCCCCACTTAAACTTGACATTAAAAATGTAGATTGGAATGCTTTTTTATTAGGCACCAAATGTATGCAGTTTTCACCCCCTGATTTAAATACCATATCATATAAACATTGTTTTTAGTTCCTTTGTGAAGTAGGTTGTATATGATAAAACAATGCAAAGGTAAGCCTACAATAAATATAAAACACAAAGTAGATAAGTAGTTATCTCTTTCAGTTGCATGAAGTACATTTTATAGAAAATGAAGCCCTCATCCAAGTGCTCCATATTGTTATTAATGGATTTGGAGGCAGGAGTAAATTAAGACAGCTGTTTCTTATAGTTCTGGACTCAAAATGGCACTTAACAAACAGCATTTTTGCTTGTGAAATCAGCTCATTGATTAATGGAAACTATTTGCAGACCTCTACAGCAGTTCTGTGCAGTGAATGTGCCAAGCATATTAGATGGTTCATGACAGAAGAAAAAGCTTTCAGCAGTTTCCCTGTTTTTATCATTTAAGGTGCTACAATTCACACCAGCAAAATCACCGTATCTGTGGGATCCTTGTCTTTGCAACAAAATTCCTGTAACACTGTTTGCTCAAACAACACTAAAATTTGAAGATTAAAAAAAAAAAAGCAGTGAATCTAGGAGAATGCAGTCTACCCGGGTGCTGGGTTAGAGAGGTGCAGAATGGCTAAAAACATTTTTTGCACCAGTATCAGTTATATACCTACATAATGAGTGACAGTTTATTGAAAATAAACATTTAATGTTAAGAACTAAACTTAATTTCCATAATGAGAAATATGTAATTGGTTTTGTGGATGATTTTATGGGGTGAAACACACCATGTTGTCAGTATTGACATACCATGACTTTCGAAGGAGTACATAGACATTGTCACCTTTTCATTGTTCTGTTAATGAATATATGCACAGAATTAATCTTATATTCTGTATTTTTCAGATACCTAAGTGATTTGGAAGTACCCTAATTTAACATTCTATATGATTAAATCATTTTGATAATACTTTTATGTTTAAATCTCAAACTTCAATTTTGATCTGCAGTTATATTTATTTATAATTTTACATTAAATAAAATAATGTAAATATTTAATATTAGTGATAATTGTAACATACTTCATTACTGGAAAATGGTTTTGTGTAATTTTTGCTAATGTAAAATAAAAGATTACGCAAGCTTGGTTTTAGCATGAAGGACAATGGCAGCATAAGGGATGCCTTGGGTGAAAGCAATCCTAGATGAGCATATAAAGAAAATATTGTATTCTGCTTAATAATGGAATGATTAACAGACTTTTCTATAGTTTAGACATTGACTATCCTCTTTTTGGTAGCAAGCAAATATGGATTCAGTGGGCCATCTGCCCGCCTCGGTAGCGTAGATGGTAGCATGTCTGCCTCACGTTCAAGAGGTTCCTGAGTTCGAATCTCGGTCAGGGCAAGTTACCTGGATAAGGCTTTTTCCGGGATTTTCCCTTATCCTGAAAGACAAATGTCAGGTAACTCCAAGCTCCATGGACCCTGGACTCATTTGAGCATCATTTCACCCCTTTCATTCATCATCCGATATGACTTAACGTTGGAGGACGTAAATTACAAACAGTGGGCCATCTGGAAAAAGTTTACTAGTTAGTATATTTACCAGATACATAGTGCCTTTCTGCATTGGTCATCTTCTCGATTCCAGTGTACGTAAAGTGGTTGGCTATATCTTTCCTTATATTATTGATAACCTGAAATAGTTTAAAATACATAATTATTTTAGATTCATTTTAAAATATTTTTATTGCATCATATAATCTTCATAGCATCCAGATAAAATAGTAAAGAGTAAAGCTCACTGAGTCATATAATCCATTTAAGATAACCCTTTCTGAGGGTTGATTCATCAGGGATTTGTATTGGTGTATCTTTCTAGAAATTGTGTAAACACTATATTATTTAAAGATCTTCGAGACAAGTTGGCAGCAACCATAGCCTTACATAAATATTTATGAAATTCTCTCTTTTTTACCAAAGCAGAACATATTTGGGATAACACCCTGACTGTTCTCATTGTTTGGTTGTGATGTTGAACCATCCCTTTGCATTTATAGATTTGAAATTTATCACACAGCACCTGCAAATTTAAAACAAACTTGACTAATTTTACACTGTTGCATATAAAATGAGTAAATTATAATTTGCTAAGATTTTCAACCATAAAACTGATTTCCGAAAAGTCATAAAGAATCTAGTAAAGATAATAAAAAGATTGTCATGTTATTAGGTGACAGAAAAAAAAAAAAAAAAACTTGACAAGTTTTTCACACTTTACATGGAAGACGATATTCCCATGAGAAGAAAAAAATTTGTCTTCATGAACCCATTTCTTCAGCAAGTTTTATTTCATACTTTTTTTTGTTTAGTGTGTCGGTGGATAAACTTACAGCAGATCGAACATGCAATGTATCTCAGTTGGTGTTGCTATAAAACTGTTGTTTAGTGTGTCGGTGGATAAACTTACAGCAGATCGAACATGCAATGTATCTCAGTTGGTGTTGCTATAAAACTGGTTGATGAAGAAACTCCTGTTAAATGAAAACATGAAACGGTACACTCTAGTACGTTATAGTTTCAATTGTTTAAGCTTTTCTTCTACTTAAAATCAGAATGCATTAGGGACATCCCAGATTTAATTTGTGGCTGCCCACTCTAACCCATAGATTTTTCCATGGTTTACCATGGTCAGCAGGGTGAATGCTGTGGTGGTGTCCTCTGTCACAGATCTCTTCTCTCCCATTCCTCTCAATTAATCTCCCTTTTCACCATGTTACAGATTTGACTCCAGAGATGTGTATTTGTTGATGGCAGACAGATTCAGATTTTATTCTGCCATTTGCAACATGTTTTACAAAGCATCGTCAAAAGTAACACTACAATTACATTTTTACAGTTCAATAATAAAACAAATCTATTTACAGATTATTAGTAGTTCTAGATATACACAATAGCTTGATAACAAAATTTAATAAACTAAGTCTCTCTTCCCTTTTTGTATTCCTAAATAGAGTAGAAAGCGTTTTTCACTAGGTAAGTCTTTATTGCGTAAATTTTCTTCACTTCATTTATTGCCTTGATAGAGTGAGGTAAATGATTGTATAAATTTTTTGCAGTACTTTCAATACATTTGGCAGCTAATGTTCCCCTGAACCTATTTCTAAAGTAGTTCTGTTTTGTTCTTGTATTATATTCATGAATGTTTCTATTTTTTCCTTCTATGTGGTTTCTTATTACATGTTTGAGACATTCAAATATATATAAACAGGGTAATGCGAGTATTTTAAGTTTTTTAAAGCTACTTTTACATGATTGTCTCCTAGGAATTTTTTCCATTATTCTTATTGCTCTCTTTTGTTGCCTAAATGTTTTTAACATATTTTTCTTACCTGCTGCCCCCCCCCCCCCCCCATAAAATGACCCCATAACTTAGGTGTGCATGTATAAATGCATAATAAACCTTCAGTGCACTGACTTCATCCATAATTTGTGTTGTCTGTTTTAATACATATATGCCCTTGTTTATTTTCTTGTTGATCTTTTCTATATGTTTGTGCCATTTTAAACTACTATCTATAACTAATCCTAAAAAGTTTGTCTGTGCTACTTGGCTAATTTGCTTATTTTGTACTGTTAATGTGATGTCAGATTTTGTTCTGTTACTGAGCTGAATTTGCATCCATTCGGTTTTGTTTGTATTTAGTACCATTCCCAGTGCTTCTAAATAAGTGCTAATTGATTCTAATAAGGAGTTTGTTTTTCCTGAACTTCTGCCTCTGTCTTACCTGTTACCACTACAGTTGTATCATCTGCATATCCAATGGCTAATCTTCCTGCATCCTGTATTATTTTAAATAAAAAATGTATATATAGGATAAACACATATGGTCCCAATTTTGACCCCTGAGGCACTCCATGTGTTACACGTTTGAATCCTGATTTAACTTTTTTAAAATGTCCTCCTGAATTGTGTATTATTTCAACACACTGCACCCTATTTTGCAGGTACAAGCTTAACCATTTTAATGGTATGCCTCTTATCCCATAGTTTTCTAATTTCGCCAATAGATGTTTAATGTTAACACAGTCGAAAGCTTTTGATAGGTCAAGAAAAATCGCTATCACTAACGCCTTTCTATCTAATGCTCTAACAATTATATAATTTCCCTTACTATCTGCATGTATTGTTGATTTCTTTTTCTGAAAGCCGAACTGATTCTGTGATATTAAATTTACTACAGAAGCTCTGGAGCTGTTCTAGGAAAAGTCCTTCGATAATCTTTGAAAATCCATAGCAAAGAGATATGGGGCGATCATTTTCCATCATTTGTTTGGAGCCTTTCTGTTTATAAATAGGTCTAACTATCGTTTGTTTTAGGTTACTTGGAAAGGTTCCTGAAATAAAACTTTCATTTATTATATGTGTGAATATATCCATTATTTCTTATTTGCAGTATTTTATCATTTGGTTTGAATATTCATCTAATCCGCTAGATCTTTTACATTTTAGTGTATTTATTTGTCTAATGACATCAGTTTGTGTAATTTCTCTAATTACCATTGAGTTACATATGGAACTTTCGTTTGTTTTGTAGTCTCTTGTCTTAATTCCCATATTAGCAATTATATCTATATAATAATCATTAAATTCATTACTAATAATCACTGGGTCTAGTATTATGCAACTGGATTTTATAATTTGAAAGTTTTCTGTCCATTTTGAGGAATTTTCTTTATGTATTGTTTTAATAATGTTCCATATCTCTTTAATTTTATTTTCTGCATTCAAGAGCAAGGTTTTATTATGGTGTTTCTTAGCTTTGTTTATCACTGCATTTAGAGTATTTTTATAGTTTTCTATGTATGTGTAGGACCGTTCATCTAATTTAAAAGCTTTTAGACTATTTAAGAATTTCATTCTCTTTTTGGATTTTTCTATCCCTTTGGTCGACCAGTTTTGTTTTTTATGAACAAAAAATTAATTATTAAAAAAATTATTACTGTTCTGTTTTTTTTGAACTACCTTATACAATGGTACTGACTGCTCCAAGCATGACTTTCAAGTATTCATAAATTGTTCAAATTTTTCATCTATTTTAGTTATTTCAGATATATTACTAAATTTTGCTTGTTTAAGATTAATTCTTAATGCTTCTAGAGTACTTTTATTTACAATTCTTTTAATTTCCTTCAGATTTTTTAATTTTCCGTCTTGTATATCTAAGGGCTTACTCTCTATTAATTGTCCAAAGTGGTCACTAAGCCCATTTTTTATTAAAGCTATATTTACATCTTCATCCTTTTAAGTTAGTAAAAGCATGATCAATAACTGTAGAAGTATGCTGTGTTACTCTAGTTGGCCCTGTTTCTAATAATTTTAGGTTATTTGTTTCAAGTAATTCCACTAATGCCCGTTTTTGCTTAGTTTCTTTTAGCAGATCTATATTTAGATCTCCTACAACAATAATTTTGTTATTTTTTACAATATTATTGAGGCATGTTTCTAATTTATTTAGAAAGTTGTCTTTATCAGTATTTGGTGGACTATAGACCCCTAGTATAATTAGTTTTGATTTTTTACAATTTATTTCAATTGCTGATAGTTCACAGCACATTTCCTCACAGTACAGTTTACAATCAATTTTATTAAATTTCAAACCCTCCCTTGCATATATTACAACCCCACCACTTCTGTGTTTTTCTCTACAATAACTAGAAGCTATGGTATAGTTTTCATAAAGATTTGCATTTATTTCAATATTTTTTAACCCATGTTCTAAAAATACTATTATATTTGGTTGTAGTTCAAAAATTTCCTGCTCAATAACGGCTCTTTTATTTGCAATAAACTGAACGTTTTGATGAAAGATACTGAGATATTTATCACCCTCATTTACTTTTCCTAGCATTCTTACTCTCATTCTGATAGTGCAGAGGCTTGCACTTTGGAATTTTTGGCTCTGTCAGAGGGTGGTCATTTGAGTCTCCACTGCTTGGTCGAGCTTTCCTCGGTTCCCACTGGAGGGGAGCTTATGAGCTGCCCTCTTGTGGCTTGGGCAATCACTCACAAGTGCAACCCAACCAGGATGGTCAGCGTATAACTATTAGGGAACTCTGTACTTTTCTGCGTTAGGCATTCTTGCAGCCCATATGTCTCCTGTGGTTTCTTAATCTCATCCTTTCTTCCCTAGGGTGTATGCATAAAAGAGACCTTTCATTCGAAGGTAAAAGTTATCAGATTGATCAATAAAGATGTAGTTTTAGTTTTTTCAGTATGCCGACCAATAAAAGCATACAGTTGCATGAACATCTGAGGTTTTTATGATAATGTGTGGTAGCTCCCTCTTTTGCTGTCTTGTCCCTGCAATAATTTGCTGCTAACATGAGGACAGTCAAGAAAGCAATATTAGTGAAGCCTGAACAAATGGCTGAAATAGGAGGGGGAGTTTCCAGATAAAAGGGTGCTCATCTAAGAGGATGAACCACAACTCTCTCTCACTCACTCACTCACTCATAACTTGGGCATGTCCACACACATCATAGCTCTAACTGTAGCCATGCCTATGAGAAACAATTTATGATTTTTAAACAGTGTGCTCTCTAGCAATAGTTTGGGAAATATTATGTATTATGTATTTAAGGCTTTCGCATTGGTTGATCTTTGCACTCCAGATTTTATAAATCTGTAAAGCATTAGATCTTTGCTCTATAGAAAGATTATTTTATGTTATTTAGTAGTATGGGACCTGTTTTAGATGAAGTTGAAATTCTTCACTTTCTTCAATAATTCTCCCTGTCTGCAGAAGTGCTCTAGAATCTGTAAACAAAAATCCACTTCCATTAAGCATTTTGAGTTAAAGGTTTCATTTTCTACTTCCTCTACTCATGGTAAGTCGGGGAAGTATTGAATTACAGCCAACAATGTTATACCAAGATTTGACGGAAGTGCATACTTTCAGACTCCCTAAATCCAATCAAAACACTAGAAAAAGATTGTGTGCATGCAGAGACAAATCAAAGTACTTAGAGTTTGCTAATGGCATATCTTTCATGCACAGTATTAACCCTTTCACTGGAAAAACAATATGGGATGTGTATAGACGTTCTGTGCATACATGCATTTTAATGCTTATTTAATGCCAATTATTTTAATCTTTCTATTTTAAAATAAATTTAAATTAGTTCTATAAGAGATGCTTCTTTTTGAATGGAACACCTCAAAACTTGGATAAACAACAAGGGCACATCTTCACATGCACAGCAAATAATATTGGTTTCCTTGTGAACTTCTTTTTTGTGACACTAGACTTTTTCGAAATGGTCATGACTTTTTTTTATTGTGGGTGGTATCCTTTTAAATGTTTTCTCTTAAGTATGAGGGATGCAGTAGTGGTGGATATCTTACCCCCAGTATGCAGAGGCCTCTCAATTTTATAGTGCTCAATTAGGCTGCGAGCTATTGATACGCATAAGTCCAGGTAGGTCATTGTGTTACATGAGTTTAGAGTTCTGCTAATTACTAAATATTTGTATATAGTTATATACAGCTGGTTTAAAAATTGATTTTTTATACCATTTAACTTTTTCATAAAGAGGAATAATTTGTAATAATTGATCCACACCACCCATATTGGATCTGTTATTTCTAAAAAAAAAAATGGAGCAGGTAAAATGCCATCTGTAGACCAGTTCATTCTAATGAGGCTTACAAATAACATGCATTGCACTTCTGAATTCTCCTCTTAGGCCCTAAATTGCCTTTAGAGGTCAGAGCTTCGTTCATCCTACTCATATATACATTTGTTTCTGTAACAATGAGAGACACTAAGTCAGCATTAAAAAATACTGGTTGGCTGTCAGAAGTTAGCTATATACCAGAAAATGTATATTTGTCTATATGTCTATTCGTGTTATTTTGACCAGTCCACAATGTTAATTCTTCATGATCACCTGAAGGAAGCAGGTTATTTTCTTCCTTACTGCTATCTATATCCTCAACATCTCTCTCAAAATCTGGAAACTTGCCGTCCATATCCAAATTGTGTCAAACAGCAAAAAGTCCTCCACATTGTGTAAAGTGATATCAGAAGCCCATACACATCCTACACAAGCTAATTTATTCGCTACATTACTAGGATAAGCCATGGTTAACACTGAAATTAACAATTTCAAACGTGCTATTTCATTAACTCCGGATAGCTAAAAGAAATCACTGATCCCCAAGATATAAATAACTTAATTATTGAGCGAAAACAGTTGCATAAAACTACCATAAACTTCAGTTGTGAAATACTATAACAGTACACACAAAGATGCTGACAGAGAGGTTTCTTTCCAGCGTGTGTGAGACACAACATATACAATGATCATTGCATGGTAGCATAAACTGAAACCTAAAACCTTGAACCCAACACTGAAACAAACTTGTGAAATTTCAACGATTTATGAATATAGTCTCTGCTTTAATTATATGTAGTTATATATTATATGTGAATACCACATCTCAAAAATGAAAGTTTCATTACAAATTTGAAGTTTAGTGCCTTTCAGGGATGTGACACAAGATTTTGAAGAAATATTCCTAATCCCAGACTACTCGTTACATGAAAATTGTTGAAAGTTTTGATTTTCTCAAAAATGGCATTAATGATTTTGATGGCAGTTGAAATGTGTAATGGTAGATATTAACTATAATTTTTTTTTAAATTTACAATTTGGAATTCCATCTACACCAGACCTAATGATGTCTTCCACACCAATAATTTCATCCCCAACATATCTCACAGACAGTCCTTATCTCTCTGGCTCAGTCACATAACCACCCAATTTCTTAGAAATTGTGGCCTACCTCCACAAAATGAACATACGAGCCTCACCATTATCTTATCTGCCCTGAAAACCTCCACAGATGGCCTAACATTTGATGACAGAATGCATCATGTACTCAAGAGGTCGACCAGCTGTATTAAGTTCAGCCCCCCTGCTAGTGACTTTGAAGATTCATTTCAACACAGTAAACATTGCAGAATTCCTGAAGAGCATCTTCCACACCCGGAATAAAATTATACCAATTGTATAGCTACTGTAAATATGCAGTGATATACCTCTAAGTGAAGCGCAGGTTGTAAATGATTTTGTTTAAATAAAAATAAAAACAATGTTAAAAAGGGAATATATTTATTAGCAAGGGGATGTAAGCACACTTGGCTCATACTATACAGGAGCTAGTGATAAGGTAAGGTGACACCGAAAATTCCAACTGCTTTAGTAATGAATATAGCACTATTAAAGTTTAAACATATAATTAGAATGCTATTCTAAAAGTCAGTGCAAATTTTCATGCTGCTACGCCAAATATTTGATTAGTCATTATTTTGCGTGAAAACGTTGTACAAATGCCTTGCTATATCAACACTATATGGCTAAAGGTTTGAGTTTTTAAAACTGAATTTCTATTTTATACTAGTCCTGTCTACCCACCATAAGAAGGCAAGCAGGGTCTTAAGAGGGAGAAGGGCTTGAACTGTTAATCTGCTCTGGTAGTGGATCTGTTTACTGCGAAATGAGTGTATGACTGCATATGAGTCTCTCATGCTGCCAGATCTAATGCTTATTTCAGTAAATGTAGTGATACTATGCATGGATGAGTTATGTGACAACACTGTGTATTTTAGATGAATCTAGCATCCTTATCATATCTGGACGGTGAGCATAAACATCATGCGAACAACAAAAGTGATTGTTACATTCCTCTGCATTGCCTTCTTGTGTTGGGTGGACAGTACAGAAATAGAATTTAATATGAATTTACTACCAGACAGGGGATTTAAATAACAATGTCCTTTTGCACTTGTCTCTTTATAGTCTTCCTATGAGATTTAGTGAATAACAGCTGGCAGTACTGGTTGTTGCAGTCATAGAGTCAGAGGCTTGTGCAGTTAAAATGTAGTTGAATCTGAGTGTGCTGACTACATGACTAGTTTTAAACAATGGAAGATTGTTAAGATTCGGCAAAGAAGTATACTTCGCTAACTGTCATAATGAAATATTACTACTGGTTGGAGCAGAAATAGTTGGCCTGAGATGTATCATACCTTTTCAGAATTGTGACACATGGCAATATATGAGAGATGAACATGGCAAGAAGAAGATGAAAAATATAAGTGATGGTGTAACAGCGAAGTTCTTGAAAGAGAGGTCAATAATGCAAGTAACATAAATAGCAAAGGGGTAGTATCAAAGAAAAATGGAAACAAATCCAGCAAAGAAGATGATATAGCATATGAAGAAATTGAATGGGAAGAAATGGACAAGCATATTATGTATGTGGGTACACTACGAAGGAAGAAGGGTGAACAGCAAAATAAAGTACATATATGGAATAATAAGATTAAGGGCATGTGGGTTTTAGCAAAATTGTGGCATGTATACAAAATATAAGAAAAGAAGAGGAACTTGCCACCCACACCTCACAAGGAAGAGCATATTGGTTAACCTTAGAGATAGATGTAAGGATGCAGTGAAAAGTGATAAAGTCAAGTAGAAATTAAAAGTGATTGGAACATACAATCTTAATGGATCTAAGTCAATGAAATTGCAATGACTTTTAGCAAAAAAGCATACATAAAGCTTCTTATGAATGATTACAGACTAAAGTTACTGTCAAAACACTTTTTTAAACCAATTCTCGAACTGTAAAAACACTTAAGCTTCACTTACTTTTGAAATTAGGGCATGTTTCAAGGACTCCACGTCCCCATCACCAGCTGATGTTCCATAGTAGTACAGTAGTAGAACAGTTCTACAGTAGTAGAACATCAGCTGATGATGGGGACGCGGAGTCCTTGAAACATGCCCTAATTTCAAAAGTAAGTGGAGCTTAAGTGTTTTTACAGTTCGGGAATTGGTTTAAAAAAGTGTTTTGATTGATGAAGTTCCATTGTTTATAAATACTTCTATTTATAGTTTTATTAAAGTTACTGTGTTTTTGGGAAGCTAATTTGAAAGCACAACATTGTGCTAAACAGCATAGTCACAAGTGTGACATCATGGACGTCACTCCTGAATTTGATATTCTCGAAGTGAACAGCCCAAGGATTTTTAAGACTGTTATGTTGCCGCTTCCCTGTGCAGCTTGGCTCTTCCCCTCTCAGCCGACTATATAAGGCCTGCTGCTTTGAGCTTAAAGGGAGTTCGCCTGGCAATGGCTCACCGTTAGAACAGGTACAAACATCAAAGCTGAAGAGTTAGCCTGGAAGGTGACCAGGTTACAAGAAGCTACAAAAACAAATCCATTCCGCCGAGTGGAACTGATGTCGGAAGTTCTTCGATACCAAGAAGGGGCCCAAACATCGGAGGGACCTACTGCTTCATCTGTATCATTTTCATGGAGGTTGAGAATTTTCCTATCTTTTGTTCAAACATTCAACCAAGTTGTGTATTCGCGTCCTGAAAGGGAACTCAACTAATAGCAGAACCACTGGGTTTTCTCCTGAGCCACGTGTGAAGGTGGACTTAAACATTACGTAACTCATACCCCTTGTTGAATATATCAGAAGTTGAAAGGGGCTTGTTTACAAACTGAATGTAGGGACTGGTTTTGGTTAAGTGAAGTTTGGTAAATTTTGAACCAAGTATAGAGCTCTTAAGTGCTCATGTAAACTTGTTCAGTTAAATTTAGAGGTTTATAGAAGACTATCATTGTCATTTCAGAGGTGATTAACGAAATCTACTCAAGATTGTTACAGTTTTGTATTTATGTGTATATACTATTTTGTGGTTTAAAATATATTCAAGGAAGCTAAGTTGTGTACATGACTGCAAGCCTGATTCTCCCACCGGTCCCAGATCCAGTACATTTTCTCAAAAAGGTTGCTAGGTTACTCACACATGCTAATAGTGGGAGAAAAGAGAAAGAATTAACCAAGCCTCATTGTGGGTTGAAGTGTTTAGGAAGCTATATTGCGCACTACAGGCAACACACAGCATGCTTTTCTAACAGACAAAAGTGCCAATATTGTGAGTGGGTGAGGTGGCAAAATTTATACAAATAAAGTTTTGTACTTAAATTTTCTTTGTTCAAATGTATATTTTGGGACATTTTTCTAAAAGCTATTGTTTCATTATTTTTTCATATTCAATTACGATTATCTAGCAAGGCACACATCTAGTGTTTGGTTATGAACCATACATATTTCATATTCAATTATAGTTTGTGAAGTGTCTTTAACGGTTTAGGTCATAACGGACCATGAATGAAATGGGTAAAATTATGCTCAAATGAGACTGGAATCCATAGAGCTTAGAGTTAACAGACATTCATTTTTCAGAATAAGGGAAATCCCTGGGAAAATCAAAGAAAAATCCTTATCCAGGTAACTTTACCAAGATTCAAACTCCAGAATGTCACACTGCTCCCACACCACAGAGGTGCACTTGAGTGATTTGTGTCACTGCATATATGTATGAAATGTATTTATAATTAACTTAATTTGAAAAAAAATGTATTTATAATAAAATTATATATATATATATATATATATATATATATATGGAATAAAAATGTATACCTATATATTTAAAAAGACTGGAGGAAATACAACAGACAGCACTTCGTTTTCAGGCTTACAGTAATTAAGGAGTGGTTTAAGCACAAGAAGTTGCCATGACTAGGAATGTAAGCTTTTAGGTAACTAAAGCTAACCTCCCATGAATCAGAAACTTAGTCAAACTTATGTATTGTTAAGGAACATTCCACTCACATGCTTTGGTGTAACCGCTGGTTGCTGATTATCATAAATAAGCTTTTGTATATAAACCTCACCTCGTCACATTTTCCACTGCAGTTTATAAAGATACAAGCAGAGTTTACAACCAGTTTCCTGCAGTAAAGTTATGAAACCATATATAAATAGAATTTGAAATAGTTATACCTAATATATATATATATAAAAAAAAAAAAGATCTTCACTTATTTTAGATCAGTGGTTCTCAAACTTTCTATCACACTCTTTTCTAATTTCTGCTATTCTACTACGGTTATTAAGAATATTTATTTATTTTCAGTAATGTGAAACACTGTTTTCACAACTCACAATATTAATTTTGATGTCCAAGTACAGAATGTGTGGCTGATTCAAGAATGTATATAGGAACACTAATCATAGAAATTTAACAATATAAAGCTTGTGGCCGAGTGGTTAGACCACTCGACTCTCATCAAAGCAGCCCGGTTGTGATCCCGGTTTTGATCCCATGTGAGATTTATGGTGGACAGAGTGGCATATTCAAATACATAGGAAAGAAGCTTTTCATATATTGGATGCATTATTCTGCTAATTTAAGCACATTTTCTTAAAATAATATAAGGTTTATAATATTGTTTTTTCTATAGCCCCCTTAATTTCCTATTTCCTTTCAAATGACATTCTATGGTAGAGTAGGATTACTTCCGTAAAAACCCTAAAATAATACATTGCTTATCTTAGGAGAAACTCTCATCACTGATGGGTGTGGCTTAGGCGTGAGGTGATTGGGGAAGCTCCTCAATGTCTTCTAGCAGGTCATCTGCACATCCCTCAAAACCGTATGTCTCGGCTCTGCTGATGTACTCATAATCTGGCGTTGCTGAATAATCACTTTCTGAATCACAGCTGCTACTGTCATCATTAACAGTGATCGTTAGCTTTTCTACCTCTGTTTCAAGGAGACCCTCAGTTTTTATATATTTCTGTTCCACTTGGTGAACATGCCGGCAAACTTGACCCAATTCTGCTTCTCCTATTTCACCAAATCACTGTTCACACAAATGCCACATGCCTTCCATCTGGAAACTCACATTATGAAGTGATAATCTTTTATATTTGCCCAAATTTTTTCTATAGCATTCAGGTCGGGGTGGTATGGTGGTAAGTGGAAAACTACGTGCCCATCTTCTTCTGTAATTTCATCCACAATATATTTCTTATTTTTTGGCTTATGCAACTTTATAAGATCATATAGTTACTTTCAGCATGTGGCTTCCAAATAGAATCCTATGTTTAACCAACCAGTCTTGCATATCCTGCTTTTTTATGTTTGCTGTGGGATGTTTGCCTTGTCACATTGTGATCTGAAACACTATCACAAGAACAATGTTTTCTGGATGATTGGACTTCAGTTTTTCTTAAACCCATTTCAAATAATTTAGCCATTCACTTCCCTGTCACCTTTTGTGTTTGATTTAAAGATCAATTGTGCATAGGGAAGGAAACCTTTTTCTGTTCCTGAATT
The DNA here is from genome assembly GCA_030765055.1 of Mantis religiosa. Classification (NCBI taxonomy): domain Eukaryota; kingdom Metazoa; phylum Arthropoda; class Insecta; order Mantodea; family Mantidae; genus Mantis; species Mantis religiosa. The sequence continues at coordinate 335,915,118 of CM060950.1, forward strand.
CACAATAATTAATCTTTGTCCTTTGGAGGTAGGTACCATATAACCCTGTGTACTATCGTTAGACCAAGCTTTCTTCTTTGTGTGCGAACTGTGTGTGTATGTATGTCTTGTCGTTGTAGACAATGGATGATCTTCTATCTGTATTTTGTTGTAGCATGTAGAAAAGAAACATGACCACTTCTTATGACATGCTTTTCAATGAAAATGTGTCTGTTGTGATGCATGTTTCACCATCAAAATGCCAAGATGCTTGAACGCTTTGACCAAACTTGACTCTTTGCCTTTGTAACCAGTTGTTTCTCTTAATTTATGTAACACAGCTTTAACTGTAGGAACTTTCTTTTCATGGATGTAGAACTCATTTATAGTCCTGCAAACTACACACACATGACAATAGTTGAGATCAGTGAATGGTTTGGGTCTGTTTTTGTTTCACTTTGGTGTACCGAATGCAGAGACTGTAGAGACTGAACCACTCTGTACATCAATCATCCCCTTTATTTTCTTAACTGTGGATAGCGAAATGCCCATTGTGGCTGCAACACGCTTATTAACCTTATTTACAGGGTTTACAAAATTTGCTCCGTTGGCTTTCTGTCGCATAAAATTTAATACATTTGCTAGCTTGCCCTTTTGTAGTTCTGCAATAATCTTTAGAGCAGTTGGCTGCCATAATACTCCCGTTTTATGTACATCAAAACTTACATACAATAGTAACTAATAAAAACTTAACAGTAGGGCTTTTATGGGAATACGGCTACCCTACTAACAATGTATAAATTGAAGACAAGAAAATGAATTAAATTTAAAGGGAGTCGATTAATGACAATAAACAACACTTACTTTTAAATTTTTCCGGAACATGTTTCAGAGACTTTGCCTCTATCCTCAGCCGGCCATCGATGGCCGGCTGAGGATAGAGGCAAAGTCTCTGAAACATGTTCCGGAAAAATTTAAAAGTAAGTGTTGTTTATTGTCATTAATCGACTCCCTTTAAATTTAATTTATCATAACAACACTGTTTTCAACACTTCCAAGAAAGGAATTGCAAGAAAATGAATGTTCACTGTGTTTCATAAGTCAAAAACAAAATGCAGTAAAATTCAAATTGAAGCTGCTCACATGCTCAGGGCTGCCCTTGAAGCAAATATGCATAAGGGAAGGGAGGAAGGAGTCATGTTATATGGCTGTATTATAGCTCAGACATTTATTTTAAGGAAAGGAGTGTAAGAAATTGCCATGCAATTTGAGATCAGAATTGTTAAACTTGTAGAAAAGAACTGTTTGTCTCTGTAATACCTTTGAAAGAAATATGTGCCTTTCTAAGGTGTGTGGATTGAAACTTTATGCCAGTCACAGTAGCAACAACAGCAATAATAATAATAATAATAATAATAATAATAATAATAATAATAATAATAATAAAGAATAATTAATAAATAATAATAATGATAGTAATAAAGATAATCTAAAATCATTAATGATGTTACATCTCATATTGGTGTTTCAAAATGGTGCCACTCCTTATGCCAAATGAAAGCATTCACTTAAGGAGATTCAATACAGATACTTTATTATTATTATTATTATTATTATTATTATTATTATTATTATTATTATTATTATTATTATTATTATTATTATTATTATTATTATTATTATTATTATTATTATTATTATTATTATTATTATTATTATTATTATTATTATTATTATTATTATTATTATTATTATTATTATTATTATTATTATTATTATTATTATTATTATTATTATTATTATTATTATTATTATTATTGCTGCTGCTTTTATGAGATCATATAGTTACTTTCAGCATGTGGCTTCCAAATGGAATCCTATGTTTAACCAACCAGCTTTTTTGTGCTTATATAAAAGTGTTTTAATTAGTGTTAGTAATTCTGTAATTAATTGATATTCAACAGAAACAACAAAGATGTAGGTTTTAAAGGAATAAATATCTTTAAGTATCAAAATTATTCTAAAACATCACTTATACATCACTTGTCACACTTGCAGAGATTTGTAATAATTTCAAAGAGCTGAAAGCATTCAGAGAGTTGTTGAGTGCTAGACTCATTTATTGAAATAAAAGACAAGAAGCTTTTTACAAATTTCCCTAACAAATAGGAGTTGAGCTCCTATGTCATTAGTTTAGGGGAGGGTGGGAGTGATGAATTTTTGAGTTCTGAAGTGAAAATAGAATAATCATGCAAAACTTTTTCCTACAGTATTTAAAACATGCCATCTCACATATTATGTGCTATGATTACTCATTTCTGCTTGAAAAACAAAGAATGTAGGAATGATTAAAAAGCAGTATTTAGTGTCTTTGACCAGCCCCTCTTGGGGCTGCATGCGGCTTACCAACACATTCAATGTGACCCTCAGAACTTTATTAGTATACCTTTTTCACATAATGTGAGCAGTTGTAGATTTCACAATAATCAAGATTTTCTAGAAAACCATGTTTGGTTTATATCTAAGTCATGTTAAAAAGTTGCTGAACAAAAATGTATGTTTTCAGATTTTTCATTTGCTAAAGGACCACCCAATATGTTCACTATACTCTTCTACTGTATTACTGATGGTGTCTCTAGTGACATGCATGTGCAGAGATAAATATGCAGTTTGGCAGTGTGCTGAAAGAGTAATATGGTATTAGACATATTGATTTCTACTCCAGTTACTATGATTTCTTGCATTTATTTTCATGCTCAAGGTCTTGGAGATTTATCTATATGAGCAACTATTTTCAAGCATGATGAATGTTTGATGTAGAGCTGGAACCCAAATAACCCATGCATTTCTAAAGAACTCTCTAAGAATTGCTGCACGATAAATAAACGCAATCAACATGGTGAACAACAAACAATGGTATATGTCTCACTAAAGAGTATTTTGGTAATTGCAATATGTTCCTTTTGATAAGGTTTTAGTATTTGTCTTATGAGAAAAGTTTATTCACACTGCAAATATAAATCCAGTCAATTTTTTTTAACCCTCTGCAGCCCAAATTTGTTTACTACGATGGTAAAAATGTTTTCCCCAGTATTATTGTTTAAAGTTGCATTACGAAACTTACAAGCATTTGTTAAATTAAAAAAAGTAATTTTAATTAAAAATAATATTTTGTTACTTTGAGGCTACAATAGGCCAGAAAAGCTATAGCAGAAATTACTTAAAGGCATTGTGCACAGATGAATCAAAATGAAAGGTATACTCAATAACTAGCTTTTTACTGTGCATTTCTGTGTGAATTTCCAAACAATGTACTAAATCATAAAATTACAGTTCTGTATAGGCTATTACAACATTTATGAAGAGAAAGATAAGGCATTCTGGACCTGGGCCATATGTATATATGAAAACATCATATGAACTTAGCACAAAAGTGAATCAAGAAGATATTGACACACTGCTTCACTCACACTGTTTTTTCACAGGACATGTTTCAAGAGCTTTTGCTCATATCATCTGCTGGAACTCGACTGGTGCAAATTGTAGTGGTTTCCTCTTTCTCCGTATCATCGATAGACGGCATGATGCACTTGTCAAAGTACACTTGCACCAGTTGAGTTCCAGGTGATGCTAAGAGCAAAAGCTCTTGAAACACGTCTTGTGAAAAGCAGTGTGTCTATATCTTCTCGATTCACTTTTGTGCTAAGTTGTGCTTCACTGTCTCTATGTTTCTTTCAATTTTATTCTTTGATCATATGAACTGTTGAATCTCTTCAGTAGTAACATTTATGCTGTTGACTGGATTATTTTGAACACTGTACAAAATTGTTTGACAAGAAATCGAAGAAAGACAATTTCTGTCAATGAATTTTTCAAAATAGTATATTGGTGGCTGTAGATAATCAGAATCTGCAAATAACAGCCCTTTCCATGGAAGTATTGGTTGAGCTAATTGGTCCCTTGATGTTCTCCACATCACATTATTAGTTTGTTTCAGAAATATCTTCTTCTCTTTCTTCTGCATCTGGGACAGAAGTGGCAGAGATACTGCTTAATTTACACATAGCTCATCAGCTGATTCATTCTCACTTTCTAATATAATTGTGTTGGCACTGGTAGCTTGAATCTCCTTTTCTTCATCGCTGTCAGATACAAGAACGGAGTAATCTGACGCATATCCATTCATTGGACAAGCAGTTATATTATTTCTATTCTTCATGCCATAAAAATATGAGGATACATAATATTTGACCTAAAACGAAATTGACTTTGTAAGCTTCATTATGTTCACGAAGTGTAGCTATCAAATATATGGTGTATATCAGAAATATGATTCCAGCATTTTGCTTTATATACAAAAAGGAGTATAAATATATTAAATTTTAGGATGAAATTTTGGACAAATGGTTTTCCTTCTACTCCAGCACGCTCCCATAACCTAACTTATTATGGTGACCATTGTAGTCCACTGTAACTTTCAGGTAACATAATTTTCTGAAATAATAATTGGTATACATTTCTATATGATGTTTAGTGCTTTAAGCTATAATTTTATTCTTATCCGTGGTGCCAGATATTTTTCTTTCAAATTATATTGCAGATATATATGAAATACACTTGTTCAGAGTGCCATTAGTAACATCAAAATGCAAAGTGGCTGTAAATGTTGTTTTAGCTTCAACCTGTTGAGTACATTATAAACTAAATAACCAAACAAGCCACATACAAGGCATCCATGTTGTGACTTTCAGGTTACAAATGCCCACAATGGAAATTTTTCATCATAGGATAAAAAAAGAGTTATTACTTGAAAGTCACATTGGACCATAGAGTGTTAAGCAACTATGGCAAGATTTTAGAGTTGCCAATTTCTCCATTTGTTTGTATACAGCAAAAAGGCTACCTACCTATTCAGTAACTAGGTATGTTGGGTTTGAACAAGCATTTTATCTTATATGCAGTTGTTGAACCTTTTTGTAACTAAAATGTGGTCTTGAGTAACAGAAAAGTGAAAACCAGTTGCATTATATACATCATACATAAAAGGATTAAGAACAGATGGTGGTATGAGCTGATTTTACTGCATATTAATAAATCATCACATTCATTTCTTTGCTTTTAGGCATTCAACTAATGGCAGAGGAAATGCAGTGGTGCTGTGCTTTACTTCTCTAGCCATGCTGTGAAGCTGATATCCAACTCAGAATGGAAACATGTAATTTTGTGGAAGCATATGCCATCAAACCTCTACCACTACAAGTTCAAGGCAGAGATAGTCTCTTAGTCTTGGAAAGTGTAACTTAAAGCATCCAAAGCTTCCCAGAGCAGTCATCACCAAGCATATAGCATTTGCAACTGTTGAGTACACCACACTCTGAAACCAGCCCATTATCAAGCTGTACAAAGATTGAAAACATTCCGGAAACCATCAATGTGACCTTAGTAGATACTCCATGTTGGCAAGATATTTAGGCGATGGACTGTACCAGCATTTCTCCACAGGAAAGGCACAACATACACCATCATTTTTGAATAAAGGTATTTCAAATCATAATGTAGAGTAGCATGGGGCAACTGTACATGCTTAAGCTTTCAAATTGTGGGAAAATCTTTTATTTTGTAAAAGATTGTCTAAACCATGAACTCTTATTATGTTTATATGTAAAACCCATCTACATCATTAGTGGGAGGGCCACGCTGTGGCTCGGTGGTTAGACAGCTTGGCTCTCACCAAGGCGGCCCGGGTTTGATCCCAGGCGACTGCAAAGTGAGATTTGTGGTGGACAACACGGCACTGGGGCGGGTTTTCTCCGGGACCTCCGGTTTCCCCCGCCATCTCATTCCACTGGTGCTCCATCTTCATCTCATGTATCATCAGTGTCACCGCCTGCGGTGCCGTATGCAGTAAAAGCGGGTGTTAAACACTACACATATCATTTCATTTTTCATTAGTGGTAACTTTTGGATTTTGCTTTATGTATGCTCAATATCATTAACTTGGGAATTTCATAATGCATTATGCTATTTTTACAATGAATAAATATTTTCCTTTCCTGAAAATTGTATTAAGTATGGGTTATACCACTATATATGAGGGCTCCAAATAAAGTAGTCCAGACACTCGCAGGAAAATCAGTATGTACCAGTAGGATATGGGAGTGATTAGGTGACTGTTGTCAATATGTAGTGTGCATTGGGTTATACCACTACATATGAGGGCTCTAAATAAAGTAGTGGCAACATAGTCCAGACACTCGCAGGAAAATCAGTATGTACCAGTAGGATATGGGAGTGATTAGGTGACTGTTGTCAATATGTAGTGTGCATTGGGTTATACCACTATATATGAGGGCTCCAAATAAAGTAGTCCAGACACTCGCAGGAAAATCAGTATGTACCAGTAGGATATGGGAGTGATTAGGTGACTGTTGTCAATATGTAGTGTGCATTGGGTTATACCACTACATATGAGGGCTCTAAATAAAGTAGTGGCAACATAGTCCAGACACTCGCAGGAAAATCAGTATGTACCAGTAGGATATGGGAGTGATTAGGTGACTGTTGTCAATATGTAGTGTGCATTGGGTTATACCACTACATATGTGGGGCTCTAAATAAAGTAGTGGCAACATAGTCCAGACACTCGCAGGAAAATCAGTATGTACCAGTAGGATATGGGAGTGATTAGGTGACTGTTGTCAATATGTAGTGTGCATTGGGTTATACCACTACATATGAGGGCTCTAAATAAAGTAGTGGCAACATAGTCCAGACACTCGCAGGAAAGCTGGTATGTGCCAATAGGATATGGGAGTGACTAGTTGACTGTTGTCAATGTGTAGTGTGCATTTGACGGGCATCCATTTAGGAGTGTGTTGTTGCTGTATAACATTGAAGTGAATAGTGTTGATTTCCCCGCTTTAAAACATGTTTACAAAAGGTGATCAGTGTTCATGGATTAAAATCAAGGTTGCCCTTGGCAAAAATGCATTAGAATGCTATGGATGATTACATGAAGCCTGTGATAAGAATGCATTACCGTACAGGATGGTTGCATGAGGAGTCAAAGCATTTGGTGTAGGTTGGGATGAGACCAGATTTGCACCACACAGGTCGGCTGTCCATTCCTCAAGATCAAATTTATGTTGTGAGTGGTCTCGTTTCCGTAGACCAGCAATGGACTGTCCAGGAATTATCTGTAGAGGTTGGTCTCAGTTATCAAATGGCGTGGCACATACTGACAAAATGTCTTACTCATAACATGAGGAAAATTGTGTCCCATTGGTTTCCACATCAACTCACCAATATACAGAAATGAGTCATTCCATGTCAAATCGCACAAATTTCGTGGAAAATTGACCTTCATGTCTCCCATTTCATTGATTTTGAGTTTATATGTTCTATGAAGGAAAAAATGATACACATATTTTTTTGTTAGTCTCTGGTTTAATTATTTTGGCCAATAAAAAGCACTAAACATTTGTGTATTGTGTGCGCATCGTTCTACATTAGTGTGAATATATCTGGTTATTTTTGGCTCATTTACTAAATTGAAATGTATACTTCATTTGCACATTAAACAAAAAATATTTCGTGTAATATTTATATTTTCACAAAGGCATTAATATTACAAATATCATTATCAATGCTAGCACTTTGCTAAAAAAAATTCTGAAAAAAATTTAAAACTAACCTCATGATGTCATATAACCTCAGGAAAAAATTCAGATTGGTATTCCAAATAATAAGAGAGAAATTAAGTAACTTACCAAGTCGTGCAGTGCTGCTGACAAAGTCAAGACACACACACACCGTGTGCCAGCTGACGGCATATCTTGCGTTGCACTGCCGTCATCACCTACCAGGTCAATTATGATTTCTGTTTCCAGAAGCTCAGTGATGATACTATTAATAGTTCTTTTTGATCACATTTATCACATGGCATTCCATAGTTTGAAATTCCAGTCACAAATTTACACTTGCAGTCACCACATATTTTGTTGTATTGATTTAAAATTAATCATTGATATTGATATTGATAGTTTATTGATCCAGTTTATCAGATGTACATTGATTTTGGACACGTCATTTCTATACAAATTATTTAACAATATGACATTTGTATGCTAGTACCAAATTCTTACATATATAATTTACAATTCATCTAGGCTGTATATACATTTATTTAACAAATATTGTTTTAATTTACTTTTAAATTTTGGTTTTGAGCTATTCGTCAAAATTTTTATCTCACTAGGTAGTTTATTATACAGTTTGATCCCTCTGATATTAATGTCCTTTTCAGTGACACACCTGTTAATATTATACATGTGATAGTTATCACCATTTCTTGTACTATAGTCGTGAATTTGGTTGTTTCGTACTAATGTAAGTCTATCGGTTATGAATAATATAGTTCTGTATATATAAAGAGAATAGACTGTGAACATATTTTCAGTTTTAAATGTTTCTCTGCATGATTCCCTTCCTTTTAGGCTATAAATCAATCTAATACATTTCTTCTGTAGAATTAGTAACATGTCCTTGTGACATTTTGCAGCTGTACCCCATATTTCGATCCCGTAGTTAAAGTAAGGATATATACATCCAAAATAAATCATCTGCAGAAGCCTAGTGTCTTTGTAACTTTGAAAATACCTAAGCAAGTATATAGATTTACTAATTTTATTACATATATAATCTATATGTTTAGCCCATGTTAACTGTTTATCAACAATTATTCCAAGAAATCTATATGATTTTACTTCTTCAATGGTGGTGGTGTTTATTTGCAATTCTGTATTGGAGGTAGTTTTTCTTGATGTATTGGGCCACATTACTTTAGTTTTTAGCATGTTACATTTTAAATTTACGGATTCAAAGTATTTGATTAGGGTATTAGCAGTGTGATTTAAATTTTTGTTTAGAGCTTCCAACGTCTTGTTCCAGCATATGGCAGTTGTGTCATCTGCGTAAGTTATTATAGCTGTATTTTGTGGACAAATAATATCATTAACATATATAATGAAAAGCAGAGGCCCTAGTACTGTTCCCTGAGGTACTCCATATTTTACTGTTTCTATTTTTGATTGAATTTTGTTTACATTTTTTCCTGTTTTATGATAGATCGGTTAAGGAGTTTTAATATCCATCCCTCTTCCTTCGCTTTGCAATGAATAGTATTTTATTACTGCCTGAGATACAGATATTGGTACAAAAGAATGCAATTGTAAAGTGCTTCGCACCACCTTTGTTTGTTGGTATTTTGATTGAAATACATTATGCTCCTTATGTTCACTATCGGAGAAAAAGCTGATAACTACATTTGAAATGTTCTTCTCGGCCCAGGTGAACAGTTTTCTGGGAGTTGTGATAGGGTCTATTCCAGGCTGAAGGCTAGCTTTCATTGCAAGTCTTTTAACAGTACCACCAATGCCATCACAAGGTCCTTTTCCGTGGGATGTGGCGAAAAAGTGCCTCTCTGCTTGAATTTGAAAGTCATTTTCGTGTAAACAGATGTTTGAAAAATTTCTTTTACTTTTATACTGAGCACTTGACCCATCTGAAAAATATATTACTTTACGCAGTACTCTGTTTCTCTTTCAGAAACAGTAACAGTTTTGTTTGGAAAAAGTGGACAGCTCTGGTGTTGTGTTTTAAGCATTCAGAAATAGCAACAAAGTTAAAATGTTTTATGTCACGATTGTCTTTATAGTAGACCACAAAAGGATGAATTGTGGCCTGACTATTGTTCCAGTGTATCCCCTGAACAGAATCCTGAATAACAAAAGCATAATTTTCCGAGAAATCGGAATTCCCACAAAAATAAATTCTGCTGCTGAGCTATGAATGTATGTGGAAGTAAATTGCTGAGTTTTGTTGATAATTTGCCTAGAAAATCCTCTACAGGCGATATCAAGGTTTCTAAATTTGTGCGATCCACAGTTACCCACTGTCTGTAGGTAATCTCATGAGTATCTTGTTCATCAAGCAGTTGTAAATCATTTGTTATATTTTCAGTTCCTGGACAAGCTTTCCATGTCTTTAAAAAACAGATGATGGGGGGTTGCAGATGGTGTGTGTCAAGCAGTCCTTATAATTGGTTAAAATGGGATTTGAATTTGCAGTGAGACGATAAATACTGATACCATCAAGCATTAATTTGACATTTTTGTGATGAGCACAAACCAAACTGAATGGATTCCACTAGTTCCAAGAAGTACACATTCCTTAGGCCTTAATTCCGCAAATTTTGAAAACCCTATTCTGACATCCGTATGCATATCTTTATAGCTTTGGTAAGTTTCCTTAAGATTGCAAAGTATCAATCTTTTCTGTTTATGGATTCTCTTACCATTTTCTTTAACAGATACTACATTTTTTCTGCCAGGCATAACCCTACTCAAATCATCAGAATTATAAAATTCAGACACCTTTTTAAATGTAGATGGGTCAAGGCTTTTTCCTGATTTGGTGTCTGGAGTTCCTAAAATTCCTTTTTCTTTAGCCACCTGTTTAGATATTCGTATCATGTGAGTTGACACATCAAAATGTTTTATTTTCTTGTAAGACCAGCTGTCAAAAATCACCAGTATTTGTATTTTGAGCGTTTTTTCATAAGTTTCATGGAAAAAATGATGTGAATTTTCATTTGAAGTGGAGTCTACAATATGAAATACTTTATCTTTCATTGCCTGTGATATTTTCTGAAACTTATCCCGAGGATAGCGTTTTTGCGACAATTTTCTTTTCTTTATAGGCGATTCTCCAATTGCCACTAAACTCTCATTCAGTTTTCTTGGTGCGTCTTTTGTGTCCATACTTACTGCATCACTGGAGGATGAGGAAAAACTATCACTATCTGTATTTTCACATTCTTCTAGTACTGCACTTTCACGTGCAGTTGGTACACATAACTCACTTGTACTTTGTTGCTTTGGATAAGTTTAGAAATTTTCTTGCGACAATTGTCACACACTTTCAAATCGCGAGATAGGTTTACACCTTCCAGTTTGAGTTTAATGAGCATTGCTGAGAGGTTACTGGCCTTAACTTTTTATGTCCTACTCTGGTTAACTAGTTTGAATGGATTAAAACAGTAGCAATAACTCCTTGAACCAAATCTGACATGATGAAAATAAACTTCCACACTTCAGAATTTACACGAAATGTCAGTTGACAACATACTGAGGTTTCAACTTATGCATGGATGCAGATCTGAACAGTAAACACCGGAAGTAAAATGATAGCTCGCCCACATGTTCACACACACTCGGTCCGGACGTGAATCACCTCACGCGCCACCAGTAAAGTATTTATAACACCGCTTTTTACTTCAATCCCATTCTGAAACCAATGAAATTCCATGCACAATATTGCAAAGATTATAATGATATTTTTTCCATTTTTCTAAAGTAAAAATTTGCTAATTAAAACACATTTTGAAAAACTTACCCCCCTAAATGGTGCCCATTTTTTGTTTTCACCGAACCCAAAAAGTAGCATATTAAACTGCAATATTTGTACTTCATAATGTCTCAAACACTAACATTTCATTATTCATATAATCTTTGTTATAACAATTTTCATAGAATACAGCAGGCAAATATATGGAAAATATAATATTCAATAAACCTCTAAATAATTGTGCCACACCAAAAACAAAATAGACGGGTTATTTAATCTCTTCTAGGTGTTACGTAAAAATTTTTGGAGAAAATACAAAAAGGTCATGTCTCAGACGTGTTCGTTTTGACATGGAATGACTCAAATGGCACAAGTATGCTCTGGCTGGCATCCATCTGGACAGATACCACAATGAAGGATATGCATTTCTGCAGCGTATTGTCGCCATTAATGAGTCATGGGTACAAGCGTACGAACCTGAATTAAAGTATCAGTCGAATGAATGGCATCACCCAGGTTGACCATGTCTACAGAAAGTTCAACAGGAACCCTGTTCAATGAAGCTTATGCTGATTGTGGCATATGATTACAAGGGTGTTATTCTTACACATGCTGTGCCTGAGGGACAGACCATCAACAGTGACTACTATTGCTAATTTCTGGAGTGACATCTGCGTCCAGCTGTGTGGCGCAAACATACACGTTTATTGTGAGACAATCACCCTATCATGGTAAATGACAATGCATGTTGTCATGTTGCAAACAATGTCAAGCTCTTATTGCAACGGTTGCATTGGAAGGTCTTGGAACACCCTCTGTACTCACCAGACATGAGCCCTTGTAACTTTGACTTGTTTCTTAAGTTGAAGGAACCCCTTCAACGCTGCCGATTTCTTGATGTGGCATCTGCACTCCACGCAGTAGGGCACTCAGACACTGTCATCAACAGAGATCACCCTGTAATGGTTCCCAAAGGCTTTCCTACATTTGGCAAAAGGTCATGTACTTTGCAGGTGAATACATTGAAGGAATGTAATGCAATTGTACTTGTTATTTAATTAAATATTGTGTTCTATCAATTTTGCCACTCTTTATTTACAGCTCTCATATATGGAGCAGCTACATTATTTAGCATAGGTTATATCTCTAGATTATAAGAATTTACATCAGTACCACTAAAAGAAAGATACTTGTAATGATTTTGTGAGGGAAAATAATTGGTTATGATAAAGCAAAATATCTATTTATTACTGAAACAAAAAAATGCAGTTCAGTTCATAGAATCCGGTTCAAATTTTAACTGGATTGGTATTAACCATAATTATTCCCAACCCTTTGTAGAGTCTGGATGTATGAAAGATGGCATTTATCTACTTTTTGTTTTTGAGTTATAGTATTTTCACATGCATGCATAAACTCACATTCATAATTTTTTTTAAAATGCTTTCCATATTGATGAGACCTCAAAGCATTTATTTATTGTGAAATTTAGTACCAAAGCTATGCAATAGCTTTCTTACTATGTACATGGTAGAGAAAGTAAAACAGAACATTTTCCATTCAAAGAGGATTGCATATAAATGTAAAGATGCTTCACTTAACTATGAAATTGGGTCTTAAGGTAATGTAGCAGTGCTTTCTCCCTCTTGCTCTCTTGCTTATATCAATGCATACTCCCTTAGTGTGGAAACTTCTTTGTTTTATGCAACTATATCTATAAATACATTAAAGGGTTTATATCTGCGAAGAACGGTTACATATAATATGCTATAGCTCTGCAAAAATAGTGAAATGAAATTTGATATAAGCATTTCAAATGTAACTGTACACTTATTACTGAAACTTTGAAACTTCTTATTGAAATTTTAAGATCAAAACGAAAATTTCCCTGTATGTTTTCTAGAATTCAAGCTGTCAATTGTAATAAAACTTTGAGGTCAATTTTCACATGAACTGTGATAAGTGCTGTGCAAATGCTTTTGTTAATCTATTAGTTTTATTGATGTTTTTTATGTACGTGTATTTATAATAGGTTTTGTTACACTTGTATAGTTTTTAGAAAGTTTTATATCTGGCTTTTGCCATGACTAGTTTTTTAAAGGGCGCTGATGACAGCCGTTGTTGAGCGCCCTTATATATATCATCATCGTCATATGTAAATATATAGCTTTAGTATGAAAAGACTTCCTTAAACTTATTGGTATACATAATTACAATAGCTATAGTTTTCAAAATACATCAGTTGATTTTTAATAGTGGCATCTATTTTTTATATAGATACATGTTGCAAAGGGAGCAATTGGTTGCCTGAAACATGTCATGAACTGTATGGAAGCGGGTTCAGCTAAGCAGTTCTTTTGTTTTAGGAATGGGGTAGTAAAGCACTTCCCAAGCCCAGTGATTGAATAAATTAAAGCTCCTGGTGCATGTGCATTGTCATATAGAATGATGGATTCTATATGGATGGGTGGATTATTCAGAAAGTGTCGTCATTTTTGTCTTAAAGATGCTAGCAGATAATTTTGAAAACAATGTACAGTAGTACTTCTTAGTAACAGTACATCTGTGGGGAATGGTATCCTTTATTATAACACCACACCACACTATAGTGGGCCGAGTGGAAGCTTAGGAAGTAAGTTTTGGATGTGGTTCGAAACAGGTTACTGGAAGGGAGGTATACATTTCAGGATGTATTAGTTTTGAATTAAAATCCTTTTCTCCTTCCTTTGCTGTTTATTTAGAAACTTTGTGTATATTTTCTTATTTAAATATCCTTGCTATTTCCCTACACACAAGAGCATAAACCGAGTTACCCTACTTAAAATTACAAATTCAGAGTTCCACTCTACCTTGCATGGAGTTAAAATTTAGCATGTGCATGAACTATCGTCTTTCTGGCACAATGGTATAATTACAAGTCATTCCCCTAACTTCGGGTTTGCTCCCAGCCTAGATAGTTTTCTATAAGATGCCTCTTTTCTAGAAACTCGATTTATTAGTTATATTATTGGTTTTAAGTCTATCTCTCTCTTCATGATTACTGGACCTCGCTGTAAATGAAAGTTTCACTTGCCTAGCATCACTCATTGATGTGCTCTTTGCACCTGGTCATTTTAGGTTTTATCTTAATGATCATGTAATGCATTCCTATTGTATAGCAAGTCTTCAGAATTTTCCCTGATACGAGGGGCACTATTAATATTTGAGCCTAATAATTAAAACAAAGTAATTTCTGATTAAAAACTGCTTTATTATTTTTCAAGATATTTTCCTTTATGATAAATACACTTTTGCATCTGTTTGAACCATTTGTCAAAGCATTTATTCCAGTCTTCTTGAGACCTCTCCTAAACATGGTTTTTGAAGACATCAACAGCTTCTTCTGCTGATGAAAATCGTTGTCCATGCAATTTATTCTTGATGTTCGGGAACAAAACAAAGTCATTGGGTACCAAATCAAGACTGTATGGCAGACGACCCATCAGTTCAATTTTTTGAGCCTTCAAATACTCTGTTGTTAGACGAGATGTGTGTGCGCTCGCATTGTCCTGATGAACGATCCTGTGGTTCTTGTTGGTTTTCCTTCACTGAAGACTTCTGGCAAACAAATGGTTGTGTACCATTGGCATTGACCATTTTATGTTTCTGTAAAGGCACTGTTGCCACATGACCAGTTTTGCTGAAAAAGCAAGCGACCATTTGCTTCGAAGTGCTTCAAGTGTGATCAACTTTTGTTGGATTTGCTTCATCTTGAACACCATACTGTTTACATTTCAGCCCATATGCATAGATCCATGATTTGTCATCTGTTACAATCTTATATGTCTTTTGAGGCACTGCCATTGTATTTCTTGAGCATATTTGTACACCGATCGACATGAGCATCTTCTTGAGATTGCGTCAAATTATGTGGGATCCAACGAGCACAAACTTTTTTCACAGATAAATAAACATGCAATATTTTATATGTGCTGGTGGAACTAATGCCTAGGGTTGCCGCAATCTCAAAATATGTTGCATGACGATCTTGCATTATTAGTTTTTGCACAGTATCAATGTTTTCTGGCGCAACAACTGATTTTGGATGACCTTCATGAACTTCATCATTGAGCGATTAAATTCATTATACCAACACTTCACAGTGGCAAAGCATGGAGCTTCATCGCCAAATGTGGAAGTTGGGTGAGCGATGCACTCTTGTCTTGATAATCAGTGTCGAAAGTCGTAATATATCATTGCTTGATCATTTTCATGAGTTAATTCCATGTTTTTGTTGAGAAACATTTTTCAAGTTAATGTAAACATAACAAATATGATGCTGTATTGACAAAATGTCTGAAGTGGATTATGATCAACAATGTCAAACTTTCCATTGGAAACGTCAGATGGCACCTACAATATTCAGGGTTGCTCAAAATATAAATAGTGCCTCTCGTATACACGGAGTCTTTTGTTCGGGATTATACCTAATGGGAGTTCACCTAATTATTGAAGCTCATTTCATATTTATTTCTTTACTTTTTCTTTTACTTATATGTATATAATTCAGCTTTCCTCTGCCTTACCATTCAGTTTTTATTTATTGTATTTAACTTTATATTTACATTTAATTATTGTCTTCTTATTTTACGCAGTCAAGAAGCACCAAATGTTGCAGCTAGCCGAGAGGTGGCAGATGGTCACCACCAAGAAGCGCCCCCATAACCAAAGCAGCGGCCGGGAAAGCAACTCAGACAGCGAGCATCCCGGACCTCTGCTCGGAAAAAAGAAAAACAAAACTAAACACTTGCAACAGGCACCTGTGACGACGGCCAACCGCTTCACGTCCCTGACAGAGTCAGAAGACGACTGACTACCCCGAACTGACAACCCGGAGCACCACTGAACCGAAAACACCAACTCCAAAACCCCAAAGCAGCACAACAAACCCACCCAAGCAAACTCCTAGAACCAACATACTGAATCCCCCTCCAGCTACTCTCTCCACATCAACCGCCGAAATACCGGCCACCAACTCCACCCAACCTAAACCCGAACAGCAGAAGCCCCCGAGAATCGTCGTCCCCGACGTCCGCCAGGCCAGCAAAGTCCTGCACCTTCTCCGTGGCTTCCTGCAGCCAGACTCCTTAAGAATGCAGACGACAAGCAACTGCCTCAAGCTGTTCCTGCACTGGAAGGAAGACGCAGTACCAACCATGGAGCGCTTGAAAAACGCCGGTGTGGAGAACTATAGCTTCACACCAAGAAGCAAGCAACCACTCCGGTACGTTGTCAAGCGGCTGCTTGAAGACCTGGAGGTGGAGTTCAACAAGGAGTGCCTCCTGGAAAAAGGGTACAACGGGGTACAGGTGCGCCGGATGTTCTATCGCGGCAGGCCTCTGCCCATCTACCAGGTAACCTTAAACAGGACCACCAACAACCAAAAGCTCCTGCGGGAAAAAGAGCTCTGCCACATGATGGTCACTGTCGAGGTCCTTAAAACAAACCAGAACATTACGCAGTGCTACAACTGCCAGCAATTAGGCCACACGTTCAGAATGTGTCAAATGACCTCGCAGTGTGTCCTCTGCGGTGGCATTCACCGCCTTGCTGACAGCCCCAAAAAGGCGACGCAGGACGTTGTACCTCATTGCACCAATTGTGGGGAGATGCATCCTGCCAGCTATAGAGGCTGTGAAACGTTCAGCAACGAACGTCACCGCCGCCAATTGGCAGCCATAACCAGGGCAACTCCCAGCGTGCAACCAGGGCCAAGACCCATCGCACACCCGGCGCTGGTCAGAGCAGGCGTCTCAT
The DNA here is from genome assembly GCA_030765055.1 of Mantis religiosa. Classification (NCBI taxonomy): domain Eukaryota; kingdom Metazoa; phylum Arthropoda; class Insecta; order Mantodea; family Mantidae; genus Mantis; species Mantis religiosa. Next base: position 335,932,299 of record CM060950.1, read on the forward strand.
TCGCAGGCACTGCCGGAGAGCGAACAGCACCTGTGCCACCCCTAGCTGGTCCCCCTCCTAACTCTTCCCCCTCCCAGGCACCAACCAGTGACCTGAGTGGGCTTAAAGAGTTATTAACACTTCTCAAAGATCTAAACATATCCAATATGCTAGTCAAGTTGCAGCCTTTTATTGCACAATTTAAGAGCTGCAACAACACCTGGGAGAAGCCAGAAATAATGTCATATCTCAACGCTCCTGGAGTAAATGGCTTTACTCGGGGAAGTATAACTTTATCTCGCGCGCTCTTGTGGAATGCCGACAGCATCTACAGGCAGCACTACGAACTTGAAAACTTCCTGCGGCGTAACAAAATTGACATCACATTCATTTGTGAAACTAAATTAAAGCTGGAGCACACCTTTAAGCTCCAAGAGTATCACATATTTCGGACTGACAGAATTAGCAGACAAGTGGAGGGGGGGGGGGGGGGGGAGGAACTGCCATCTTACTAAAAGATACTGTTGCTCATGCTCCTGTTACGCTGCCAGCCTTGGCAGCACTGGAGTGCACAGCTCTAAAAATCCATGCAAACAATAGGACGGTGATGCTGGTAGTGCTTTATCGGCCTCCCACCTCCCCTAACTTCATACAAGACCTCGAACAAATCCTTGCTTTAGAGGACCATGTTATAATTGCAGGAGACTTCAACGCTCAACATCGGGGTGGCTTTCTCATCGAGCAAACGCGGCTGGAAATCTCCTGGTTGAACTTATAACTGATAATGACGACCTCGAGGTATACCTCCCCCCTGAACCCACATTTTGGCGTAGAACAGGACTTGATTCTGAAATTTTGGACTTCGTGCTAACAAAAAATGCGGCACTCACAAACAATCTTACTGTGTATCACAGTCTGTATTCCGGCCATTTGCCTGTGCATTTTGAGCTCTGCGGCTCTCTCGCGGCCGGTGTAACCGGTCCGCCGAGGCGAGCAGAGACTAACTGGACAGCCTACACGCTCGATATGCACAGGATGGCGCAACCCGGACTGTCATACCACAGCGAGGCAGATATTGATGCCGCCATTGAAAACTTCACCGCCTCGCTGCGCATGGCCAAACGAAATGCTACCACATACACCACAAGCCCACCCAGTTTTTGCACATACCCTGAGGTAGAACGGCTCATTGCTCGGCGCCGACGCTTGACGAGACTGGCGGTTCACCCGTCAACCTGGGTATAAAACGCTAGCTAAATGGCTAAGCAAGATTATTTGGCAAAAAATTAAACTTAACAAAATTGAACAGTGGGAAAACAAGATGCTGAGTACCACCCATTGGGACCATAGTTTGTGGAAATTGTTAAAGGCATTCAAAGTCTCCTGAAACGCCAACGCCGCCACCACTGAGGCGCTTCAGACTCAACTTGGCCTGCACTTCTCTAAGGAGAAAGCCGAGGTTTTCGCTGACTGATTCAGTGAAAACACAGCGACCAACCTCGAGTTAGAGAGGGAGGTGAATGCTTGGGTACAAAACTGGGTGGCGCAGAAGCATGAGCAACATCTGCCCCTTACAAACCCGCAGGAAGTCTACAAGCTCATTAGGAAACTACCTAATGGGAAAGCTGCCAGCCCGGACAAAGTGACTAATGAGGAACTAAAACACCTCCCGAGAAAAGCCCTGGTGCAACTCACAAAAATATTCAACGTGTGTTAGCAGCACAACCACTTCCCTGACACTTGGAAACAAGCCAAGGTTATAATGCTCCTGAAGCAGGGGAAAAAACACCAGGCAACCCCAAAATTACCGCCCCATTAGTCTCTTGTCTACTGTCGGTAAATTGCTTGAAAAACTCATACTTTCTTGCCTTCAAATATAAGTTTCGGACCACAAACTTTCAAATTCTTAGTTTGGTTTTAGAAAAGGACACTCTACTGAACTTCATCTATTAAGATTAGCAGACGATGTTACCGAGCAATTTAACAATGGGGCTTCAACATTGGCATTATTTTTGGAAGTAGAAGCCGTCTTCGACTGGTGCTGGCACAATGGCCTCATTTATAAGATGCACCTTAACTTTCCCGGCCTCCAAATTTTTACACCTATGCTGCATAGTTTCCTGAAAAATCGGCGCTTCTACGTCCAAGTGGGTGGCTCCTCCTCCAAGGAGAGAGTCATGCAGGCTGGCGTACCACAAGGGGCGATCATGTCGCCATTTCTGTATATGATCTTCACCAATGACTACCCTGTGGACGCCAGATGCAAAGTGGCTATGTACACTGACGACACTGCCATTTACAACCACCACAAAAATTACCGTTTCGGTCTTTTAGAAATGCAGCAGTACCGCTTCCTCTTATGGCTCCATGATGGGAAAGTTAAAATTAACCCAAACAAATGTCAGCTAATACATTTCACCAAGCGGCGCCCTTTGGTGGTCAACAATTGCACTGCCATCAGCAAGTCAAGTACTTGGGTATGACGTCACGCACCATGAACTGGTCCTCCCATATTAAAGATACCGCCAACAAAGGGCGACAGAGATTAAAGTTATGTGCCCCTATCTTCAGGAGCAAACAGGTAACATTAAAAATGAAACTTGTTCTGTACCAGTTGTTCATCCTATCGGTGGTCTTGTACGCATGCACGGCCTGGGCCAATGCATCCAATTCGACATTCAAACACCTACAGACCATCCAAAACATATCCCTCAGAAAGATCCTGTCTGTCCCTCTCCTTACCACAAACCACCAAATACACATAGAGACCAACTCCCCTACTATACCCGAGGCCATCCTCAAACGGGCCTCCTCCACCTGGGCGGGCATCAGAAACCATAGGAACCCCACAATATCCAATATTGGCAAAGGCGAGCCGCAGCATCGCAAACATGCCGGAATAAAGATCTTATAAGCGACGGCGGCTCGCCCAACCTGCGCGCCCAGCTTCCACTCCAGCACTCCCCGGCCCATGGCCACATGTCATCACGGGCAGAGGCCACAGTCACGACATCCTAGATCCAAGCCGTTCTGCAAACTGTATATAGTGAACAGTGGGTGTGAGTGCAAGAGTGTGCGTGTGTGCTCGAAATAAGCGCAGTGTAAATATGTACATATCCATATTTATATAGAATAAAAAGAAGTATTTCAGAAAGTGGAGTGCCATTGTTACTAAAATTAGGCAAGTGAGTCAACGTTGTATATACTTTTCTCCACTTACAAGTTTTTTATGAAGACTAGTTTCTGGGGACTTCTCCCCTATCGTCAGCTCTGTGGTAGACTGATGATGCATCTGGTGTCTGCATCTGGCTTGGTGTTGTGCTGCCATCTAACGTCCTGGTAAGTTTGATGACGTTTGATGATGTTTGGGAAAACATATTTATTACGAAAAAACAGGACCTGTTGATGAATTTTGAAATTCCCGCGGTAGATGACGTCATCAAACTTACCAGGACGTTAGATGGCAGCACAACACCAAGCCAGATGCAGACACCGGATGCATCATCAGTCTACCACAGAGCTGACGATAGGGGAGAAGTCCCCAGAAACTAGTCTTCATAAAAAACTTGTAAGTGGAGAAAAGTATATACAAGGTTGACTCACTTGCCTAATTTTAGTATATCCATATTTATTTAAAAAAAACTCACAAAAACATTCAATTAGCAAAGAACTTTAACATGGTAACACTGGGTGTTTATTAACCCTGAAAGGTAACATCAATTAACAGAGCAATTTATAAATTAATGTAAATTTAAGCCTGTAAGCCGATTGTAATGTACCGGCACCAGGCAAAATATTTGTAAATAAAATCAATCAATCGGTTTGGTCTGAGGTGTCTAGTAGGTTGTGAATTAAGATTTTTTAAATAGGACGCTGCACTATCCGAACTGGCATTTGTATAGCTGTTACTAAGCTTAGGCTATCGGAGAAGGTATAAGCCCGCGATACTGTGTTGTTTTGGACATGTTTTAGTGCACAATAAAGGGCAACGATCTCTGCGTGCTGTATATGGAGGTTATGTCATGGAGCCGCCAAGTGCGTATTTCTCATGAAAACCTATGTAAAAACCTGTGCTTATGCGGGCCTTGGTCTTCGAACCGTCTGTGAAAATGATTGTGGGCTGTTGCGATTGATCTGGGGGTAACGGTGGTGATATATACTCCCACCAAGTTTGTTGATAATTGATATGTATTGTCTTAAAGTAGTGAGTGTCACCTCGGATGTTGGCTGGTATAACGGCGCTGCTGAAACGCTTTCCATGTATTTATCTTTGTTAATAGAAACCTCTCAGATAACGCACTGATTATTCTCTGAAAGATGAGATGGTTACTGACCCGTTTCTCGGACCTCTGCTAAGCACCAATGAACGCAGCACTTCAGCCAATGAATGTGCAGGAATCACAAATGACAGATACATGTTATGTCCACGTGGAGTAAAACACAGGGTTGCAATGTCTTCGCTGTTTTCTCTATATTTCATCATTCTTTTAGTTTTCTTGTGAACTTCATTGGTGCAAGTGGTGTTTCCTGGCTATTCTTAAATATGTGGATACTTTGGGACGTATCTAGCTTTGATGGTGGAAATAGTGTCAGTAATCCAGCTAGTTTATCTCATAGTGATAATATTAGTGGTCCTAGTAATAATGTTGCTTCTACTTCTAGTGTTGCTGGTGGGACAGCAAATGAAGCAAGAGTAAAAGGAAGCAAGCTACCTTTAGGAACTCTCAGTAAACAGTCCCAGAAATTAATATATAATGTTTTTAAGTATATGGAAGCCAATAAAATAGGAAAGGGACCTATTACTGAAACTGCTAAAGCAGTAGGCTTAAGCAGACATACAGTTAGTAAAGTTGTGAAGAGACTTCCTATTACGCCAAAAAAGAGGGGCAACAGGGAACCAAAGTTAGAGAAGGTTGATAATTTCACCTGTGACATAGTTCGTAGGGAAGTGTACAGATTTTTTAAAGAAGGGCAATCACCAACAGTTTTGGAATTGCTGCATTAACTTCAAACCGTGTGCGATTTTCCTTACAAAAAGGATTCACTTAGGCAGTTGTTAGTGAAGTTAGGTTTCTGCTTTCGCACGTGAAATAAGAGGCATGTGATTATGCAATCAGCAAGGATTGTGGCATGGAGATACAAGTACTTGAGCAGGCTAAACTATTTAAGGCAGGAAGGGTATCCTATAATTTATTTAGGCGAGTCTTGGTACGATACTCATAATGTAGTAAGAAAAGGTTGGGGTGATGGCAGTTGCTCTTGCTGCCTTACAGCCCCTGTGTCACGTGGAAAAAGAATAATGATCCTGCATGCAGGTGGTAGCCAGGGTTGGATTGAGGGCTGCTTACATTCGTCCTCTAAAGGTATTCGGGAATCCTTGGCCGATTCTCATCACGAGATGAATGCCGAAATATTTGAAGCTTGGTTTAGGAACAAACTTTTGGAAAACATTCCTCCTAAGTGTGTGATTGTCTTAAATAATGCCAGTTATCATTCACGACTAAAGATAAAAATTCCCACCATGTCTAGCAGAAAGTACGGAATGATTAAATTCATGTTAGAACATAGTTTAGAATTACCAAGTCCAGTTCCTGTAAAAGCTGTGCTTTTGGAGAAAATTCGAGAAGCTAATATACAAAAGATGTATGCAATAGACGAAATAGCAAAAGATCGTGGTCATGAACTTCTCAGGCTACCACCATATCACTGGTGTCTCACTCCGATTAAGTTGATATGGGCAAGCCTTAAACATGCCGTAAGAAAGCGGAATGTAACTCCTTCTATAAGTGACAGTGTGTGCAAAGTGTTGAGAGAATGTGTACCAAAGATAGGTTCGAGTGTAGGGGAAAGATGTGTTCAACACAACATGCAACAAGAACGAAAATTTCAACTGCGGGATATTTCACACGACAATGTTTCGTTCGCTATACACTTGAGTGAAAATGGTAGTGACAGCAAGAAAGGCGAAGACAGAGTGTTATGTAAGTAGAAAACATAGTTTGATATTAGCATAATGCAGTTACACTTAAGAACCTTGCTAATCTTATTGTTACTTGGTAAATATTCTAAGAAATAAATGGCAATGCTTGCAATGCTGACAACTTGGAGAAAATGCAACGTTTTCTACATACGGAGCGGGTCGACACATCTTATCTCTGCGTAACTGAATATCTGAATCTTATCGCATCCTTTTACGCTGCCATGGTAACCATTTGAGTAGCACTATAGTAATTCGTGAGATGGGTGATTTAATAAATAGGTCATGTTGCGGTGCTATATATGTGGGTGTGATTTTGAAAGGTGGCTAGGCATTTTAATAGGGGTAGTGGTAAGTTGGAATTCACCCCCTGTGTCTGCCTCAATAGTTCGCACAATTTGGTCAGCTTAGGTAGGAGGATGTTTTGGGTATTCATGTATAGTTTGGCAGTAAAGCGGCAGCTTTTCTGTCATAAATGATGTTCAATATCATATTTGGGGAAGCAATTCCATGTGAGCTGTTTCGCTGGTCCTGGTGTGCTGAATACGATGTTGTATATCTGATAGAAAAAAGATTCCAGTTCCCATTGTACTCCAGCCAGTAATGTTAGTGTCATTAAGAGCCCGTACTCTAGCCGGGTGTATATCAGAGGGGGCAGCAATCTTAATATGATCTTGGGGTTCATACCCCAGTGGTGTACGGCCATTGCACGGAATAATGGTTTCAAATTGTTCAAGATTACTGTACGGTAGTGGGTTGTGAATCTTTTGGAGATGAATACTGAGAAATTTAACAGTTTTTGTTGTCCTTATTTAATGACCCTGAATTTGTATGTGGAAAGTCAATGTGCGCATCGATTTCTGGAAATGTAGGCATTATATTTATTCAAATTTATTTCCAAAACCCTCGAAATTCAAAATCATGTTTCATCATGGCAACGGACCGTTGCATGTAAGAAAAACTTAGAACGAAGCTACCTGCATATATCTATGTTAAGCATAAGGGTCCTTCTAACAATTGCTAACCAAGTAACCTAAAATTCAAAATTTTGTTTCCAAAAGGTAAAGATAAATTTCTGGGGCCAGCTTTCAACATCAGTTCAAGTAGTGCAACATTTAATAACTCTTAGTTACTGCCTTTCTGTACTCAGTGTTATACACAATATTCTTAAACATATTGTCATTTATCGTATTAACGTTAATCTAGAGAGCTATTTGTAGATACACCAGGTGACCCACATGCACTTTCCTCTAAGCGGACGTCCCTTGGTGCGTTAAAACAGTTGTAGAGTTTAACTGGGCAAAACCAGTAAATCACAATCCAATCTCGCCAGCGAACTTTGTTGTACTCCGAGCGACTGTAAAAAATCTCCATGCTGCTTACTCGAACGTGCTGACGTTGGATGCCCAGTTATCTTTAATTTTTGAGTTCTGTGGTTCTTGCCTCACTCGCACTGGCATAAAGATATGTTTTATTTAATTCAGCGTCTCAAAAATAAATTTATAGTGACATCTTCAATTCCATTTTTTCGCCGTAAAGCAGTAATTTCTCTACTAAGTTCAGGAAAGTTATCTTTAAATCGTATCTTCAAAATATTGCACAGGCACACAATAGGAGTTACAGATCACCATACGATATCACTTTTTATCTCTATACATATTTATTTCGGGACCTTTTATTATTCGTAATATGTTTCCAGCGATTTCACTAAGATACCGTATGTTTAATACATCTGCACGAAACCAAAATTTGTATCTTGAATTCTCTGGGAGGACTCCCAGAAGAGCTTTGAATTCTGAGCGCTTTTTTGTAAGACTTTTTCCAACTAATAATAGATGGAAAAGTTCTTCATAAAACAGATTTGTAAATAAGCGTGGACCATATAACATTATTTTACCCGCTATTTCTCATTTCTTCTTTAATTTGGTTTCAATTTTACAATATCGATATATCTTAAACATGACAATCCACATTTCTATTTCTATGGAGATCTCATAGGATGTCATGGGGCCTAAAGTATGGCATTATTTGATAAACCACTCCAAAATGGTCCATGAAACTACTTCTGCATACGGATATACGCCAATCAGATAGAATAGAAATATATGATATTCTGGAGATGGGTTTAAAAATGTAGTTTGATTATAATACTTAAAATATTACAAAAATCATGCATTACACGCGCGAAAATGTTTTAGCTGTAGCGTTACACAAAGAAATAAGTTTAAAGTTAGAAGCATTATACGCTCTAAACAACCTCTTGCTGCACAACTTAGATGGTTCTACCTGTAATATCTTATACCGGGGAAGATGAATGGCAGTAAATTACAAAGCTTGGTATAACATATAACCTCGCCCTTTAGTTTTAGTGTATATTTAAGTGCATTGCCCTCCTGAAAAGGAGGGGTATACCAACGTAGCAGCACTCAAGGCTTTACCAGCCCCATGGGCGAAAACTCTTGCCTTGCTGTTCAATGCAATGCTTCATCTTGGCTACTTCCCAGCGGCATGGAGCCATGCCAAAATTATCACATCTGCAAACTCGGGAAGGAAGGCACCTCTCCTGCACACTATCGTCCCATCAGTCTTCTTTCTCACATAAGCAAATTGATGGAAAACTCATCCAAAGTAGGCTTCGGAAAGCTCTGGACTGTCATAACATGCTTAGAGAGGAGCAGTTTGTCTTCTGATCACAACACTCCACCCACCATCAGCTACTTCGGTTGGTCGAAGAAGTTTACTCTGCTTTCAACCGTAAGCAGTATGTTTCTGCTCTATTATTGGAATTCAGCAAATCCTTTGACAGTATCTGGCATGAAGGTTTACTTTCCCGCCTAATGCACTACAATGCTCCTTCATACTTGATCCATCTCATACACTTCTATCTCCTCAACAGATCCTTCTCTGTCTCCTATGACGGCATATTATCATCATCTCGTCCCATTAGATCTTGTGTTCCTCAAGGTAGTATCCTGGAACCCACTCTCTTCCTTCTCTATATCAACACCCTACCTTCTTTGGCGCTGCTCACAGTACCTTTTTGCAGACGACACAGCTGTAACCTCCACGTCAACTAGACATATGGCTGCACGTAGAATCCAACACTACGCCGACCTACTCAGCACCCGGTTCACACTATGGCGCTTGAGCATCCACCCTCAGAAGAGCCAAGCCATCACTTTCTCCAGAAGGCAGCAAGAGGACCTACCACCTATTCGTCTAGCCGTATAAGAAGTACATTGGCATTCATATGTACGATATCTAGGTGTTTATCTTGATGTAAAACTGACGTGGAATGACCACATAACCTATACAGCCAACAAAGTCAGAAAACGTATGGGATGTTATACCCATTATACAATCGACGCTCAGTGATGTCCATATCCAATAAATTGCTCCTGTACAAACAAGTGCTCTGACCAGCCATCACTTATGCCTGTGCTATTTGAGATATAGCAGCTAAGACTCACCTACGGAGCCTTGAAGTCCTACAGTCTCGATTTCTCAGTATTGCCACGGATTCCCCATGGTATATCCCTAACCTTGTAATCTGTCGTGACCTACACATTCCTACCCTAACAGACTCCACCCACACCCTCTCACTCTCATTCTACCAAAACCTTTCCCATAACTTCAACTCCCTTATGCGCAGTCTAGGTGAGTACGAAATAGACCCCGGCGAAAAATACAAAAGATCGAGGCTTGTTTTAGGCACATGAAAACACTGCACTTTCAGTACACAACTTATATATAAAAAGAAAGAAAGAAAGTCCAAAACAAAGCTCTACCATTATTTGCCGTAACTCAAAATATTCTACTGCCAGTAGCACTGATCTGGCTAGAGACTGAAAATCTGGCTTCCGGATTTCAAGTGTCAGTCGCAGATATACGAACCACGGATTCAGTGTCTCTTCCAGAATGTATACAAAATACCATATTTTTAGCTAAAATAGTATTCATAATACAAATAAATAAAGAACTAATACGACACATCTCGACTTAAGTTCTGTAATGACAGTTATCATTGATAGGTATGTATGTGTGTACATATACTTTTTACTCAGAACTAAAATATAATCGATTGGCATGATGTACTACAAGAATTATAGGGTTCTTCATTTAAAACCTAAGAGGCGCACGGCATTTCGCCTGTGCGAGATTAGGTGTCTCAGCCGGCTTTGATTTTACAGACCTCTGCCACGCGTAAAGCAAGTATAACACGCGTACCCTATAGAAGATGCTGCAAATGTGCTCCACCTCCGGATAAACAAGCATTTACCGAAAAATGTTCCTTCCATTTATGTGGATAGAAATCGGAAGTTTGGCATAAACATAAGTGTAAACTTGTAGCTTTTATATTTATCAATAATAGAGTTATTTTGTGTATAATATACACTCGGAGGTTTAGTTACGCTCACTCTAGGTAAAGGTCAGCAACATAACTATGATATGTGCCAATAGTGAACAATAATAATGTAAACTTTTTAAATTCATAATAATATCAATAATATAACAAGCTAGGGTGATTAGAAAAGAGAGACGTGTCCCATAGAGATAAAGAGAGATAAACGCTACGGGCTGATAAAAAAAGATATGAACAGAAGACGGTGAAGGTGTGGGATATACAGGCAAGATTGGCTGAAAACTTGTATCGTAGCGTTTTATCGATCAAAAGTACTGTCGAGTGTAGTGCTCAAAGTTAGGCTCCACGCACAATGGCAGGCGGTAGTGGGGTAACCAGCAAGTTCACGAAGAGATGCGCAACGGCGTGAGCCGCGTTTGGGTTTAAATGAAAAGCCCTGTGCCTTGAACAAGCCATAATTTAGAATTACCCTGCCCAGTTGCTATAAAAGCCGTGCTTTAGAGAGAATTCGAGAAGCCAATGTACAGGAGGTTTATGTAATATACGAAATGGCAATAGATCGTGGATATGAAGTCCTCGGGTTACCGCCATATCTGTTTTCTCAAACCGATTGAGCTAACATGGGCACGTCTTAACCATTACGTAAGAAAGCAGAATGTGACACTTTAAGTGACAGTCTGTACAAAGTGTTGGGAGAATGTATACTGAATAGGGAAAGATGTGTTCAGCACACCATGCAACAAGATCGAATATTTCAACCACGGGATATTTCACACGACAATGCTTCGTTCATTATACTTGTCAGTGAAAATATCAGAAACAGCGAGGAAGGTGAAGACAGCGTAATGTAAGTAGAAAATATGGTTTGATATTACTAGCATTGTGTAGTAAATACTCTCGTTGCACTTAAAAATACCTTGCTAATTTTATTGGTCTTTTTTCCCCTTACATCACCAAGCACACTATTAGGGGATTCGGGTTCCACTAGACCGAAAGTTGGGTCGAGGAAATCCGAAACACTGAGCCTGATAGAGAAACCAGAGGTGAGGGCAGCCAACACCTGGGGTGAGTGTCAGAGAAGTGGATGATAATATGAGGGTGAAATGAATGATGGCAAACATAGATGATGGAGCAGTTGGTGGAATGATGGTGAGGGAAACTGTAGGGCCCGCAGGAAACCCGCCCCACCACCGCGTTGTCTATCACTAATCTCACTTTGCGGTCACTTGGGTTCAAACCGGGCCAACTTGGTGGGAGTCGAGCGTTCTAAACACTCTGCCATGGCACGGCCATTAATCTTACTCTTCACTTCGTAAATATTTTAAGAAATAAATGTCCATGCTTGCATGCGGACATAACTTAGAGAAAATGCGATGACGTTGCTTTCTCAAGAGCGAGCGTGCCAAGACATCTTATCTCTGCGTCACTGAATATCTGTATCTTAAGGCATCCTTTGATGTCGCCATGGTAATCTTTTGAGCAGAATGATAAATCTAATGATCAGTACACTGGACAATTTACGAGTTACTGACCTAGAGACTTGACAGGAAAATTTGTTTCCAAAAGGTTAAATAAAGTGCGTGGAGTGGGTTTTCGTTATCAGATAAAGTAGTGAAAGGTTTTAAAGTCGTTTACTTACATGACTTCCTCTATTGAGACATGTACACAATATTCATAGAAACGTTTCCTTCTATCTACTTAATGCTAATCAAGACAGATGTTTGTACTTATTGGACATTTCCTAAATAATGAAAGGAGAATTTCGGAATGCAGTGGCTTAGGGCAATCTTCAAATCTTTATCGTGGTGGTTGCTATGTGATGGCTTGTAAGTTTCGTTCTGATAGCCTAGCCGAGAGATTAAAAGGTTCATATTGGAGAAAAGCTGTCATTTACAACAAATGTTAGGTGATATATATAAAATGTATGTCTATAACATGTATTTCACCTAAATTAAATATTTTAACGGGAATAAGATCTTCCGTATATATTGCAGATTAGCACTTACTCAAAGGAGTAGATAGTGACATTCCGTAAAGATTCATGAAAACATCTCATTTATCATGAAAATACTTTAAACTTCTGGTATTTCATTCAAACTTGCTAGCGCCAGAAGGATGAAGTGGACTAACCCCGTCCATTTGTGTAAGACTTCCTCTAAGTTGCAAATCACTGTAAATAAGCAAACTCTTGTTATAGTGTTTCTTGTTAAAGAAGGTAATTTATTACAACTTACCCTACCGCATCAAAGTTTTTGGAGCCCTTCTTTGTCTTTAGATTCGATTTTTCAGTATTAATATGTCTTGAACACGCTAGTCACCGCTCCTAGCTCTCAGGCGATTTCATAGAAATAGCATGAGACTTGAAATTCGGCATGATTTGACTAACAAAATCGAAATGGGCTAAGCATTCATTTCGGTAAACCTAAACATAATATTTGGAAATGAAGGAGGAATATGGCGTTGTGGAGAGGCTAGAGAATGTAGTGTGGTATTAATACATTAAGCTTTTATTAAAATTATATATTTCATTACTACAAGGGGAATATATTTCAGTTATACTGATTTTACTCCGAAACGCTTATTGGATTAGAGACAAAATTAGCTGCATAAAGTGCTCACTGCTCTCCATAGATGGCTCTACTGGTATCATCTTATACCGAGGATAGAGAATGGCAATGATGTGCACAACTTTCTATGACATGGGAAAAACTCTTTTGGGTTTAGCTTAGATTAAGGTACTCTTTATTACCAGTAAAGGAAGGTGATCTAGAATGTACTCAAACATAATAACAAAAGAACAATTAGTTTAGCGTCAGAGAGGAAGCAGCCCAATGCGAGTATATACTAACGGATTTCGCGATCATGAACAATGGGTTACTGAGACAATGTATCTGAGACTTTTCTTGGAATTTGAATCCTCTTATAAATATTATTAGATCAAATGCCTACAAATTCATACGTCCCTTTTACCTATTATGGAGGACGTTCATTCCAAGGTAAAAACGAATGAACGTTCTCCATAAGTAAAAGGGACGAATGTATTTAAGGGCATGGGTACCTTAACGTCCGATTTTAAACAAACGTCTGTTCATGGCACACCTCTTAGTAAGCACGTGCGAGGTGACCGAAATTTAAAGTCATTTTACACCATTTCAATGGACGGTTGCATATAAAAAAAAAAACAACTAAGAATATAAGTATTTGGTTATAACTATGTTAAGCATAATGGACCTTCTAATAATTAGACAAAGTTCAGGCTAGTAAACGTAATATAATAGGAACAAGTAAGTGTGTTTGAGAATGAAAGTACCCAAAAGCGAGTATATGCCAACGCTTTTCTCTGTCCTGAAACATGGGGTCAGTGTTTATTTAAACATATGATCAAAAATACTTATCTCTCTGGCACTTGAATCCAATAATAATCATAACTATTCCTAACTATAAACAACTCCTTGACGTAGCTGGATGCGTAGCTGTCTCACGTTCAAAATCACCCTAGTTGGAACCTCTGTCAGGCTGAAGTTTTTTTTTTTAATTTACCTCCTCCAACGCTAAGTCATCGGACGATGAATGGAACAGGTGAAATGATGCTCAAATGAGCAGAGGATCCATAGAGCTTAGAGTTACCCTACATTCTTCTTTCAGGATAAGGGAAAACCCTGGAGTGAGTGAGTGAGTGTGTGGTGTTTTAGGGCCCGTCGACAACAAGGTTATTTGGGCCCGGAAAACCCTGGAAAAAACCTTATCCAGGTAATTCACCCTGACCGAGATTCGAACTCGGGACCTCTTGAATGTGAGGTAGACCCGCTAAAACCACGCTACAGAGGCGGGCGGTTGAGTTGTAGGATAGGGCTTTAAAATGCGGTTTCCATTATTCTGAAAATTAAAATAAATATCGCGAGACTTAATCACTGTGGAATATGGGCTTATTTGAATATCATTTCAAGATTTGATACATCTGTGCCATGTGACTTAAGGATGGGGATTATAAAATCAAAAGGAAGAATGAAATAAATAGGCAGGTCTGACAGATGAGACAAAGGATTTGTGTAATGTGGCGTTTGCGGGAAGAGTTCGTAAGCCTGTTTCCAGTTAGCCTATGTTTGAGAGGAACTCGTTTATGGAAACTCAGTTAATATAATTAATGCATTATTACTTATAAAATATGCAAAGCAAAACCCTTATGATGGTAGAACTAATGAATAAATGGTTGCCACGATTTTTTAAATGCCTGCAAAGCGCCCCCAATTTTCATCTATTTGCCTAGAGTTAACCGAGGCAGATATTTCTATATATACGCATACGAGAGATTTTTCCTAAAACATGCAAGGAAAAATGCGGAGCACCGGAGATTCTGAATGATAACCAAAACTTCATTGTACTGGTCGCTCTGGTATGGCTTTTAATTTTTGTTATGATAGTGACAGACTAAACGTTCTGTGCACAAACTTTAGAATTAAAACAAATATCTTGTAATATATCAGAAATGGTGCCTTTCATAAATAATGTACTTTGCCTAAATCATGTGCCTTAAGGGGTATACAACTTCTTGTGTATTAAGGTCTTCTTTTTCTGTTTCGTGTTAATAGTGCTTCAAAACTCATACCTAATGACATTCTGAAAAAATCAAGTATAACCTTTTGCTTCTCACAATAACACCTTAAACTTCTGGTATTCAATGAAAATCCCTATTGCCAATTTTTCAGTTTCAAAGTTTTCTAAAATCTTGGTGTCAGGTCCGTGGAAGATGTTCATCTTATATACCAGGTTTGTTTTCATTTTTAAGTTATGCTACTCAATTTTCGCAAAAACACACGCACACTGAAGCCTAAGTAAGCAATTTTGGCAAAATGCATGTTTAATTTGATTCAGAGAATCTTAAAACCGATGTTTCTTTTGAAATATCGGAGTCAAGTTTTAGAGTGGAATACAGTACCCTTCCTTCTATCTGACAGAGTTAAACCTTAAACTACATGGTCATAATACTGCTCTGCTATTCAACAGGATGTAAGGAAAGTAGATGTTTCACCTTCAAAGAGGTAAATGCTGGTAGTTTCTTGACATTGTATCTTTTATTAGAGCACATCTGTTTGCTAAAAATGTATAGTATATTTGTATAGTAAAAAACTTAAAGCTGAAAATTTCTGGGAAACAGGTCAGAAATCCTATATGTTCTCAATACATTCTGTAAGATTCTCTGTAACTTTCATCTCACAAAAACTACGCAAAAAATATCAATGGAGGCCTTGAAAAAGAGAGTAATTTATATCAACATATTGAACACAATCAGCGAAAATGTAATTTACTCACACAAAAATATCATATATATACATACATATATACACATATATGTATGTATTGGCTTAAAACTAGTTGACAAACAAAAGTATACCAAATGTTATAACCTTTTCAATGAAAAATTATAGAGTGGCAAATTATTATAACAAGCATAAATCACTAGACAAAAGGAAATAAGTATTTTAAAAGAAACTGTAAACAGATGCATGAAATTTGAAAGCTTAGCAATGATCCAATTAGCCCACTTAGTGGGAAAATTTTGACACTTCTGCGTCCTAGTGCATTTTTCAGATGCCTCAATGGAGGAAGCTATTTAAAAGAAAAATTAAAGTGAAGCATGTAACGAGGTATGGCAGACCAGGAAAACAGTGTTAATCCAATATGTCGTTTTAGTAAGAGCCAAACGCATTTCCAAAATATCCCATGTTTGTGAAGATTTCGTTTGTGGAAACTCCGGTGATTTTATTAATTTAGTAATGATTATTTGCAATGCTTCTGAAGTTGTACTCTTCTGAGTGCAAAACGATTTTTTCTTCCCAAAATGGGATATATTGCTGCTGTAACATCCGATAACACGAGAAATATTACTGCCGATTGGTAGGCACGTATTTGTTTAAAGTTTAAACTTTAAACCACACTTTCGAATGCACACGTGAAAAGTGAACTAAAACAAAGCATTAATTTACATAATGGCCGCGGAATGTTGCATATAACAAAACTAATATATAGGGTATCCGGATTTAGAATGTTCCCCATCGTCGACCTTCAAATACTTGCTGACTTAGCTTTTTGACAGGAACTTGTTTCCAGAAGGTAAAGGTAAAGTGCGTGGAATCGGCTATCGTCATCAAATCAAGTAGGGGAATGCTTTAAAAACTGTTTACTTATATTCATAGATTAGATTGATTTGCGTTCAGTAAGTTCACTTGTAGCCAGAAAAGGCTGTGAACATTTAACATGTCCAGAGGTATAAAGTTTAATAGCATATATATGTAGAAAAGTTAACATAAGACACATATTATAGTATACAGGCAATATGAACAACGTTATGGAAAACAAAGCAGGGATAATTATATATGATACAAAATCAAACACTTTTTAATTCAGCTTTCACTTGGCCAGTACGTCTCAACCTTTTTGCAATGGATACCATTCTTGTTATTTCTTAAATACATATACATTAAAAATAAACTTTCAACATGCATCAAAGATTTATGGGTAATGATTTGTCATTGGAATAGTTAAATACTACTTATAGAGCTACAGAAGCATTATCAGGATAATTTGTCATTCAGATAATCTTGTACAGAATAAAAAGATTTTGAGCAAAGGTACTCTCTAACAGCTTTTTTAAAAGCACCGAAATTAACAATTTTTTCTTTAAGAACATTAGGAAGTGCGCCAAATATTTTGATAGTTTCATAGTGCACACCTTTCTGGAAGCAAGAAAGTTTAGCACTGGGATAATGGATATTATATTTTTGTCTAGTGTTTATTCTGTGAATTACATTATTTGTTACAAATAAGGCACGATTGCGTACAAAGAATTTTAGGGTCGAGAATATATACATGCAAGGAAGCGTTAATATCTTCAATATTCTAAAAAGATCTTTACAGGAGCATCTGTTGTGGGTGTTAGTAATGATTCTTATAACCTTCTTTTGCATAAGAAATATTTTTTTACTTTCTACTGAGTTGCCCCCAAATAATATTCTTTATTCCATTTATTCCATATTTCTACACAATTTTCACACATAGCGTTCTTCTATCTGCCTAATTCTAATCTGTATATATATATATATATATATATATATATATATATATATATATATATATATATATATATATATAATTCTAATCTGTATATATAGCTGTGCGACTTTGAGCGATCAGATCTTTTAAATTACGTTTTGTTTGCATGGCCAAGCGATAGTATAATCGAGGCAAGTAATCATGTAATATCTAAGAAAAGGCTCGTTACAAAAATGTACTTCACCTACATAAATTGTGTGTTTTAAGTTCATCTATATTTTTGTACGCATACATAATATCATTGCTGGATAACCAGCGAGAGTGTTTGACTTATCATCAAAACACCTTAAACTGTTGGTATTCCCAAAAGAAATCGCTAGTGTCGTTTTTTGAAACTGTAAAAGGTTTAAGCCCTTCGTGTTGATCCTCAAATGAAGTTTAACTTAGGTAATAAGTTTGCTTTCATTCTTGAGTTACAATGCTCAGAATTCACACAGTCACAAAAAAACACACACCTTGACGAGGAGGGATAGGGAGAAATATATACATAGACCAAGCAAAAGCAGGAAGGGAGATTATGGCATGGATGAGAACAGGTACTAGATCTACTGCATGTATGAATCATTCCCAATCAACACTTTGCTCTTGTAAAACATTGGCTCTATTGCAATAGTTTTTCATTTCTGATGCATTGACAACAGTGAAATTTGTGCTTCACTTCAGTAAAATGTGACAGGTTATAGGTTATTTTCATTGATTATCTCCCATTTCATATGCATTATATGTTAAGATGGCGAATGGTATAGTTGTTAAATTGTCAGGAATGTTTTGGTTTATGTGAAGTATCGCCTGATGACTCTGGCCCTTGCTCTTCTTCCTGCTTCAGCTGAACCTTCAGGTGCACCTTGATCTTCCTGATTTGCACCTGAAAACACAAACAAAAGTATTAATTTTTAGGAATGCTCAGCAAAGGAAAAAGTGCACATTGAGGTGCCATATGTTTATTAAATTAACATTCTTTTGTTAAGTTAGCTATGAAACAAAGCTGAAAGACTTGCATGTAATATGGAATGCTGTATTCCTAACGTGTTCCACATAGCGAAAGTAATGCTTCTAATTCAATCATCATTATCAAAGGAGTCTGAAAATAGCGCTACTTTAAAATGCCAATGAGCAAAGTCCTTACTTGCTAATAGTGATTACTGTTTGTTACCATATGTTTGAGTACATCACCTATGCAAATATTTAGGAGTATAAATGTATGGTTAAGGTTATGATTTTTAAAATTACCAAAATTGAGAAAACATGTTTTACATCCTTCCTTTAATGAATAACGACTGAATATATACTGAACATCATTTGGTTCCTGATAACCTGTGCATAACAGTAGTTGAGTTTAAAGTTAAATTGTTGAACATTAAAAACTGCTACTGGCACATGCATCTCGCCCAAGGCATCATCTGAACTGTCAACCTGTTGCCAACTTTTGCGTACCAAAACATGAAATAGACCCTAAGCCGCAAAGCAAACCAATACATAAAGGAATACAAATCCCATCATTGCCAACACTGATTTTGCAAACTTCGCCATCTTTATTTGGAAAGAGCAAACATTCTATTAAGTGAGGCATAACTGTAATGGTAACCAATGTACCATCAATTACTCCCACAACTCCAGGGAAACCAAATTTGTCTGCAAATCTGTAACATTTTCATCATTTCAGCAACATTACAAAAACTGAAAATAATATATCTTTGTCATCACACAAATTAGGAGAAAATTAGACGCTGTATAAGTCACAGTACGTATACCTCTGTTTGATCCTGTTTATCTGTTGATCATTAACAGGAAACTTAATATAGCATTTCATCAGATGCATGTTCAGTGCACCTGTTACTTCCATCAGTGCTCTGCTGATTGAGGGCTGACTCATGCCAAGGGAATAGTTGTTGCCAACAGAAAGTCGGTAGCTCCCTTGGACATAAAATAGCAGAGCTGACAAAACCTGTGGTGTAAAGAATTTACATTATTGCAACAATGCAGTCACTGAATATTGCTTTTCAATGAAAATCAAGGCTATACTGGTTTTTATTGTCAGTTTACAGGAGTCCAGCTAATGTTAGTACAACTGTTTAAATTACTGTAAATTTTTTCATAGCTGAAATAAGACAATTCACTTACCCTCAACACAATGCTGATACCAGTACTCCGCACAGGATGTTGCATAACTACTTGCAACTCTGCAATTAAATCCAAAGCTGCTGCTTTAGGAAAACGAAATAATCGAATGAAGGATACATTAGGCAGCGTAAAGGGATCACTTCTGTCCCTTAAACTCCTTTGTATCATTCGCTTGGTTTGCCTGCAAAATTAATTGAACATGGGTTACTTCAGTGTACATTTACCACAACAGGACCATCCTTTAGCCATTTTATGTATAAGTAAATGACTCTTTTATGAACTATGCACTTTAAACTTTTATTTGTTTGGTGTATCAATGACTTACTGTAAAGCAATACAACAAATATTTTCTTAGTAGGTATTTCTTGAAGTACCAATAGCGTAGTTAAAACTGAATTTCGAATTTTGTTTAAGCTCTAGTGTGTCCTAAATATGAACTTTATACTTTTTGTATCGTTTATTATTGAGCTGAGAAGCATACCATTTTACCAACATTTCGATAAGTGTGCGCCATATTAAAGAACTTCTCCGTTAGGAAATAACGCAATTCCTCAGAGATTAGGTTAGGAAATGTTTTCGCGCAAGCAAACAGTGAGGGGACGTTATATGGACACTTAGCACATACATATGTGGTTTCACTTTACGGTCTTATATGATTCAAAAAGTTACGGCCTGTTCTTTTTACCGGAATTAATGTTTAAGCTGTTTCAAAGTTATGCAAACACGAAGAATAGTTGAAATGCTTTGCATTCAATACTTTCTTACTAATACTAATAATCAGTACTGAAATGAAATACGAGCTGTGGTACTTTCGTAGCTATGGTACTTTACTCCTAGCATTTATATGAAAGAAACTGCTTTTGTTTACTTTGGTATCAGCTGTTAAAGGAAGGAAAGTATAGGTTGTACGTCTTTCTGATCCAAACCAGCATTTCAAAGGTTGCACGGCAGAAAACTAAATGTACAAGCTTGAGTACTTCTGAGGGACAAATGTATCTCACAGCAAACATTTCTTCGAGAAGCTCTTACCTACCGTCAAAAGTTAGGTTAGGGAACTTACGTATTTCTCATGTAAGCATACATACCTTTTCATCACTTTAACACGCAAATTTAAGGTGTCACTTTACATCGAATAACATAAGGTTACATACCTCCTGCGGTATTCTTCATTCCTTTGTGCTTGTTCATCAGCAATCGCTAAAAGTGCATCCATTTTTCAGCCTGGAAAAAGCAGTATTGCTAGCGCTAACAACACGTTCTCGCCTCTTGTTATCCTTTACCATAAATGTCTTCCTCTCAACAAGATGTTATAGTTACGATGCTACAGAATACTAAATGGCGCGTAGCCAGTGGTTAGCGGCTTTAACAAGTGGTTCAGCTTCAGCCATAATTACGTGACAATCGTCTTCCAAGCATATACATTAAAGCCATTCTGATTAAAATGTGAACTAGAGTCCTCTTGAACGTGGAGCTAGGGCTCTATCACCTGAGCAACACAAGTGTAAGCGGAGAGAGAGAGAGAGAGAGAGAGAGAGAGAGAGAGAGAGAGAGAGAGAGAGAGAGAGAGAGAGAGAGAGAGAGAGAGAGAGAGAGAGAGAGAGAGAGAGAGAGAGAGAGAGAGTTGTTTATTATAATTTTCATCGAATTCAAGTTGCACGATTGCAATATCAGTAATTCAAGTGACTGGATCACAGGACTGGATATAACACAAATTCAACAGTTGTGGATCGCTTTGACGTACACAGTGTTCATAGAAGTTTTAACACTGAGCGACTATGGAAGTGATACAGAGAACTTGCACATTCATCAGATTTTACTTTCAAAACTGGGATTTGAGATTTGGAATTTTAGGGTACCATACATCAAAGGGTCGAGAAACGTTATAATATATTCAGATTAGAAGGCTTCTATACTCACACGCAATTATTTGTTCGTTATAAGCTAGTTAGTTGTTTATTGTAACTATTCCTTGCTTTCTCATAATAAAGAACAATTCAATTTCGGTTGTAAGTGTACGACATAATTACAGCGTATTAAGAATTTTTATAAATAATTGCGAATGTTCTTTCCCGATAAAAGACATAACAGATAGAGACATCTATGGACAACAGTTCGCACTCCATCGTCAGCCAAAGCGTCTGCTCTAGCGGCAATCAATATCACTAGGATGTCACTTGAATCACTGATATGGTGTGTACAACGGATGCCGGAAGAACGATGGCCCAAGCAAGTCGTAAAGTGGGAAGTCCCAGGCAGAAGAAAGCAGGAAAGAGCCAGAAGAACGTGGCACGAGGAAACATATGGGCATATAAAAAAGGCTCTCTTCGGTAACGTAGATAGTAGCGTGTCTGCCTCACATGCAAAAGGTCCCGAGTTCGAATCTCGGTCAGGGTGAGTTACCTGGATAAGGTGTTTTCCGGGGTTTTCCCTTATCCTGAAAATTGAATGTTGGGTAACTCTGAGCTCTATGGACCCCGGACACATTTGAGCCTCATTGCACCCATTTCATTCATCGTCCGATATGACAACGTTGGAAGACGTAAATTAAAAAAAAATATATATGAAGAAGACGGGAGTGGAAGAAGGACAATGTAACGACAGGAATCTCTGGAAAGCAGGACCAAATGGTGAACTGTTGTAAAGAGGAACATCTATAAATAAATAAAATTTCAATATATATGAGTATAATAACAATGAAATCGCACTTTCGGTAAGCGAAAACCGTTTAGAATACTTTAGAACACTTCTATTTTTACACACAATTATTTGTTACTGCGACATTGCGTCTGTGTACATTCTAGCTACTTCTTGTTTTCACATAATAAACAACACTTAAACCTATGTCACAAATAAAGATCAAATTGGATGACTTATAAAACTTCGATCATTATTATCATTGTTCTTTCCTGGTGTAAGGCATTACAGGTGAGGCCATCTCTGGACAGCACAAGCTGTTTGGTAGTTTCATTGCTTCTGAGCGACTATGTTTCAACTAGCGGAAGATCAGTATTCTTATTCCTTTACTTATCCCTGCTGCCGTTAGGCGTCGGGTTCCTTCAGCCACTTTCTGTATTCGATCCTATCCTGCGCCAACCTGTATATTCCTCTCAATGTCGTCCCATGTCTGACTGCCTCTCTTTCCATATATTGTCTCCATTCCATCCTAAGTCTTCCTATTCTTCTTTTCCCCTCCGCTCTTGCTTCAAATATTCTTTTAGGTAATCTTTCTTCATTCATCCTTACTAAGTGTCCCAGCCATCTTAATTGGTTTCTTTCCATTGTCTTCAGTATGCATTCCTGTTTTAGATTTTCTCTTATTATTACGTTTCTAACTTGATCCCTCTTTGTATATCCAGCTACTCTCCTTAAGTATTTCATCTGTGTTGCTGTTAATCTACTTGCATGTCTATCCAACACTGTCAAGCGTTCACTCCCATATAATAAAACTGACTGGTATATCACCTTATATATTCTCATTTTAGTGGTTTTACTTACTTCTCTTTTACCAATTATTGTGTTATTAATTTGGTAATATATATTTATTGCTTTCCCAATTCTATTGTTAATTTCTTGATCTATTCTTCCATTTTTAGTTAGAATCACCCCTAAATATTCAATGCTTGTCACTTTTTCTAATTTTTCACCTTTCCAGAAAATATGCATTTCTGTCTCTGTTTCCTCTTTACCAATTGTCATTACTTTACTCTTTTTTGGATTTGGATTCATACCTTTCTCTTCCAAGGTACTAGCCAATTCTGTTATTGATTGTTGTAGGTTCTCTTGGTTTTCCGCCATTAAAACTATATCATCCGCATAAATCAGAGCTTGCACATATACCGGTCTCATTTTCCAGTACCCTACTGTCATTTTGTTTGTTCTTCTCTTACAATGTCCGATTATTTGATTCATAAAGATATTAAACAGCAGAGGGCTCAAACTATCCCCCTGTTTAACTCAACTTCTCATTTCGAATTCCTCCGATAGTCTTCCTGATATTCTAACTGTCCCTATTACTTTTCTATATAGACTCTTTATTACTTTAATCATTTTCTCCTTAACTTTTAATTCCCGTAGGGCTTTCCATATCTCCTTATGTGGTACCGTATCAAATGCTGCTTTTATGTCTAAAAAAGCTGCATATATCTCCTTTCCCCTACTCATCCTTAAATCCACCGCTTTTATTATTGTAAAAATGTGATCTTGAGTTTGTCTTTCTTCTCTAAAGGCAGTTTGTTCTTCTTCCATCTTTCCTTCTACTTCCTTTCTCAATCTTCTTTCAATTATTCTTGTGTACAGTTTAAGGGGCACTGATGATAGGCATATCGCTCTATAGTTCTCACATTTCAACGTTTCTCCTTTCTTATAAATCGGTACTATAATATTTCTTTGCCAATCCTTCGGTATTGTGTCGAGATTCCATGCCTCATTCATTATTTTAACCAAATAATTATGTGCCCTGCCCCCTGCGTAATTTATCATTTCTGGTGATATCTTGTCCCATCCTGCTGCCTTTTTGAGTTTCATTTATCCCATAGCAATCTCTAAATCAATTCTATCTATAGGTATTTCTTCCGTCAAACTCTCTTCTATGGAAGATCAGTATAACTAACATATTGGTTCGTGTGTAGCGTATGTTTCTAAATAAAACTTAAGTTATGACAGTAGGCTTCAAAGTGTTGCGTTCAGAGTTATTAATATATTGTGACATTGTGGGTTCGTAAAATTAAAAGTCCAAGTTGCAGAAATTCAAAATGCTCTTTATTTCCGTAGAAACACACTTTTTGTACACCCCTGCCAACAAGATGACGTAACATAAACCAACACAATCTCTCGTCACTTCTGCACACGTAAATATACAAGATTTCACTTTCAAATCACAGTCCTCACTTTCAAATCGAGTCCAATTACCACTGTCCGATACATTAGCCACGGCTTCTTTTATATCTCCACGCACTGTTCCAGAAACTATTGGAATGTTCTCTAACCTTCAAGACGGCACCAGACGAAAGACGAACCTTCCAGTCATCTATCTTTATCTGTTTCGGCAAAGCTTTTATCTCCGCAGTGCACTATCTGTTCCTTTGTTCGTGCCAACCGCAACAATGCGATCGGCGACAGTATTAAAATGAGAGAATTTCTGGTAGTAAACCTTTATTCTCTCCGTACTCCAAGATAACGAAATTAAAAATAACAAAACACTGCCAATAATCAAATCCCTCTAGGAGCACAAAAGACTTAGTAATTAAAAACTAAAGATGGCGTTGGGCGTCTTCAATCTCCAATATCCTCCTCTTTAAATTGTCAAGTCACTCTTACACAACGGATATCGGTCCATTCAATATAAATATAAAACATAGATAAGATTATTGTATTGAGCACTACTAATCATATCAGTGATTTTATATATTTTTCTACACTGAAATCCGAGAAAATTACAACAATTTTGAAACAGAAAATTATTTATAAAAACAGTCCAAATGCATGATGTTTGTATGCTCTAGCACAGGGCAGGATTACTAACAAATATAGATTTGAATGCCCCGGTGTAGCTGGTAACTACATTTGCCTCCCTCCCTCTTGTGGGCTTACACATCCAGCAGTGGGAGACCCATCCGGAGGATAAGGATTAACAGAGAGCAATGCTGAAACTCCCGCCCGCAATTGTCGACACTGGTCTTGGAGTGTTGGTACTCCTGTAACCATTAAGGACTTCCGCGCGACTCCGTGGCTTATCTCCTAGCCTCCTCAGCGTCTCTCACTTCATCCTCTACTCCCGAGGTTTTAGCCCCAGTGTTGGACGCCGTGGTTGAGATGTCCACCTCCCTTGTGTATCGTGTACCCATATTCCCTTCTGCTTACAAGAAAATTGGCGGTAAAATAAAATTTAACCTTATTAACATGAAGTAGATAGAGGAGTAGGAGTTTGCCTAAGTAGTTTCTACAGTATTAGTCGAGAAATTTATGTGAGTGTAATACCTGAGATTTATTTTTTCTTTCTCTACCACGTATATAGTAGTTAGGGAAGGCACTTCATTTCACTCAAAAATTAGATAACGGGGTTTCACTGAAAATTCTCGTTTCGAGCTCCTTTGTATGAAATATGGTCATCTCTAGAAATGGATTTTCATTTGTCTTCTATCCTCGTTAAGTCGTTCGTAGGAAGGCAAAAGTTTTCTCGTGTACTTCGTTGTTGCAGCACTTAACCAGTAGATGTCTTAACTCCGTTCCGTAAGAGATTCTCAACATATAGATGGCAGCAGCATCTTCATTGTACTACATTTCTGAAAATACGTTGAAGTTGTCACATTGGAAACAGAAAATGATGAAGCTGATATGCTGATATAAGCTAACTGCATATAAGCTGAATAATTTTATTTATCAAGCTTTCAACATACTACTCACTGAGACGTATTGGAGTAACATCTTTTAATTATGTCTCTGATACTAACTACATGTGTAACACTCGTGAGTCGGCCTGGAGCCTGTCCCAGCCCTATGCCATAAATACAGGTGTACCACAAGGTAGTGTCCTTGGGCCCCTGATTTTTCTGGCATACATAAATACCCTTCCAACCCTAAGAGGCTGCAACCTGTATCTGTTCGCCGATGATACCGCTAAAACAACTGTGTCAAAACGGCATGAGGTTGCTGTGCAAAGAGTACAGACCTTTGCTAACATGTTGTACGCCTAGTTTGCGACCTGGCGATTAAGCTAAATGCCACAAAATCCCAAGCAATCACTTTCACTAGACGAGAGCTGCAGGACGTACCCATCCTAAGTATAGGTGGTACAGAAATACCTTGGTCAACACAGGCAACATACTTAGGCGTGCTTCTGGACATGCGCCTCACATGGAAGGATCATATAGCAACGGTGGCTAACAAAGTTAGCAAAAGGATGGCCATGTTATATCCGCTATATAACCGCAAGTTGCCAATGGCTCTCCACAACAAGCTTCTGCTCTACAAGTAGGTATTAAGGCCGGCAATGACACACGCCTGCCAAATCTGGGGTGCAGCAGCCAAGACTCACCTCTCCAAACTCCAAGTCCTCCAAAACCGCTTCTTTCGGACTGCAGTTGCAGCCGAATGGTATATCCCAAATCAGAATATCCATTTAGACCTATCCTTTCCAAAACTTTTCGATTACATCCTACAACTGTCCCACTCTTTCTATCCAAAATTACCAACCAGTTTCAACAGCCTCATCCGAGGACTTGGAGAATACGACCTAGAAGCCTCCTTAGGACCTCCTTAATTTTCAAACTACATCTTCAATAATCATTCTATCCCTGACTATTTATCACCCACCCTAAATTAAATAACCACCATCAACCCACCATCATTACCTAATTAACCCTCATAATGCCAGTAAGGGACCTAGTCCCGGTATGGCACTAGTCGAAGGTCCCTCCTTTGCTTAGGAGGATTCCCTTCAACGACACCTCTGTGCTGTGTCTGTGTGTTGAACTGCAATTCTTCTGTTGGAATTTTTGAAAACGGATGAAGCTCTATAGTGAGTCTAATCCGTAAATTATCTGATATTGTGTCTTTCAGAACACGTGCATATATGTATTAGTATATCTTCACAGATCGTGGGTTGTGCTCAATGATATCTGGCCGAGTTTATTTCAGAGGATTGCAGCTGGAGGGGAGGGCAGGTCAGTTGCAAGTAAACATCTGCAAGTTGTGCGTGTCTCCCGGTTCCAAGAGAGCAATTAGAAATGGCGCCTTATTTATAGCAGCAAGTTAGGAAATAAGGTGCTACATTCAGAAACGCGAGAAGTAATAATCAATGTCTATAGATTTATGAAAAAAGGAACAATGTTCTTGTCCGCAATGAAAATCTGTCTGAAAACAGTTAGAATTAGTAAGGAAAGAAAAACCATTCATTCTGGTGCATTAAATTGAAGTAGGCACAAGAATTACCACTTGCAGTCAATTCCTTGAACTAGAGTGTGTACATAAAACATGTGAGTGCAAGGCATTTAAGCTTTTTTTTTTTTTTTTTTTTTTTTTAAATTTTTGGAATCATTCCGATTATTCTGTCAATAATACACTTTAGTATCAAATAATGACCTCTTAACATAAAAAAGAGGTTATCGGAGTAATAAAACACAACACAATTATAGGTTTTACTCCAATTTAATGTAAGTGTAAGAATTATATAATTTATGTGTATTTTTAAACTACTTCAAGTACAGAAATTGTAAAAAAAAAAACTATTTTTTTATTTTTTTCTCTAACCAATTAACTTATTTCCTTCGCACATTTTCCAATATATGTATTGCATCATTCATTATGTTCTCTGACTTCTCAAGAGCGAAGCTAGTAGACCACTTGTGGCAGGAAACCTATGTCATTCGCAAGAAAGTAAATTATTTCTTACTAAGGTTAATATGTTTGTTGGGTGTCACCATTCAGTCTGCTTTGTTCCTTCGCAGTGTTCACCATCTTAATCGTACTCGAGAAACTTTAGGCCTTGTGTGCATCTCTCTGGGTTGTCTTTCAGCCGTTCGTTCACTTCATCCCTTACTCACTGAGGAGTTAGGCAATAGATGTGTGTAAGTCATAGTGTGCTTAGTGCCCTACTTTCTTGTCTAACCTTTAACTTTTGCGATGTCCCAACCATGCCGGCCCTCGTAGCCATGGTCGCTAAAGCGTATGTCTCTAGTGTTCCGTCCCGCGTAGAAAGGCGCGGGTTCGAGTCCCGCCTTGGGCATGGGTGTTTATGTGTATAGTGAATATTTGTAAAACTAGGGAAAACAGATAAGAAAATAAACGGAAAATAATTGAAAAATCGGTTAAATAAGGAAAGAAAAAGGATGTGTGCCGTAAGTTGCATTCCTTCTTTGTACAGACACTTCGCTCACAGAAAAATTGCATTCATGTGCTCTCTTGTGAAGAAATATATCATTGAACTTCTTTTCATGGTTTTGTTTAATTTATTTATTTTATAACACATGATAATTTGCATTATTCTCTAGTTAATTAAAATATAAGCTCTACGCCCTTTAATTGCTTCTCGCTCTCTCGCTCTCTCTCTCGCTCTCTCTCTCTCTCTCTCTCTCTCTCTCTCTCTCTCTCTCTCTCTCTCTCTCTCTCTCTCTGTGTGTGTGTGTGTGTGTAAGTGGAAGAGAGTGTGCATATATTCATATTTTACCTAGATAGATTCCTATTCTTATCCTCGTATTTTAATAGCAATCATAACACAATTACTAATAAAACAATATAAAACCAGAACAACAAATATCTATTTTCCAGCCTTAATTTCTTACTTCTTCATCTAGTAATGCTCCCTAAAAACCGTATCTAGATAAAAAATTATCATGACAATCAATTCCGTTGGCTCTTTACCTAGTTAAAGGTTCCTTTCTTTCTTCCAAAAGGTTCACAGAATTTTCAATCTAAAGGCATTCCTGAAACTAGAAAAGAAAAACTGAAAGTGTACGAAAAAGAGTAATAATGTATTAATACGTTGTATCGCCTTATTTTCAACAAATATTTGTGTATTAATTTGCATTTTGCTTGTTTCTAGCCCCTTATCTCGTATTCCCAATTCCTCTTTTGTTCCATCGATCTCAACTCCTGTGACATCTCTCCCATGTAATCTTTATCCTATTTTAGGAGACTAACTGCTTCCCACTGTTGCTACATTTCAATCAGTACTTATTTTCAAACTGCTCTACACCGACTTCCTTGCATTCATCTTCACCCATCAAGATATTTTCCTTCCTACACCAAAATTTAACTCCCACTCTCGTTACCGCAATCGCCGAATGTCTTCATACACTTTTCAGAACAGTTACTTCATACAGATTTTTCGGAATGTAAGTTTATGATGGCGATTAGCTTTACTGCGATCCTAAGCCAGCATGTAGAACTATCTGAATGGATTTCTTCTCTTTTCTTCTTTCTTCTTCTTCTTCTTCTTCTTCTTCTTCTTCTTCTTCTTCTTCTTCTTCTTCTTCTTCTTCTTCTTCTTCTTCTTCTTCTCTTCTTCTTCTTCTTCTTCTTCTTCTTCTTCTTCTTCTTCTTCTTCTTCTTCTTCTTCTTCTTCTTCTTCTTCTTCTTCTTCTTCTTCTTCTCTTCTTCTTCTTCTTCTTCTCTTCTTCTTCTTCTTCTTCTTCTTCTTCTTCTTCTTCTTTTCTTCTTCTTCTTCTTCTTCTTCTCTTCTTTCTTCTTCTTCTTCTCTTTCTTCTTCTTCTTC
>CM060950.1:335963058-336022041 GCA_030765055.1 Mantis religiosa
AACACATGCTTTGCGATCGAGTTCTGTTATAGCCATAGAGCAATTTGCAATTGAATATCCCCTGACTTAAATATTGAGCTTCAGGAAAACACGAGTGAAAAATTACCGATCACTTCATTGGTTTAAAAATATTAAATGATATTTTAAATCTCATGCAAATTATAATGTATGGTTTCATTTCCAATTATTTCAGTACATATTTTGCATTCTTTAAGCAAACATTCGTAATTAGTTATGTAACAAACTGAAGCGGCTGACAGTGAAGTAAACTAAGTATTAAGAATAACTAAATACTCTAGCAACACAACTTTACTGTTACTTATCTTATTTACAATCCTTTGCTTTTTTACCGGTTTCCAAAACAAATCTGTTTCATTTTCAACCTGACAACTTGACACTGACACACTGACTGGCTGACCTTGGCCACTTCCGGAGTTTGAAGAATAGCTTCCTATCTTACTGCCATCTACCGAGGACAACACAAACTTATTAATGACATCTACTTATGGGACATCAAAATTCATCACTAGATTTTTGTTTTTCAAAATAAGTATTTTCTCCCAAGCCATTATATCTATCAGTTCATTCAATAATTTCAATATTTTAACTTCTGGGTTAATTTCATGTTTAGATGACCCTAAATGATCAGCCACTGCCGATTTGTCTGCTTGTTTATATTTAATATTTCTGAATTGTTCCTTTGATCTGGGTTCTAAATTAGTTTGGTCCTACCAATGTAAATCTTACCGCATTCTAAACAGTTAACTTTATAAATACCAGATTTCTTGTATTCTAATGTTTGCCCTTTTTAGAGAAATGTAGTAAATGTTTTACGCTATATTTATTTTGAGGTTCCAGTATTATATCATGTACAAAGGACTGTAAATAAGATAAGTAATATCAAAGTTGTGTTGCCATCGTTTTTAATTTTTCTTAGTAAGCACTCGAAAACCTATATGTTGCCCTTGGGAACTTAATAAATTCAGACTTCAAAGTAACGATGTTAAGATGAGCATTTGGTCCGCCCTACATTCATGTTTCAGGATAAAGGAAAACCTCGTCTAAAACACCTCACTTTTAAGACACGTATAAAGAAATTGGAAGTTACGACTGTGAGGCAGAAGCGCTACCAGAGAGACCGGGCTATGATTATTCTTGGATTCAAGTATAAATGATAGGCAACAGCAAATGACTGCTGTAATAGTATCTAATTTATAATGAACCAATATTTCACCTACGCGAAAGGTGTAGCTATATATTCACTGTAGAGTACTTCCAGTCTCACACACAAATATTAGTTTGCTAGATATTTCATTTGAATATTTTCTAGCTAGTGTTCGTTTACTGGCAATAAAAAACACTTGAATGATATTACCGCCAGAGCCAATTCTGGGCAGACACAGACGGTTGATTGAAACTTTCATTGCTTAGTCAAAATGTTTTTTCCTGTAGGAAAAACCTATAAAATTAAACTACTGTCCCCTGTGTAACCTATGTCTATAATAGTGCACTGAGACCTTACAGTCATACTACATTCCCATCTCACTCACCCACAACGGTTTATCTTTCTATCTATTCAAAATGTAACAGATACGTTTACAGAAGTAATTTCATAGGCCATTTCTTTGAAGATACAAGATGCTTTAGTTACATGTTGCTATTTAAAAATTTTATCAACGCAAGCCGCCTTTTTCAAAGTCTAAGCTGTTTCTATGAAGTCACAAGATAAACCGAATGCGCGGATGGAGATCTTAAGATGCATTAATATTGTCAAATTGAAAGCAAAGAACATCCCGAAAATCGTAAATGGGATAAAATAAGTTGTCATATATTTCGCTCTTTAACAAGGTTAGATTTAATAATACCTTTTTGTTAATGTGTTTCGGGATAAAAGTGGAAGAAATGCTTCCAATATCTATTCAGAAGCCTCTATTCTGAGACCTTTTCCAGAAAATTCGAGGTACACATTTTGTTTGTCATGCAGATCTAGTGAACATACAACATACTGATCAAATCCTTAGAAAAAAGTTATATCTTATCGCGTTTTCTTATCAATTACTATTGTGTAGGTGTGGAATACTTGGACCATATGGTTTAAAGTTAACCTACCTGCGATCAACAGGAGAAGTATTGAATTCCACCCAAAAAATTTGACCCTGAAATTTCCGAACAAATAAATGTTCATAGACTTTCAGCATCAAATTAGCAAAAGCTCCTTCAGGGTGAATTTGTGCGCGCGGGTGTGTAAATGTATGTGTGACAACTGGAGGACCTAACTCGAAAATGTAAACGAACTTGATATTTGAGTTTTTCCACAAGAGTGGCTCTGTAATTTATCGAGCATTTTGGTTATATCAAAATGGCGCTACTCATTTTGATTGAAATACCAGAAAATACAACACCTTTTAAGATAAATGAAAAGTTTTCCTTGAATTTTTCCGGAGTTTTATAAATAGTTTGCACTATGGATAAGGTTTGTGTAACGGGTAAACCATAAGAGCTAAGGGCATCTTACTACGCAGAAATATAAATTCCGTTAAGACACACAGTTTACGTGAAGTACATTTTTTGTAGCAGCAGTCACTTCACAGATTTTACGTGACATTTGTTTTAATTTAAATATACATGTAGATTTTCTAAAGTGCACGTCGTTATTCTTTTTTTTATCTCTTGGCCGTGCGAAGGGAAGGGAACTTTCAGGCTATCATATAGCGAATAGCACTTGAAACATTTGAAGATCGCTCGAAGCCACCTGCATTCCGATGTTCTCTTTCATCTTTAAGGAGGTACGCAAAATGTTCTGTAACTACAAACATTTGTCTAGATTAACATTAAGTAGATAGGCAAAATGTATTTAATTATTGTGCACGAAATTGAGTAGAGAAAACTATGAATGTATTGTCGCGAAGCAGTACCTACGATCGCGCGGCTTGTTTACACGAAGCGTGTACACAAATAGCCTGTACATAAAGATAACATGCAAATAGGGGTCTGCCGAAGCAAACAAACTGAGATAAATGGAAATTTCTAGTTACTTCTTGACTGATAGAGACGGTTCGGGATCTGGTTTATTTTCGAATAATCTAGAAATTATCAGAGAGGTATTTAAAGAGGCGACGACTCTGCAGGAGTCGAGCTGCAAGTTGTAAAACAGTACTTGTGTAACACGAGTGTTGAGAGCTGATCAGAACGTTGTGTGTCATCGACCTTGGTAGACTGTGTTTATATGACGCGATGTTGTTACGTGAGAATTGAACAGTGTATTCCCACGCAAATAAAGAACAATTTTTATTTTCTGCAAATTGGACTTTTAATTCTACGAACCCACAAAGTCACAGTATTGTTATAACGTTTTACTTTTTGGTCTTATGACGAAAGCTGATTCCACGCATTTTATCTTCAGTTTTGGGAAAAAAAAAAATTGCCTGTCATGATGCTAGGTCTACATATGTTAGAACGTTCTGAAGTTAAGTACATCCAAAAACTCCTGCTAAAGGTTTTTGGTATATTAGCGGTTTATTGTCATGATGTAACAACGTTTAAATGTTGGCCCTATTTCTGGGCTTTTTAAACATTATAAGCTAATTGTTGCATACCAATGGGCAGTAATGCTGCTGGAATCGTCTAACGGTACAGTAGCAATATGACTCGTTTTGGGGTGTGAACATCCTTTTACTAGTCCTGCATCGTGTCGTAATTTTGTATGCGTTGTTGACCACTGACGGTTGACCCTCCATTTACAGAATCATAAGAATACGTCCAAAATTCATCTCCAGTAAAGATATTCCAAACAAATTTGAAGAGTTGCATTAGAGTACTTGCAGAGTACTTTGCTCCAACCTTGGCGTTGTTGAGTTTTATTGGCAGTCAGTTAAGGTGGAACTCATCGACCACAAAACTGCTGAAGTCTTAACTGTTGAGTAAAATATTTTAGATTTGACGAATACCAATGTAAAATATCGCCCGAAAAGTTCATTAGAACTACGTCCAATTACTTCAAATATTGTTTTAACAGCAACAATATTTCCCTAATTAACAGCAGTTCTTGGATGTTCTTCAAAAAATTCATTGCTGAGAGGAGGAAAAAAACATTCTGCTTGAATTCTGATATACTACAGTAATGCAGGTAACATCATTAGCAATGAATAGTGAAAATTAATGATGAATGACACAGAATAGTGTAAGTTTTCACACTAACACCTTCACTAGAAAATATTATCGAACAATGTATTCCTAAGTGCTAAAAGTACAGTTATTGGAAAATGATTTATACACACAAAAGAAATGTATCAAACATAAATAGTGAGTTTTTAACAGGATATGTATTTTCTGTACAGAAAGCTTTTGAATATATCTTACGGTTTTCCAACCATGCAAACATCACTAAGAATGAAGAAGACTTCCAAGAATATTCGCAGAGAAATCAAGATATACCCACATTTCATTTGTATAAAAATATCTTAAAAGTGTGGTAGTTGTATTAAAGCCGATTAAGGACATTTTTAAAACATTAAATTGTTTGCAACAATGTACATGTACGGGGTAGCTTGGGAAGGGAGATTCCTCTCTCTGAATCTCTCTCTCTCTCTCTCCCTCCCTCCCTCCCTCTCTCTCTCTCTCTCTCTCTCTCTCTCTATATATATATATATATATATATATATATAACTTATGTATATACTTTAATACAAACTTTGATATTTCACCTACATTCGACTTTGAGCTATGCTGTTTCAGGGCGAACATATACAGACTCACACAGGGAAGTCTCTAAGAAGTGTTGTGGAATTTCTACCTTCTCTGATTGGTGCATGCGGATAACAGAAAAATATCACTAGGTAAGAGAAAACAATGCGCAAATTCAGCTTTCCACTTTGTTACTGTTTAATTGATCGATGTTCATTTTTGTTCTTGGGACCTTGTAATTGTGAATTGCCAAAATACTCCATGCTTGCCCTTTACCTTTATAATATCATATACATCTGCCACAAATGTAGAAAACATGCTATATGAATTGATCAGGAAATTCAAATCACTAATAGCTTATATACCCAAATAAAATCAGTTTACAACACAGCTAGCTTGTTAAAGGGAACAGGCTAATTTCGGAAATTATAGGAACTCCTCTTAGCGTATTATATGCAAACTACATCACAATCATGAGGAACAATGGGAATGTATGATGTAATTAATACAAAAAGCAAACTGAGGTGGCTAGGTCCGTCTATATATACTCATTTCCTGGTACTTCCTTCCTCATCCAAATTCAATTCTTCTTTTGTTATTGCGTTTGTGTACATTCTAAACGAACATTCTTTTCTAATAATAAAGCGCATTTGAATCTAAGCTAGAAATAAACGATTTACCCATATGACAAACAAAGTTGTGTATTAAATTGCCATTATTCATCTTCGGTGTAAGATATTACAGGTAGAGCCATCTATGGACAGCAGAGAGCACTTTTTGAAATTGATATTGCCTCTAGGCCAGTAAGTGTTTCTGAAATAAAATCGGTATAACTATAACATATCCCCGTGTAATAATAAAATATATCATTTAAATAACGACTGATATCCTATTATCACACTACATTCTCGAGCCACTCCACCAAAAAGGCATATCCTTCCATCATTCCCAACTTTTATGTATATGTTTACCAGGGGCGGCCGGTGAGGTATTGTATTGATGGTGCCATAAATAAATAAGGGTTGTTAAAATATAAATATGTGCACCAATTACGAACGATTTAGGTAACCTTATCGATAATCCAAGCTATTCTATAATATACTGTACCATAAAAAACGTACAGGGAAACGGAAATAGATATTTATTACAGCTGTACTCTTTTGACGGTCATCTCCAATTAAGGGTTCGATTTCTTTCAGAATACACTCCGAGATAGACTGAGCATTCTGACCTTCTGGATTAACAAAATTCCAAAATCTTTCAACGGGGTTCCTTAAACGATGTATCGCGAAACAATAACCAACTGAAATTCGCAAGACACATGAGTGGTTTCATCCGCGATTATTGCAACATAATCCGCACGCTTTATTTCTTTGCGAACTTCCTCGTGATACACTACCAACATTCACTGCAGGAGTTCGTTTTGAACAGTCTTAGAAATGCCTTTGAATACTGATGACTGACTGAGATGCACTTGAAGTTCTTTATCCAACTCCGCACTAAACTGAATGAACTCACGAAAAACCCCCTTATTTTGAGAGGCGTCAGATTCGTCGTGTCCCCTAAGAGCCAGCTCCAAAGCACCACAGAACCGAATACAGTTTATAATTAAGTTCAATATATACCTGTTCTTGTTTACTTGTTTGTTATGGCTGTTGTTTTAAAAATCCGTACTCACGATGAACTACAGCATTACAGGAGCACATACAGAACTGCTCTACCATTGCTTTACAAAACATGTGTCCAACACATGCTGGACGCGCGGGTTTTATGTTCCACCAAAAAAACTGCTGCTGTTAAATATGCACATGTTGAAATACTGTCTCTAAATTTTAAAATATAATACTATATTCACATTGAAACTCAATTAATTTTATTTGTAAGGATATCTATGTGTTGTGTTTCTGCAACTGATTTCATTAAGCATTAATTTGCGTTTTGAAGTTCCTCAGAATTAACTGTAGTAGAATGGTGACACTGCATTAAAGGAAGGTATAGCGCGAAATGTATTCTTACCATTGTCTTTCGCTAGGTGGCAGGATCGTGGTTCTCTGAAGTCCCGTGTTTTACTGCACTCTAACGGGCAAAGCGTAAGTTATGCGCCAGAGAAATCCCGGCACTACCTTCTCTGACTTTCTTCCATAAGAAGCCGTGTATAAACAGAGATCTTAGCCCCTAGCCGTAACACAGGCGTTTATGAGCGTAGACGGTGCCGTTCTGGAATCGGCACCAAGCTACGGAAAACAACCAAGAGAGAGCGCTGGCGTTCAACGCGCCTATTCAAACGAGGGAGCAACTACTCATAAACAATTCCTTTTGCGCAATTCTTATACACTTCTCTTTCTTTCGCTTTCATACAGATGGTGCCATGGCACAGCGGCACTACCTCAGAAGCCGCCCCTGATGTTTACAGAAGTGGATCCGTAGCCCATTTCGATTATGTTGGTCAAATCATGGCGTGTTTCAAACCTCATGCTATATCCGTGAAATCGCCAAAGAGACAGGAACGGTGACTAGGGGTTTTAAGATGTATATCGATACTGAAAAATGGAATCGAAAGACAAAGAAATGCTCCAAAACCACCAATGGGGTGAAGTATGTTCTAATAAATTACCCTCTTTTAACAAGAACCACTTTAACAAGATTTTGCTTATTTATTATAATTTGCAAATTGGATGATCTCTTTACAAAAATTTGGAAAATATAAAGCACATCCGAGATATTTGCATAAATATTCATGATACAAATTTTATTTGTGTTGCAAATATATTGATCAACATTAAAGTTACCGTATCCCAGAGTAAATGTGCACCAATAAATAAATTATTGAATTTTGTAACCGAGCCTTTTATTATATATTCTTTTAGCATACTTTTATAAAATTTCCAAAGACATCAACTGAAATATTTGTGACTTGTGCTTATGAATCATGATCCTGGTTATTTCATGGCATTAATATACATTGCATTTAGAGTACTCTATTTCACACAGTTATTTGTTATCTTAAGATTACGTTTGCATACAATTAATACGTAGTAAGACAAACACAAATCTATGCTAAACCTAAATAACTTAATTACATGTCCTACAAAAGGTTTATAAATTATTGTCGTTCTTCTTCCATGGTATAAGATATTATATATAAGAGCTTTCGATGGACAGAAGTGAGATGTTTCTTGGAGCTTACCTTGATTCTGAGCCAATAAACTTGTCTTCTTCCTTTACTTTCCTACTTGTACCACTAACGTGCTGTTAGAGTTTTCTTGTTCCTCTATCCCTTGTGAGGTCGGACTTGGGAAACAGAAGCTTTGGATCCGATAGAGAACCAGAATAGCGGATCAGCCCAATGCCTGGTATGAAGGTGATGGAAGTGGAAGTTATATAAGAAGGCGAGATGAATAAGTTGATGGAGCAACTGGTGGAATACTGCCGTGGGAAACCGGATTACCCAGCAAATCCTGTCCCAACGCAATGTTGCCCACCACAAATCTTCATTTGCTGTCACCTGGGATCGAACCCGGGCTGCCTTGGTGAGAGCCAAGTGGTCTAAGCACTTCCAATAAGCTTATCGCGGAGTAAAATAGGTGTTGCAAAACTATATTCTGTGCGTAAAATAAGGTTCTAATAATACTCTTAAGTTTTACAATCACAGTAAATTTCCAACCCACTCGTTCAAACCGACGTATTATTCCATCTCTTTTAAATTCGCATATGTATTTACACAGTTAGTTTCGTAACCCATTTGGATATAGTTGGTGAAATCATGCAATCCATTGAGTAAAGTGATGCGTTTAATTTTGCTTAACAGATGTCCGAGAAGTGTGTCAGAGCCATTCTCACGCTTTCGAGAATAATCAGTGCGTTACCTGAGATGTTTGTACTAACGAAAATAAAGCCAGGGTAACATTTCGAGCAGTACAATAATATCTGCATTTTACTCCCATTACTGATAACTTGCAAGCCAAGTTTCTGAGCATGATCTAAAAATTGCAGGACTTATTCTTTCTGACAGTGTAGATATATGTAGTTGACGCTTTAGAGGCTCTGGTATGGACAACAACATATTATCGTCTCCAGCATTAACTCTATGAGAGGATAAGCAAGAGACAAATGCAGCCAGTTAATTCTCTTAATGTAATTGCAATTTACTTTCTTCTCGTTTTGAGCTACATAACAGGCGCTGCTGCTGGTACTGTGCTGTAAGTTAAAGCTGGCTCCATATTGACATTCTCCTTACTCAATGGATATTTATTTGGCTACCATTGTATAGCAATAATAAAGATTAATCACAGCAATTACTGTACATTAAAGCCATTATTATTATTATTATTATTATTATTATTATTATTATTATTATTATTATTATTATTATTATTATTATTATTATTATTATTATTATTATTATTATTATTATTATTATTATTATTATTATTATTATTATTATTATTATTATTATTATTATTATTATTATTATTATTATTATTATTATTATTATTATTATTATTATTATTATTATTATTATTATTATTATTATTATTATTATTATTATTATTATTATTATTATTATTATTATTATTATTATTATTATTATTATTATTATTATTATTATTATTATTATTATTATTATTATTATTATTATTATTATTATTATTATTATTATTATTATTATTATTATTATTATTATTATTATTATTATTATTATTATTATTATTATTATTATTATTATTATTATTATTATTATTATTATTATTATTATTATTATTATTATTATTATTATTATTATTATTATTATTATTATTATTATTATTATTATTATTATTATTATTATTATTATTATTATTATTATTATTATTATTATTATTATTATTATTATTATTATTATTATTATTATTATTATTATTATTATTATTATTATTATTACTATTATTACTACTATTATTATTATTATTATTATTATTATTATTATTATTACTACTATTATTACTATTATTATTACTATTACTATTATCATTGCTATTATTATTATTATTATTATTATTATTATTATTATTATTATTATTATTATTATTATTATTATTATTATTATTATTATTATTATTATTATTATTATTATTATTATTATTATTATTATTATTATTATTATTATTATTATTATTATTATTATTATTATTATTATTATTATTATTAGAGTCCCATTCTGCATTGGGCGTAAAAGCCCCTCTAATTTTCCTCGGGCCTCTTTTTCAGACTTGAGGTTCTTTACAAACTGGGATACGGTTCCATCGGCTTTACCTCCCTTCCGAAGTAAGCTATGCTAAGAAAGTTTTTTATGTTCAGAAAATTCATTACATGGTTTTAAGCCACGAGCTCGAAACTAGAGCTAGCATGGTAGCCTTAGACAACAGAAAAGGACTTTAAGTTTTGGTGAATGTATAGATCCATAAATGTAACCGTACAGAAATGCAACTTTAATTGAGGTCTACGCTGGATAGTACTCGTGCAATTAGAGCAGATAACAGGCCCCTGTCCGCATTGGCATTCGAGAAAGCCTTTTTACTTCCACCTTGAGGTTGAACGCTGAATGAGTTAATGCCGCTTTCAGTAGTTACTGAGCAATAAGGTCATACGCGTTGATTCCATAGTTACTTTTACCGTTTCAGGTCAAGCTGCAACAGAACACTGTATGCAACTACTGAGTTACTATTGTGATGATTCGTATGACACGTCTTTTGTTGAAGTTGTTGTTGTTGTAATGTTTTGTCCGCCAAAGTTAAGTCATATCGGACAGTGAATAAAATGGGTGAAAAACTGATCAAATGCATCTAGGGTCCATGGAGCTTAGAGCTACCTGACATTCGTCTGTAAGGATAAAGGAACACCTCGGAGAAACCTTAACCAGGTAACTCACCCTGACTGAGATTCGAGCTCCGGACCTCTTGAACGTGAGGCAGACATGCTACCATCTACGCTACCGAGGCGGCATTCGTATGGCACGTCTATGTCCATCAGTACAATGGAATTAATTTGTGGCCCTTCGTGTGATAGGTAAAGCTGCATCAGTACACTCGGTGTCGGCTATGGTGCCAATCTAGTTCTACTTCATGCCTGACGTCAAGCTACGCCAGGACACTACGTGTCCACAACGAAGTACTCCAGTGATGCTTCGCAAATCAGGTCAATTTGCACAGTGCGCTGTGACAATGAATATTAGACAGTACACTTTGTTTAAACCGTTGACGTTTTTTGCACAGCCCCTTCAATCTGAACTTACTGATTGAAACTCAGTTCAATGTGGGTCATTAATGACTTCAAGTAGTGCTTTACTCGTGAGGCCAAGTTTGAAG
This sequence comes from Mantis religiosa, assembly GCA_030765055.1. Taxonomy (NCBI): domain Eukaryota; kingdom Metazoa; phylum Arthropoda; class Insecta; order Mantodea; family Mantidae; genus Mantis; species Mantis religiosa. Next base: position 335,974,086 of record CM060950.1, read on the forward strand.
AGAGTCGGTGTACTGTGTGTAAATAAAGCTGCTCTAGAGACCTATCACTCATGGATTTAAAATTAGAAGGAATCAGTAACAAGTATGTTTGCAATAAGGTTCTTTAAGTAGCGCTTCTTTCTTGATTTCAAATTGAAAGGAGTTAGTGGACTTAATTTCTCCAGTGCAGTTCCTCCGGCGGCGCTTTATAAGACAGGCCAGGTTTGAACGGAGAGCTCTGTATGCGAGCTATGAAATTCCTCTAGTGGCACTTCATTCGCCAGGTCAAGATTGGAAGGAGGGAGGCTCTGTATGTCAGCAACGGAATGCCTCTAGAAGCGTTTCACTACTCTAGTCAAGATTGGAAGTAGCGAGGCTATGTCAGCAATAGAATTCCTCTAGAGGCGCTTCACTCCTCAAGTCAAGATTGAATAGTGCGAGGTCCTATATGTCAGCAATGGGATTCTTCTATAGGAGTTTTACTCGTCAAGTCAAGATTCAAAGTGGTCATTGTACTATGTCAGCATTGAGGTTTCTCAAATGGCTCTGCACTCATAAGTTCTAGTATGGAAAGAGCCATCAGTGTGTCAGCAAGGGAGGGTCTTAACTCGTCAGGTTAAGATTGAAAAGAGTCTGTTCCCTGTGGGTAAGAAATTAAGTTAATCTCGTGGTGCTTTACTTATCAGTTCAAGACTTAAGGGAGTAGATGTACTGTGTATGAGCAGTGGAGCTCAACCTGTGGTACTCCAGTAGTAATGCTAGGATTTAATGTGGTCAGTGCACTGTGTGTCAGCAATGAGGCTACTGCACCGGTGCTTCAGTATTCATGCCAAAACTGAAAGTGTGAATGTGCCGTGTGTCAGTTAACACGGCTATAATTCGGCATGTAAACTACGACATTGGCGGACTAACCAATCTGAAAGACGACTGGCCGAGCACCAAAATCTGTATGTCTTGCAGTCTTTCTTTCTCAGTTGAGGTCTTAGAAACCTTTCTTCGAGCGTACAGTAGATTGCTGGTATGCTCCTCTCGACTAATTTATCAATGTACAGACAGACGCAGTACTATTAGAGCGACATTATGATTTAAACTTGAACGTGAATCACTCTTAGTCTAGTTCAATTTATGAAAAATTGCACACAAGTATATGTGGAAACAAAATATTGCAAAAATAAGGCCAGCAAAATCTAACCATTTGAAGTAGGTATCGCACAAAAACATTTTATAAAGAATAAAACTCCGTTTTTATGTTATTTTAAGTGGAATACTGTTCTGTAATGTTATTAGTTCTAATTGTAATTGCAATGAACGTCTGTTACATTGAATGCATACGGCTTGCAAAACAGTTGCAAATCTTTTCTTTAGTGATAACTTTTGTTAATTTTTCTTTAAATGCATTATACAGCTTATCGGGAATTACTGTATGCTTTGATACACACCAGGGTGTTAATTTTTCAAATAATCTAACCATGGAATGGGGTATGTGATCTGCTGTGTTAGTTGACGCTGCCAAAGGCGTATTTTCCTCATAAATGCCTTCACTTGTATCTTGTGTTCTAACGTGTCATCCTCAATGAAGGGTCCCTAATTATAACTGCTGGCTATTTCTATACACGCAGATAAGCAGGTACTGTGGTGGGGTGAGCATCGATCGCAATTTTTGGGATACGAACAGCGTTGGCTACCCGGTCTGTTCTAAACCTCCAAGAGCAGCTGAACTTCCGGCCGGTCGAAGGGTAGAAGAGAGTTGTATTTACTTGGTCTGACTTAAGCTGTGTTAACATGGAACATATTACAGACTGGCAAACATCCTATGCAGACACGTACACAAAATCATCAATGTTGTGTCCGATATCACCTCTAATTCAGATATTCAAAAGCAGCAAAGAATTTTAGTTACATTAGGTGACAGTTTTATATTTTTTATGGCTCTGTCGTTCCATGCAGAAGCCTATTTTGTCAAATGCTTCAACCTGTAGAACCGAAGCACGGTAACCTGACTGGACTGAAGCAGTTATTTATTCTCCCTACAAAATTACAAATATTGGTAATAATTTACTATGAATTTCACCGCCTGAAATTATTTAATACAATTTTTATAAAAACTGATGGATAAAGAAACATTGTTAGGTTGTATTAGCAACTCAAAATATATAGGAGTAAATTTATATGGAATCCTCTGATCATAGTTAAGTGGTTAATAAGTATAGCTCTTGCGCGTGTACGTGCGTGCATGTGTGTGAAGTTAATCCCCAAGAAGGTATATAATATGAAAATGAGCACTGTCTGTGGTCACTTGATGTTCATTTGTGCCTCAAAAGTTCATAAATAATAATTCGGCTACGGATTTCGCAAGCAGTTTGCTTCAGGTTATCTACACACAAAGCATTAGATCCGTCGCACAAAATGTACAGAGTTGTGGATATGAATCACAGGTAAGAAAGGGGGGCACGATTGGCTGACAGCTGCATTCGTACAATTTGGTAAATAAATAACTAAAGCATGGCAATGATATCGAGTGAGAAACATATGCAGCCTTATATTTACATATTTCCCATTACCTTACGCAATATATACGGACTAACAATGTAGGGGGACATGAACATCGAGGAAACCTGAGTATGTAAGGAATGCAGGGGATCCGAGACCGTCAGCGCAAATCAGAGGAAACTGGAGCAGCTTCAAGAAGAAGCACGGGAACTACACGTTAAGCTACAACACGCGGAAGATATCATTCGGAGGCTCGAAGATGAAAACCGTCAACTGAGGGAGCATGGTGAAGAAAGAGTAAAAGAAGAGCAGAAATCTTGCCTAATAGTCGGTGACACTATTGTGAGACATGCTGGAAATCCAACGGCGGAGGTAGTTTGCTATCCTGGCATTAGAGGTGACGGTCTGCTGAGGGAAATCGAGAGAAAGCAAGAAGAGATGGAAGGCAAATATCGGACAATCGTATTACATGTCGGGAGCAATGGCTTGCGGAGAAGTGTTAACTATGTGTTGGGTGACATGTACGACTTAGTTAACAGGACAAAACAGCTGTTTCCTTCAGCAAAAATAGTCGTCAGTGGAGTACTAAGACGACGCGACTCCAGCTGGAGAAAGGTGATGCAGGTAAATGAAGCTTTTCATGGGTAGCGGAGCGAATTGGTGCTCAGTTTCTTGACCCGAATTCGTGGATTGAAGACTGGGACAACGGACGGGATGGGGTACACTTGAACCGAAGAGGATCGTCAAAGCTGGCAGCTTTGTTCGCGAGGGTGACGAAGTGGGCTGACGACAACGAGCAGCAAGTGCAGCAATGACACCAACTTCAGGAAAACGTAGATTTTCAGGTAGGGGCTGAAACAGTTATTTTATGTTGTCCCCAAAGAGTTTCAAATATTGTATTATGTGCGGTTAAGTAGAGTGAGTCATGCACAGAGAAGCTATGTAAGTGGAAATGACGTCACAAAAGTGTTGAATAACAAACTTATTTGTGATTGGTGTGACGCGTATATCGTAAAACGTGGACCAATCAGATATAAAAGATTTTACGTTGCCATGGAGGATATTCAATATTCCTCTAGGGGGATCGAACTATTAGCGAAGTGCTAATGGGTAGAAAAAGAGGAACTGGTGATTCTTCTCCTAACAGTCGTCGTGAACGGATGTAAAATTCTCTTCTTAAACGCCGTTGTGTGCGGAAGAATATAAGTCTATTCTCGTAACAATCATCGAGTATAACTAGATAATCTTTACATTAAATATCATCGCTAGAAGACACACAATTTAATTATTATACACGGTAGTGAACAAACGTATAAAACTTTTGATTCTTGCACGCATCCAGATATAAACGCGTCACATCAAGTGAATCTTGTGTAAGAATAGTGTTATAAATGTTGTATCATACATTTTGTTCGAACTGGTGTTAATTGAAGTAAGGAAATAAAAGTTTCTACACTATTTAATACAGAGGAAAATGATTACTCATTTTACGTAAAATTTCCTTCCGCCGTACCACCCCTGTAAAAGAAGATATCTTGCTCAACCGACTGAAGCCACGCCGAGGTAAGCTGGGACTTCAAGAACCATCAATTCCAACCCTGTTCCAAATGGTCACCTCAACGAGGGGCATAATTCGTCATCCATCAATGCGATTCGACATAAGTCCTGTTACAAAATGGCGCCCAACGTGGGGCTCGAATAGGCAGAAGGAGGATTACACCACAGGAGAATAAATAGTGTAATGGACAGGTAACTTTGATTCAAGAAAGAAGAAAGAAGAAAAGTGAGTACGGAAAAATCTTAATAGATAATTAATAGAAAAAGTGACAAAATTATAATTTTCATTTTTTTATGTTATTAAGAAAGGGAAAAATATTACCTAAAATGGAAGGTAAAAAATTAACAGACAATAAGAATAAAAATGTTGGGGAAGGAGTGGAAAGACTAGTTAGTGATAAGAGAGCAGAAATACAAGAAGTCAGGGAAGTAGTGGAAGGAATGATTAGTGATGATGCAGGAACAAGTAGAACAGAAATTATGCAGAGTAAAGGTAATGAAATGATAATAGACAGGTTAGAGAAAATGATGAGTAATTTTGATGCTAAAATGGATAATTTAAGACAGGAAATAAAACAGAATTCAGAAAAGGTAGATCAAAGTTCAGAGAAGTTAGAAGCTAGGATAGATCAAGGTTTAGGTAACCTAAGAAATGAAATTGAGAAAGGAAGAGAAGAGTGTAGAGAAGGCATAAAATCTTTAAAACAGAAAATAGAATCTCATGATGGAGAAATGTCTAAGTTAAAAGAGATGTTTCAGGAAATGAAAATAAGTCAGGAAAATGTAGTAAAAGATATAAGAAGTGAATTGGCTAAGGAGTCAGAAATCCTTAAGCAACAACAAGTAGAATTTGTAGAAAAACAAAAAGTAGAAATAGGGGAATTAGAGAATAGAATAAGACAAGAAATAGATGTAGTCTTATTAGATAATTCACGGAAATACCATGAGGAAAATATTGAAATACAGAATAATTTTGTAAGAGAGGTAAATAGTATCAGAAATGATGTTAAACTAATGGCTACTGAGGTGCAAACACAACAAGATGAACTAAAAGTTAAATATGATGAAGTCAGTAAGTTGAATAGTGAAATGATTACAAGAATAGATTTGGCACAGGAAAGTTTTGAGAGAGAGAAAGAAAACATTAGCAAGCTGAATCAAGTTGTGATTGCATTACAGGCAAGCAAAATTTCTGAGAACCAGAGGGTAATAAAATCTAAGAATATTACATGTATTGACTTACCTGGTAATTCAGGTAATATTGTACAAAACTTAGAGAATTATTTGGAGAGTGACGATACAGAATCTTTGTCACCTGATTGTGAAGTAAATGGTAATAGACAAATAAGAAACATGCACACACATACACAGTTACACAGTCAAGGTAACACAAATTGTACAAATTATTTGTTGCATGACATAAGTCCACCTACTTTCGAAGAAGAATCGGGAGACAATCCCAAAATATTTCTAAAGGAATTAGAAGAATATTTTAAAATTAAAAAGATTCCAAATGAATTTAGGATGATGATTGTTAAAAGGTGTTTGAAGAAAAATGCTTTAGAATGGCTGAGGTTAACACTAGCATCACATGAAACGTATAGTATGTTTAGGAATGTGTTTATAAATAGGTTCTGGGGTCCAGAAAGACAGAGAAGAATTAAAGTCGAACTGGCCACTGGTAAATTCGAGTTCAAGAAGGATGTGTCCATGACTGAATATTTCCTAAAACTTGCTAACAAAAGTAAACTTGTGAATCCAGATATGTCAGAAACCGAGATCGTGAATATGCTAATACGACATTATCCACCACACATTAGAAACCACCTAATTGTGGCTAAGCCCGTCGACTTTACTGATATGATTGAGTTACTATCAGAATTTGAGGCTCATAACCTTAATTCTGATTCTACTCATAGTCAAGTTGATCCTGACAAGACTCATATAGAACAAAAGCAAGTAAATAGACAGGAAGTAAGACCAACATTCAGGGAAAATCACAACCATACTAACCAAAACCAAAATAGTTTTAACCAAAATTGGGGCGGGGCACGTTCAAGAGACAACTATGAACGAAGAGAGTACAACCCCAGAAGGACATATGAATCGGTAGTGCCAGGTATAGGAAGGAGAATTCCAAATACTCCTAGGAGGAATTATAATAATGACCAACCTGTGGGAAATGTGAGGAGTAATCAGGTGAATCAACTGAGGTTTTACAGGGGAAATAACTTAAGAACAGGTTATCAAAGTAGAGGAAGAGGAACTAGCATCGAAGACTCTTCATTAAGAGATTTTGGGGGTCCTAGGTTTGAAAGGGCAGACAATAACCTAGAAAGGACACAGACTCAGGGAATAGAAGGAGAAATAAATAACGGTAGTACCAACCCAACTGCTAGTGTAACTACCGACCACACTAATGCGGAAAACTGAGTACCAAATCATTTTGTGCCTTGGAAAGTGGTTCGGTAGAAATGACACAGGGCAAAATCAAAATTCAAAATTTACCAGAAGATAAGCTCACTCTCTCCAGAAGTAAAGATCGGGAATTAGTAAATCCACCTCAGATTAACCTTCGTATAGGCGATAGCGAATATAAAGTATTGATAGACACAGGAGCTAGTTCATCAGTAATAAGTGAGAACTTATTCAAGGAATTACTATCCAAGTTTAGGATTGAATATTTAAACGTGTGTAATGTATACTGTAGCACAGCTATTGGGAAAAAGAAAGATAAAGTTAAATATCAAGCGTTAATTCCTGCGCGAATAGATGATTGGAATTTCAATTTTATCGTATTGGTAATACCAAACTTAGCTCGTGATATTATTATTGGCAATGATGTATTGTATGGTTGGCAAAGTGTGATAGATTTCGAAAAACATGAAATGAAGGTCAAAGGAGATAATGAAGTAATAAAAATACATTTGTTAGAAGAAATTATATTAAAAGAGGATGAGAAGGATAGTATAAATAATGATAGTTCTTTTTGTAGAAAATATAATATTATACGAAGAAGATATAATTAATAATGAAGAAGATGATAGTGGTAAAGAAAATTTACTTTTAAATAATAAAGAAAATGAGACGTTTGACCTTGAAGATCATTGTTGCCAAATAAACACATTAAATACCGACACCGAGCGAAAACAAGAAGAGGAAGAAATGATATTCCAAAGAACTTTGAAAGAAAAGTTAGGGAAAACATACAATTTAAATCACGCGCAAAGAGAACAGTTGAGGTTATGTATACTAAAGAACAGGAACGTTTTTAGTACGAAACCTGGATTGTGTAATAAGTACATACATACATTTAAGGTGAACGACATTGCTCCTTATACTCATAAAAGTAGATCTGTGCCTATCACTATTAGACAACAAGCATCTGAAGTAATAAACGATATGCTAGAAAATGGAAATAAAATTTTAAAAGATTGGATACCAAAGTATGGGCCAATAAAGGCAATATTATCAGACAACGCAACGGTTCACCGGAGTAAATTGTTTACTTCAGAGATGAAGAACAATAAGATGTATTACTCTTCAGCATATTTTCCCCAAGGAAATCCTTGCGAGAGAGTGATGCGTGATTTAGGCTTGTATTTCAGAATTCTGTGTCATTCTAACCACCGAGGCTGGTACAAATACTGCCATATTATTGAGAAAATCATTAACAATACCCCAAACTCTACTACCAAATTTTCACCAATCGAATTGATGACTGGACTACAACCTGAACCTCTAGTAATAAAAGCACCAACAACCTTAAAAGTAGATGAAATGGAATTGAATGAAGAAGAAAAGTGTGCTGAAGCATTTCGAAGAATAAAAGAAAAAGCAGAGAAAAGATTATCAAAGATACAAAGAAAAGGAGCGAAATGGAATCCTGAAATAAATGATAAAGTTCTCGTAAAGACATTTAATATCTCCAGTTCTAAAATCAAATCCTATTGGAGAATGAATTTGTTATATAAAGGTCCATATAAAATAGTAAGAAAATTTGGGGATCATACGTACGAATTAAGAGACGATGATAATAAAATGATAGGAAAATATCACAAAACACTTTTAAAACCATTCAAAAGCCTTGACACTCACAAGAACAAATGATTTAAAAAAAAAAAAATATGTTTATGAATTACTGAAAAATGTTTTGTTTTTTATTATTGTGTTCGAATAATTTCTGATTTTATATTGTTATTTTAAATTGTATTAATTGTTCATTGTTGTAATAATGTCTAATTATTGGGGCATTCTTTAGAATATATGGAACAATATTCTTGGAAGATTTAAGTTAATTTTCCATATATTCTAAAGAGGGGCATCTGAAACAGTTATTTTATGTTGTCCCCAAAGAGTTTCAAATATTGTATTATGTGAGGTTAAGTAGAGTGAGTCATGCACAGAGAAGCTATGTAAGTGGAAATGACGTCACAAAAGTGTTGAATAACAAACTTATTTGTGATTGGTGTGACGCGTATATCGTAAAACGTGGACCAATCAGATATAAAAGATTTTACGTTGCCATGGAGGATATTCAATATTCCTCTAGGGGGATCGAACTATTAGCGAAGTGCTAATGGGTAGAAAAAGAGGAACTGGTGATTCTTCTCCTAACAGTCGTCGTGAACGGATGTAAAATTCTCTTCTTAAACGCCGTTGTGTGCGGAAGAATATAAGTCTATTCTCGTAACAATCATCGAGTATAACTAGATAATCTTTACATTAAATATCATCGCTAGAAGACACACAATTTAATTATTATACACGGTAGTGAACAAACGTATAAAACTTTTGATTCTTGCACGCATCCAGATATAAACGCGTCACATCAAGTGAATCTTGTGTAAGAATAGTGTTATAAATGTTGTATCATACATTTTGTTCGAACTGGTGTTAATTGAAGTAAGGAAATAAAAGTTTCTACACTATTTAATACAGAGGAAAATGATTACTCATTTTACGTAAAATTTCCTTCCGCCGTACCACCCCTGTAAAAGAAGATATCTTGCTCAACCGACTGAAGCCACGCCGAGGTAAGCTGGGACTTCAAGAACCATCAATTCCAACCCTGTTCCAAATGGTCACCTCAACGAGGGGCATAATTCGTCATCCATCAATGCGATTCGACATAAGTCCTGTTCCAGGGCTGATTCCTTAAGGCTGCTACAGGTAAATTGCCGTAGTGTTATGAATAAAATGGTTGAGTTTTAGAATTTAGTAGAAATATGCAATCCAAGTGTCAGTATAGGTACGGAATCATGGCTGAATGTTGACATTAATGATTCAGAAGTATTCAGAACAGATTACAGGGTGTTCAGGAGGGACAGGGATGAAAGGGGAGGGGGAATTTTTAGTTGCGCTAAATCAGAGCTAAACAGCAAAGCATTATGGGTAGTAGAAGAAGTTGAGATTATGGCAATCGAAATTATTGATCAAGCAAACGAAGGGAATAATTTAACAATAATAGCTTGCTATAGACCACCTGGAGAAACTGATTGTGCTACACTTCATAAACTAGTGGAGAAAATCTCTTCCCAAGGGGAAAAAAATGTTATATAAGCAGGGGATCTAAATGTGCCAAATGTAAACTGGGATGGACAGTTAATAGGAGGTGAAACTCAAAAGCTCGTTAAATTTCTGGTTTGAGACCAGGGGTTATTTCAAGTCGTGAAAACTGTTACTCGACAATCAGCATTACTGGACGTATTTTTATGCAAACCTGAGTCATTGTTTTCTGCATGCGATGTCTTGCCAGATATAAGTGACCATCAGTGTGTGCAATTAGACCTAAACTGGAAAGGGCAGACAAACCGGTTTGAAACGGAACAAGTAATTAGTTGGGATTTCCATAGGGCGAACGGGGAGGCTATCCAAACATTTCTCCGGGAAAAATATGGGTTATTTGTAAAATCTGCCACTAGTGTAAATGAAGCATGGGTTAATTTCAAAACACTTATCCTGGAAACAATTAGAGAACACGTACTTTTTAAAGTTATTAAACATAACGCAGATCCAGAAATTTGTACAAAATATATTAGGACACTTAAAAGAAAGAGTAGGCATGCTTATAATAAAAGGAAGATATCAGAATGGCATCTTAAAAATTTAAAGAATTAGTTAGCTAAACAATCACAAGACGAAAAGTTGCAAGCGCAGGAACGATTCTTAGATAATATTTTTAGCGGGACAGATAATTGTTGGAGATCATTTTACAATTATGTAAAACGACGCAGGGGAAATAAAGAGAGCATACCAAATTTTAACGTTAATGGGATAGATGTATTAAGTGATAGGGACAAAGCTAATTTATTAAATTCGCATTTTGTATCGGTTTTTCTTAAATCCGACGATAGTTCCGAACAGGAAATTGTGGAGAGTGGAGAAACGATTTTTCAAATAATGGCGCCCAAATTAAGCAAAAGGATTAAGATGTTGCAAAACCGAAAATCAAGGGGACCAGACAATATACCTACTGAAATATTAAAGCTTGGGGTGAAGCCATGATTCCCTATCTTATGCTCTTGTTCAACATGTCAATTAACAACTGTGCCTTACCGGAAGACTGGAAAAAAGCTATTATAGTTCCGATTTATAAAGGGGGTAATAAAACAGAAATAAATAACTATCGGCCAGATAGTCTAACTTCAGTAGTATGTAAATTAATGGAGCATTATATTGCAGAATATATACGAGAGGAGTTAGAAAATAAGAAGTGGTTTAAGGAAGCGCAACATGGATTTAGAACTGGGTATTCGTGCGAAAGTCAAATTACTTCCTTATTTCAAGATTTGGCAGATGAGATGGATGCAGGTGGAAGAACTGATGCAGGGGTAATTGACCTTTCTAAAGCTTTTGATGTAGTGCCACATTGTTTACTTATTTGGAAGCTAGATAATACAGGAATTGACAAACGCGTAGTATTATGGATTAAACATTTTTTGAAAGGCAGAACGCAAAATGTTAAAGTAGGTAAAGAGCTGTCCGATAGGGGAATCGTAATTTTGGGTGTGCCGCAGGGCTCAGTAGTAGGTCCTTTACTGTTTCTCGTTTTTTTTTAATGACATTGCTGTTAATATTAACTGCCAGATAAGGTTGTTTGCAGACGACTGTATAATTTATAATAAAATTCGGAATACAGTGCGTGAAACCGCTCTTCAGAATGATTTAAATGAAATCTGTAATTGGGCTGCGGCTAACAAAATGTCAATTAATGCCAAGGAAAGTAAGTCCATTGTTTTTAGTAGAACTAAGGGCAAAATTATTGTTAACTATCACATGGGAGGGGTGCAAATTCCACAGTTGGACAGCTGCAAATACTTGGGAGTGTACCTGGTAAGTAATGCTGGATGGGACGAACAAGTAAATTCCACATCTAGGAATGCGCGGAAGGCATTACTTTTCGTAATGAGAATATTGGAAAGGGGGAGCGCTAGGTCCAGGGAAATTGCCTACAAGGCCTTAGTGCGGCCGGTTATGGAATATGGAGTAGCATGCTGGGACCCGTATAGAGCTAACGAAATCGATCCGTTAGAAAAAAATACAGAAGAGGGCAATAAAACTCATAAAAAGGGGCAAGTATTTTGGGTCTATAAAAGGAGATGAGACTAAATGGGAGGAATTAAGAATTAAGCGTAAAAAACAGGTTGGTAGCTTTATTCAAAGCTAATGCTGGTGAAAAGGCATGGGTGGACGTGAGTGTAAGGTTAGATAATCCGGATTATTATGGACGGAACGATCATAGGTATATAATTTAGGGTAGAAGATACAGAACCGACGTAGGAAAATCTTCTTTTGTTAATAGAACCATTGAAGAATGGAATGAATTGCCTGTAGCAGTCTTTCAGGGCTGTCCTCTGTCGCTGAAGAAATTTAGAAAAAATCTAGATGGTTATAGTTTAACTTTTAAATTATAATGGTATATAATATGTAAATAGAAAAGTAATTAGATATGTTTTAAGTGACTAAAGTTAAAATAATATCATGTTTGTATTGTTTATTGTGTTATTGTTGTAAATCTAGTATTGTAATTTGATCTGTATTCTTAACTCTGCCACCGGGTAATACCCAATTGCCGTGAATAAATACATACATACATTATACTCGAACCTATTCCAATATTTACTTTATCTTGACAATAATTAGAATACCATTGTGGTATGATATGAACCCCTATACATTTTAATGTACAATTCAGTGATACATTTAATATACATGGTATGCATTTTCAGGCGCATCTGCAGCTTGTATGTTTTGAGATACAATCCTCAAAAAGATTATTATTATAATTACTGTTTGTTACTCAAGATCAAACAATTCAAATTCATATCCGATTGTCGAAATATCAATAATCAAACAGACACGCTGTGGGGTCGTTGAAGGGTTATCCTCCTCCGCGAAGGAGGGCCCTTCGACTCTTGCCATACCGGGACTAGGTCCCTTACTGGCATGGTGATGGGTATTTAAAAGGGATGGTGGTTAGATGGTGGCGATTAAAGTTGAGATAAGTGTAACAGTAAGGATGTTTGATTAATGGGAAAATGACTTGAAGTTATTGAGTTCCAAGGATAAGTCTGGGACGTTTGTATCTTTCTCCTGGATCAAGATCATATTCCCCGAGACTTCGGATAAGGTTATTGAAACTGGAAGGTAATTTTGCATAGAAGGCATGGGATAGTTGTAATATGTAGTCAAAAAGTTTTGGGAAGGAAAGTTCAGAATGGATATTTTCATTTGGGATGTACCAATCGGCAGCAACTGCTGACCGAAGGTAGCGGTTTTGGAGAATCTGCAGTTTGTACAGATGGGATTTGGCCGCTGCACCCCAGACTTGGCAAGCGTAAGTGATTGCAGGTCTGAGTACCTGCTTAAATAGCAAAAGTTTGTTGCTAAGCGTCATAACTGATTTTTTGTTGTACAGGGGATAGAGCATGGCCATCCTCCTGTTTATTCTGTTTGCCACGGTTGTTATGTGCTCCTTCCATGTCAGATGCATGTCCAAAACTACACCTAGGTAGCTGGCATGTGTGGACCAAGGAATGTCTGCTCCTGCTAACTGCAGATTTTGAACGTCCTGGAGGGGTCTTCTAGTGAAGGTGACGGCTTGGGATTTGGTGGCGTTTAGTTTCAACCGCCAGGTGGCGAACCAGACGTGTAGCATGTTTGCGAAGATTTGAGCTCGCTGCACTGCAATTTCGTGGCCCTTAGATGCTACTGTGATGGCTGTATCATCAGCAAATAAGTATAGGTTGCAGCCCCTTAGGGTTGGAAGGGTGTTTATGTAAGTGAGGAAGAGCAGAGGACCAAGGACACTACCTTGAGGTACCCCTGCATTTATGAAGTAGGTGTGAGACAGGATGTTGTCTTTTGATACAACGAAGGTGCGGTTTTTGAGATAATGATGAAGTGTGTGAATAAGGTATGACGGGATATTGTAATGTATAAGGCGATGGAGAAGACCTTCATGCCACACAGTGTCGAAGGCTTTGGAGATGTCTAGGAAAAGGGCTACAACATAGTGACGGTTGTTAAAACCTCTAACCACCTCATCCACGATGCGCAAAAGTTGATGCGTGGTGGAGTGTTGCCGTCGAAAACCAAATTGTTCAGGACGCAGGACATTATGTTGGTCTAGCAAGTTTTCAAGGCGTAGTTGGAGTACCTTTTCATAGAGCTTGCTTATCGTAGGAAGGAGACTGATGGGTCTATGACTGCTTACTTGTTGTTGGTCTTTGCCAGGCTTCGGGAGGGTGATGATCTTAGCATGCCGCCAAGCTACCGGGAAGTAGGCTAATACTAGTAGGCTGTTAAATAGGTGCACTAGTAGTAAGATCCACGAGTGAGGTAGAGCTTTGAAGGCAGCGTAGGGTACGTTGTCGACACCTGCTGCTTTGTATGGACGCACAGAGTTGATTATATTCCTCACTTCAGCTACACTTGTTGGCTTCACATCATCTAATATGTGTGGTGTGCTGAGATACTGCCTTACAGACGCTGTAATTTCATCTGAAATCACTTGATCGACAGATTCTGCAGGGTGGAATGAGGAGGCAAGATGTTCTGCCATGATTTCCACTTTATCTCATACTGATGTAGCAACTCTCCTGCCATCAGTAAGAGGCGGATCAGATTTAGGGATCCCGAGAAGTGCCTTTGACATTCTCCATAAAGATCTGTCTTCTACATCAAGAGAACACAAACGCCTCTCCCATTCAGCGTTACTGTGTTCCAGTAATTCTAGTTTTACTAGATGTTGCAACCGGTTCCATTCACGTTTGTGAATTGGGTTGCGCGTAAGCTGAAAGAGTCGTCTTGCCTTGTTTTTATCAGCAATTAGACGCCTTAGTTCATATGGGAGAGGTTTCCTGTAACTAAATGTAGTGCGCCGTGGTGGAGTGGCTTGGTCCATGATAGCTGTCATTGTAGTTGTGATGTTAGTGGCCAGTTGTTCAGCTTCTTCAGAGGTGTTACAGGGTAGAACCTCGGCAGGCTGCAAGGCCATTAGTTCCGTGTACTTACTCCAGTTTGTGTGTCTTGGATTAAGTGAGATAGGGGGGGCCTTAGGAGTAGCCCGACCCTGATAGAGGAACAGGAGAGGGTAATGATCTGAAGAGAGTTCAGGGATTGACATGACTTTGGGGTGGCCGCGGATGTTTTGCAGTAATGCGAAGTCCAGCCAGTCTGGCGGACGGCGATCCCCATAGGATATGGTGGGTGATGAGGGAGCAAGTACAGCAAGATTGTGCTTTTCGATGTAGTACTCGATTGCAGAACCCCTGTGATTACGGATGGTAGAGTTCCACAGGGGGCTCTTGGCATTGTAGTCACCCAAGGCTATGGTAGGTGAGCCTGCAGAGAAGATGGTGTCCAGTTCCTTTACATTAAAAGGTCTGCCAGGTGGAATGTAGATGGAAAACAGGTTGAGGGGGCCTTTGTTTGTGGCCACTTGTACTCCAGTAGCTTCCAGAAGATTGGAAGGTGGAAAGTGTAGCCTGTGGTGTTGGATATTGTGGCTAATGAATATTGCAGTTCCAGCATATCCATCTGCTCGATCAGACCTATGACAGGTCATACCAGGGATAGAGGCCTTCTGGTGACTGGATAGATGTGATTCCTGGACCATAAGAACTTGCACCTTGTTCACTGCAATGAAGTTAGCTGTTTCCTTTAATTTGTTCCTCAACCCATTGGCATTCCAGGAGCAAATCCTTAAACTGAGGATGTTAGCAGTTATTTTATTGCTGTCCGCCATAATTAGTCAAGAAGGTATAGACAGTGTGTACAAGGATGGTTGCAGAAGGGATGTTCGCAGGTCGCTGGGCTAATGCTGCAGCCAACGCTACTGCGAAGTCAGGTTGCAAGTGTACTGGGATTTTATCCATAAGTTTTAAGAATTGTGCATCTGGGATGGACGGATTTAGAGATGATGAGGGCATGGAATTTGAAATAGAGTGGTGCGCTGGTAGACGTTGTTGAGCCAGTTGGCGGGTTCCAGTAGAGGGTTTTGGTTTGGAACTAGCAGTTGTAATGTTCCTGGAAGCTGTGTTGGGTGCAGTGTTACTTGCTGCCTTCAGTGGCTGTGATGGTGGGTTTGCTTTAGGCAATGTGTTTGCAGACTCCTGTTGTTTGGCGACTACCGGAGGCGAGTTTCCAGAGATTGTGGTTGGTGCGATAGTAGCAGTCTTGCTGGGAGCAACGGTGGCCTGAAGAGCTGCTGCATAGCTCGTGTATTGAATCCTGGTAGGTGGTGGCAGACCAGGATATCGGGTACCCTTAAAAGCCTCCTTAGGGAGACCCATAGGATTAGGTACCTTTGGAGCTGCGTCAAATCTGGTGCGCTGTCCATTTTTGTTGAGCTGCATTTCAACTCGAGCTTCTTGCCAAACAGGGCATTTGGCATATCGGCAAGAGTGATCACCGCCGCAATTGTAACAGGTTGGTTTGGCTCCAGTTACACCTAACTTTGGACAATCTGCTCTTTTATGCCCTGGCTCTCCGCAGAAAGAACACACGGGCTCCAAACGGCAACCTGCAGCACTATGTGTGAATTGCTGACAGTTGGTGCATTGCAGAGGCTTAGCTGGTGGGCGATAGGATTCAACTCGGATTGTGGCGTTGAACATCCTCGTCTCCTTGTATATTTGCTGGTAGCTCCCTTCCTTTTTCAAGGCTACTCTGAAGTGTGGAAGAAGTTGCGGGGTTTGGCTACGATTAGAGCGTAGCTGCCCAACCCTCTCCACTGGGTACTGCAGCTCCTTGAGCTTTTCAGAGACGTCTGCCTCGGTGATGTACATGGGCAGGTCTTTTAGAGTTACGTACAGAAGTTTCTCTTCTGGCAGTAGAGTGGTCAGGAATTGGGTGTTGCTTTCGGTGAGCACTTTCCGGAGGAGACGATGGTCGTCAGATGACTCCGGTAGGAAAGCAACAGTGCCGCTCATGTTGCGGACTGAGTATTTTAGATTTGTGTATTTTGCATTTAGATGTGCTGTGAGATGCCTAGCCTTACTCGGGTCTCTTAGAAAGATTGGTGTGGCCTTTCCTGAACGGGCTGTAACCTTACCCTGTGCTGGTGGAACTCCTGAGGTTGTAGCAGACGTGGTTGGTGCTGCTGCTACTGCTGGGGTGTTGTTATGTAATGAGGCAGAAGGTTCTGTGCATCTCCGTTTATTTATGGACACCGTAGATGGCTCCTCATCGGTTACCATGGGTAGACCATTGAAACGGTTTGTAGTAGGTATAGGCTCAGGTTGATGCGGATGCTTCAGAGCTTTACCACGTGGCTTATTAGGTGTGACTCCCTGTTGTGGAGTAGTCGTAAACTTCTCATTGAGAAGCAAGATATTAGCTATATCTTCTACACGCACTCTGTGTGCAGAGTAGAGTTGAAATGCATTTAGTGTTTCTTCCGGTTTGGCATTTACTATAGTGTTATGTAGTTCCCGGTCAGCCAGTTCCAGGAATTTTTGTCTGGCCTTCTTCTCCAGAGTCAGTATTCTTACATCTCCTTTAGACAAGGGCATGAGAGGACCAACTATGATTTCGCTGTCCATGAAATAGCGAAAGTCTCCTCCCTTGACGTAATAGAGGAGGCATTCCGGCTCATCGGAAGCCTCATTATCATTTTCCGGAGCTGGCAAAAATTGGTCAAGAGCTTCGGAAACAGAAGCGACTTCATCTTCCTCCATGTCGTCGTGCAGACAATAATTAGAATACCATTGTGGTATGATATGAACCCCTATACATTTTAATGTACAATTCAGTTATACATTTAATATACATGGTATGCATTTTCAGGAGTATCTGCAGCTTGTATGCTTTGAGATACAATCCTTGGATAGACTAGGCGTATTATATTCATTTTAGAAGGCTTCCTTTCTCACAATCAATATTTTCTTTGTTCGAATATCTCTCCTTATGCAATATAGCTGCTGCTTGTGTCCCGGTTATAGAGATCAACTACATCTAAGCCTCATTCCATGAACGTAATAAAAATTAATCGTAGAAATTTGTAGATAATTGCAAAATCCATTAGAATTTAGAGATATCGGAGGCAGAGCCATCTATGGACAGCCAGACACATGGCCAACCCAGTCTCTCTTAGTGGGAAATCTAGATAACTAAATCATCGCTCCGTGTGTGATCCACGCTTGCAGTTGTAAGATAACATATTAAACTTGCACTACTATCTCAACGCATTCTTGTACAAAGGCTTACTTATCCACTTGCTGCATATTTTAAATGAATGTTTACACAAGTACCTTCGTTATACATTTCCTTCGAGATTTAAGAGAAACGAGGTAGCTTTTGGAAAGTTTATCGAAATTATAATTTAAAATATCTAGATTATGTATTTTGTTATTTTTTTACATCATAAGCAGCGCTTATTTGTACTAAAGAATTATCTCAACTTGATTTATATTTTGCATAAAGCGTAAGAAAACACAGACTGAAGGACATAAATATGGAATTAAACCTAAATGGGAAACTAGTGAATTACCCAAATACACTAACATAAAACAGTGAATCCATTCTTTGTTGAACTTTCCAAACACATTAGTCTTCCAGAAAATAAAAGCAGTATCAAAGATACTAAGAACACAATCTTCATAAACCCTACATCTGAAATTAAAATAATGAAATTAATAGCTTATCAAATGAGCACAGTAGTTGGTAGGATGAAATCAGTCCGTACATGTTAAGTAATTGCAAATATGCTGCGGCTAAGCGTCTAGGGCATTTAATTAATTTTTGAACTGTAAAAGAAGCTTTTCCAGAACGTCTTAAATTAAGTACTCTGCGACCCTTATTGTAAAGCAGTTAAAAGTGACATAAATAAATATCGCCCCACGCACTGATTTCGCAATTAGCGAAGTTGTTTGAGAGAATAATGTAAAATAGACCTATGGATTTCCTTAATCAAAAAAACATAATACACAAGCATCAACATGGTTTTATAAAAGGGTTATCTACTATATCTGCTCTAAATGAACTCATTCATTAAATAATAGAAAAAATGGTAAGTGACTTAAAGATAGGTACAGGAACATTTGATTTATATAAGGTATTTGACTGTGTTTATCACAGTCATCTGATGAATAAATTAAAAAGAGATGGATTGTGTGGAATAGGGGAAATTTGAAATAAAACTTATTTAATAGGAACAAAGCAACAGTACAGTGAAAATATAAAGAATTAAATTACGGAGTTTCACAAGGAACCGTTTTAGGACACCTATTATTTGTCTTGTATGTGAATTAAAATGTCAAACAAGCAAAATAAAAGTAGTCTCTTATGAAAGTGATACTACATTACAAGTACTATGTTAGGGAGAAAAATGTTTCAAAAGTAAATACGGAACATGCCGTAGAAGAACCTGTTTGACTTTTTTAGCTGAAATAATCTTAAAGGTAACTCTAATAAAACTAAAATAATGCAGTTCTTCATGGGAAATAAATCCATACCAGAAAATTTTCATCTACGGATTGAAAACAGTGATATTGAAGAAGTATATGATTATAACGTTCTGGGAATTCATGTGGATAGCACATGGCATATTGCATCAAGTAACAAGAGCGATAAGTTCGCTGTATACAGGAGTAGGAAGAAGGCAGAAGTGAAAGAATGCTAGACTTGGGTTCACTGACTGTTCTCTGAGTGAAGGCCTTTATTCTAGAACCATTGCGATTTATGAGGAAGGAATATGAAACTTTCCCGTTGTGCAAGAACTAAAGAAAAAGCTTCAGCCAAAATCGTCGTTGAAATTTTCGACAAGTGTAATTCCGTGTCTCCCGAGTTCGGTATTTGAATTAAAATTTTTGTTTGCAGAAATTTAAAATGCTCTATATTGCAGTAAATAGTACATAACATAATACACTCCTTGCAGCAGTAATAAGACGTAACATACACAACAGAAGTCTTCAAGGTCGTCTCGTTCGCCACGCTGCACGTAAACAAACGCAAGAAATCACCGTGGTACACTTCAAATGTCCACTGTCGCAATAAGCATCACACAACTACAGCACTAACAACTTAATTAACATTCGACTCCGCTCTAGCACTTTGGTGCGTTTTATACCTTACATGCATACATGCATACATACATACATACATACACACATACACACATATATACATACCTACATACATACATACATACATACATACACACATATATACATACCTACATACATACATACTTACATGCATACATGCATACATACATACACACATATATACATACCTACATACATGCATACATACATACATATATACATACTTACATACATATATACATACATGCATACATGCATATATACTTACATACATGCATACATACATGCACCCATGCATACATACATACACGCATATATACATACCTACATATATACATACATGCATACATACATACATACATACACACATATATACATACCTACATACATACATGCATACATACATACACACTTACATACATATATACATACATGCATACATACATGCATATATACTTACATACATGCATATATACTTACATACATGCATATATACATACATACATACATGTATATATACTTACATACATGCATATATACATACATGCATATATACATACATACATGCATATATACTTACATACATGCATATATACATACATGCATATATACTTACATACATGCATATATACTTACATACATGCACATATACATACATGCAGACATACATACTTACATACATATATACATACATGCATACTTACATACATATATACATACATGCATACATACATACATACATGCATACATACATACATACATACATACATACATACATACATACATACATACATACATACGTTTTTAGTAATGGCTGTTGTTATGCATCAATGCGGTGGTGAATATTAATTATACATGAAATGAAATGATAACATTTGAGAAAGGAAATTTGTGAAGTTAGGGTTCCGGGCCAAAGATTTCGTCGTTTGCCAGATTTGAGGAGAGAACATCTAGAACAAAATTATAAAGGAGGACGGTCCTGCCTGGATCTCAACCGCAGACTTCCAGTTCAAGCGTCAATACCTGTGTCCGACTCACTGTGCCAGTGTACACATATCCGCTCTGTGTAATATTAACATAGATGTGGAAACAGCGTACAGCGAAACAGTGAGAAATAAGTTCCAAAATCACAGTAATAGCTCCAGGGAAGGAAAAGAGGACGAACACTTTCTGCAGATGAGGAATTTACGTTTGAAACATGCAGAATATACCTAATATATGTAAAGGCTAATAATAATAATAATAATAATAATAATAATAATAATAATAATAATAATAATAATAATAATAATAATAATAATAATAATAATAATAATAATAATAATAATAATAATAATAATAATAATAATAATAATAATAATAATAATAATAATAATAATAATAATAATAATAATAATAATAATAATAATAATAATAATAATAATAATAATAATAATAATAATAATAATAATAATAATAACAATAACAATAACAATAACAATAACAATAACAATAACAATAACAATAACAATAATAATAATAATAATAATAATAATAATAATAATAATAATAATAATAATAATAATAATAATAATAATAATAATAATAATAATAATAATAATAATAATAATAATAATAATAATAATAATAATAATAATAATAATAATAATAATAATAATAATAATAATAATGTCTCGCGTAGTACCATTTAGACATCTAATTACACACGAGACACATACCTTAATAGCGACTTAATGGAAAACCCAATATTGCGGACGTTGCAGTATCTCGCTGCTAATTATCTCAACGCGGATTTTCCTACTGTACTACGATTGCCCTTACTCTTACTGAGTTTTCGGGATCTATACCACGCTTTTCCCTTAATTTTGAAAAGTCCCTCTCTTCCGGCGTTTCAATATCCATATGACTTACACTTCCTGAATATTTCGGTGCATTATCTTCCTGATTACATCATCCGGAGCCCTGACGTGAACGTCGCCCTCTCTCATTTCTTGCAGGTCACATGGCCAGATTTCACCATGATCTTCACCGACGGTTCTAAATCTGCTGATGGAGTAGGTTATGCATACGTCTGTCCTTCTACTAAATACGTCTGTCCTTCTACTAATGCCTTCGCTCGATACCACCTACATATGGAGGCTTCCAACTACACTGCGGAGGTTCTGGCCATTCGTGACGCTTTGCAATATGGGATTTCTCAGAGCTTCCCCAAACTGCGCGTCTTAACCGATGCGCAGAGTGTGCTGCAGAGACTCTCATCTCCCCTCTGGACGAGAGATATGCACTGTTATCTTTACGAGATACTGACGTTGGTGAACAACGCTATAATAGCCGGACATCAAATTCACTTCCTTTGGATCGGAGGGCATGTCGGAATTCGATACAATGAAGTCGCCGATCGCCTGGCAAAAGAGGGACTCACCCAAGGCACCTTTCAAGGCATCCAACTGCCCTATACGGATTTCTTCCCGGTCCTTCAGCGTGACGCCTATTCCCGCTGGAATGATGCCTGGATTCGTTCGCAGTCCATCAAAGGCAAACACTACGCCGCCGTTAAGACGCATCTATCCACGACCCCTTGGTTCTCCAGCTTCAGGATCGCACGTCGACATCTCACCTCCATCATTAGAATGCGACTTGGACATCTACACCGACTACGTCTCATCGATTCCCCTGTATGTCCTGATGACCCAGGCGAAACCGCTGACCTCAATCATCTCCTGTTCAGTTGCTCTCGCTACCGAGCCCACCGTTCTTCCTTCCTCCGCCGCCTAGTTCAACAGTCTGTTCCTTTTCCCGCTAGCGTCAACACCATATTACAGTTATGCCACAAACCTGTATACCAAGCTCTTCTGCAATTTCTTAAGGAAAGTGATCTACAGATCTAGTCTCCTCCCATCCTTTTAATTTCCCTTTCATTATTTTTCTTATTTTTCCCTTCGATGGCCATATGGGATTTTACCGAAGGCCCAAAAAAGAGGGGGGGATAAGCTGGTGACAAGTGGCAATGCCTGCATAAAGAAATTGTCACATGGAATTGTTATGGTTCCTTATACGAGTGAACCAGATGATTTGGGCTTCCCGAATCTCCTTAAAGTAGTGCACCAATGCTCCTATCACTCCTACTGAGCTGGATGGGACTCGCTTCTAAGCTAAGCTGAATGCCGGGACTTTATGGAAGTATGGCTACTCTAAAAAACATGGTGATACAGTAGCTCTAATTTGACGACAGTCAAATCTTTAGAAAGCTGGTCGCTATGGAATGGCTGACATTTCATTCTCGTTGCATGCATAAGTGATAACATGAATAGCGGCTTCCTGTTTGAGAAAAGTATAAGAGCTGGACAAATCAAACAAGGAATGTCTACAATGTGGTTAACTTAAGAATAAATAATTTTAAAAATTATATAAAACTGAAAGGTATTACACCAGACAGACTTACATTCCTCAGAACACCATATAACAGAAAATATACACAATAAAAATGCAAAGAGAGCAAGCAAATAAAATTATTTCTGTTTCTTTATTAAGATTTTATTTATTTCTTATTGCAGCTTCTAAAGATATTTTCTAACACTATGTGGCGTTTCCAGCCTTTATTTCATAACCTTTCGAGTACATTCACATAAGTACAAGATTAACTGCTTACAACTCAAAATTAAACACAGTTTTAGAACAGAAATATAAAGAAATAAAATAATATTTTTTAACTAATAGATCTGCTAAATTAAAAAAAAATTCATAGTTACATAATGCATTGTTAAAATTTATTCCAGTTATTATGCAAAATAACAATAATATCTGAAAGTTCTCCAAGCAGACTAAACCTACTGGCCTTCGTCGTGTAACAACCGATATTGCTGTACTTTGGGAAAATATGCCACTGACATAGGATTCATGTTGAGCCAGGAGCTTAACTTTAATGGTGTGTACTTTCATTTATTATATGCATTCGTTTTCATATCGAATGAGCCATGAAAATATAAACAGTAATTTTTTCTTTCTTTTAATTTACATCTTCCAATTAAATTATAACTTGTGATGACAAGTAATTTAGCAATAACATCTCTTATAAATTTCTTGGGTGACAAAAAGTAAGTTATTTTTAAATTTAATTATTTTATTCAATTTCGGATACGTTCTGTAATTATAGAAAAAGTATAAATGTTTTAACATGCTGGCATATGAAACATTGACACTATTGGTCTGTGTTCAACTATAAATAGAAGATTGAAATTACACAATTTTATTTTTCACGTAAATATTTTTGTTATTTTATTCAAAATTGTTACTCCTTTTTGAGAAAACAAAAATTCCAAGTAAAGAATAACAGGAGGTGGGGAATTCTTTTGGAAGTATTTGTGTCACATCTTTAAAAAATTTGATACATTTAAGATAATTTTCATGACAAACAAAATGTATATTTTAAATGTTCCGGTAATTCGTCATTCTCTTTGTTTTGAATGACTTTAGTAAAAGTAAGACATGGAACAAATTCCACTAAAAACAAGTAAAATAACATTCTTGTGCTTCACATCTTTGTGGCAACCCAAGTCAGGTCAGACAATTGCTCCTTGCGCACACTGCACTAGGTCGCCATGACAACATGACTACCTAAAACAGAAGTAAAATATAATTCTTGTACTTTACTTGACGTCTCCATGGCAATACAAGTCAGGTCTTCGTTTAAGGGCAGACATCGAGGAAAATCCCAAAATGTTAAAAACAAGTGTATTGACATAATTTTATCTAGCCCTGCAGTTTAAATGCTTAAATCTTAATAAATGAGGTGGAAGAAATAGGAAAGTAATAAAAGTAGTATCAAGAAACTTTTCCAACACTCGCCTAATAACACAACTACGACCTAAGGCACTTCAATAACTCAAGACTCCTTAATAGAAAATTATTCTGTCAGCACATTCAAAATGGTACATGTGATGCAACTTTCATTCTGCTCTTCTCAAATGTAACATGTAAATTGCCAAAATTCTAGCAATCAAATCTGCCATGTGAATTTATTTTTCAACAGGGTTTTCTATTGTTGGTTTTTAAAGCTATATAAAATTAAAAAAAAAAATGCATTGAACTTAGTGTAGAACAACAAAACTATGACAGATTTGTGGACTATAATAAGGTAAGCTGCAGAATTAAAAAAAACAAAACTAAAAAAAAATTGTATGATGTAGGGCATTTGGCATATGTTAATAAACTCCAGCATTTAATGTTGAGCTACACAAATTGGCTGAAACCATTAGAAAATCTCATGTTCAGGTTGATTTCATGCTGGTTGACTCCTCCGGGTTCTAAATTTCAGCAGGAAATTTGTTCCCTGTAAATCCTTGTCCTCCTGATCGGGAGATGTGTCTGAGTTCCGGATCTGTAAGTCCACAGGGGGGATGGGAGCCGATTGGAGTTTCAATCTGTAGCTGTCTCACCTCTAACCAACCACTGTTAGTATCATCTCCCTCAGTCCTCCCTTTTTCAATAGGTACAGGTACTAAGTTTCCCCACCTAGTGTAAACATATGGAACATTTGTATGCTAGAAATGAAGTTTCTGGATTAAATGCAATAGAACGTAAAAATTTGTCTGTCCAGAAAGAGAACTGTTTTGTTTGAGGATTTCTATATCTCAAAAGTAAGTTCAATTTTGAGTTGATTTATAGCAAGCTTAGGGGTCCTGCGAGTGGAATGTGGTGACCTTGCCATTGTCGTTTATTACAGCAGTTGACTGTTTGTAACTCTTGCGCTGGCCGTTGACATCACTAGTGCCGCTAGACGAGGAAGTGTACACTCCATAGCTATTGCCACTTGGGGGTCCTACGGCACCAAACCGCAATCCAAGCTCTCCGGGGGGTGGTGGCGATATGGAGGCGGCGCCAAAACCGCCCCTGGTGTCGAGCTGGGCTACTGCGGCGGCCGATACTGGATTGTCTCCAGCGGTGCCTGATCCTACCGGGAACTGACCCTGGGCCGCTTGGAAGGCACTGCAATAGAACAAAAATAGCTGCCATGAAAACATGCATCATAGACATCGCCAACGTGTACACATATATCTTACATGAGCACTCATATGAAGCAGATAGAAGCA
The DNA here is from genome assembly GCA_030765055.1 of Mantis religiosa. NCBI lineage: Eukaryota > Metazoa > Arthropoda > Insecta > Mantodea > Mantidae > Mantis > Mantis religiosa. The sequence continues at coordinate 335,999,752 of CM060950.1, forward strand.
CAATTGCTCTTAAGAATAATGTATACAAGAGTGAGTAGAGAAAGACATGTGAGTGCACATACATGAACGTTCCATGAGATTATCACAACCTCATGCCTTTGTTAACGCTGCATTTAATTTTATAAAATGCAAACTAGAAGTTAATTTCACATTTTGTGAATAATAATAATAATGATAATGATAGTGATAATGCTAATGCTAATGCTAATGATAATGATGATGATGATGATGATGATGATGATGATAATAATAATAATAATAATAATAATAATAATAATAATAATAATAATAATAATAATAATAATAATAATAATAATAATAATAATAATAATAATAATAATAATAATAATAATAATAATAATAATAATAATAATAATAATAATAATAATAATAATAATAATAATAATAATAATAATAATAATAATAATAATAATAATAATAATAATAATAATAATAATAATAATAATAATAATAATAATAATAATAATAATAATAATAATAATAATAATAATAATAATAATAATAATAATAATAATAATAATAATAATAATAATAATAATAATAATAATAATAATAATAATAATAATAATAATAATAATAATAATAATAATAATAATAATAATAATAATAATAATAATAATAATAATAATAATAATAATAATAATAATAATAATAATAATAATAATAATAATAATAATAATAATAATAATAATAATAATAATAATAATAATAATAATAATAATAATAATAATAATAATAATAATAATAATAATAATAATAATAATAATAATAATAATAATAATAATAATAATAATAATAATAATAATAATAATAATAATAATAATAATAATAATAATAATAATAATAATAATAATAATAATAATAATAATAATAATAATAATAATAATAATAATAATAATAATAATAATAATAATAATAATAATAGTTTGGATGGTCAGTCAGACTGAAAAATTCAATGCCATAGCCGGGATTTAAACCACGGATCTCCTGGTCTCCGGTTAATGATGGAAATTAATCATTCTTCCATAATAGTGGTTTAACTATGAGGCCTGAAACTAAAGTACTTAAAAGTATAGAAGTCGCCACAAACGGTGTGTCTCTCGTGTATGAGAACCCCTAGTAGTTAACCGGGAAAAAATACGAGTCAGTTGGTGAATTTAATGTCATGCCAACATGTTGGTCATTGTAGCTCAATGGTTAAGAGTAACCGGACGGAGACCGGGACATCCTTGGTTCAAATCCCGGCTATGGCATTGAATTTTTCAGTCTGATTCTATCAAAACTTTAGCATATACAAGGCTAGTGTGAAAGAACGATTAATTTCCATCAATTAAAATAATAATGATACTTAAACAGATTCGATGCCTCTCATTTTAAATAAAAACTGAACCATGAACATGAAATGATCAAAATGATCATTATAAAACCATTTGGAATGAATCTTCAGTCATTTACAAGACCACTTTTGTGGTGTGTCTGTCTCACAATCAGGAGACCCCAAACTCTTATACCGGTTTAGGATGATTTACCGGGATTTTTCTTTTGCCCCCCTGCCCCTTATTCTGTAAAAATGAATGTGAGATAATTTTATGGTCTATGGAGCCTATGATATTTCATTAATTCATTTCCAAGTGGTACTGTGGTCTACCGCCGATTTCGCTTCAATTGTATTGCAGTAGAGGCGTAAGAAAAATTTGTTCTACTACATGGCAAAGAGTTGAAGGGTATTGACCTTCAGTGGAAAGCGCTGCTTTAGCTTGTTATCTTGTCTACGTGAACAGCTAAATATTAGTAACTTGGCTACAGACACAAATAGGGAGCACCTGGGAGCTGTGCTGACTGATGTAAAATATTAGGCACTGAATCAACGTGTCTGCTGGACAAGCTTGCGTAAACAACTCCGTTGTATCACATTCCGATACGCTTCAACGCTAAACAATGTGTCCATTTGACAGTATGCAATTGGTATGCAGTGTTTCTATTTTTTTAACCTGCGTTCACAGTTTTAACACTGAGCATGAGTAAGAAACAAGTACAGTCAAAATTACAAAGCTGATGGGAGCAAGAAAATAAATTTAATGGCTGTTTGCATAAAGTGGTAAAACTTCTTTTGGGAGATACATCAAAACAGAAAAACACAATATTGTGACAAAGGACGAAACACTTGTTTATTTTCGCAAAAAAAAAAAAAAAAAAAAAAAAGTTAATCCAATACTAACGTACAATCTCCGTTTCTTTTACACAAATACAAAACGTCTCTACAATGTTCCTTTAATTCTTTTAATACGCGCCCTTTGTGCTGTTATACCCTTTATGACCTACAGACGGCTTCACCGGAGTTACATACCAATTCTGAACGCAACTCCGATATTCACCCATAAACCACTTCGACAGCTCGGCGATTCCTCACCAACTTTTACTGCCCCGTGAACTGCTCCCTGCCTTTACCACGGACTGCCTACTCCTCATCATGAAGCTTGGAACGTACCACACTAAGCTCGAAGCACCACACTACTCGCTGATTCTGATTCTCGTCTACTCACTACTACTGGCTCTGACTACTCTCGGACTTGCATCGGCTTTTATAGAGATATATGCCGGGCGCCGTAGATCTTTCTGGAATTGGAAACTTTTGGAATTGCAGTCGCGAAAAGTGTTTTTGAGTAATAATAATAGACTCGCTTCCTGGTGTCAGCTTTCCTTGAACGCCTGTTTATTTCTTACGGCAACTTGCTTCCTCCTTCGTGAGTCAGCCAGTTGCTGACCTTGAGTGCATGTTTATTTCTCACGGCAGACTTGCACGATCGCCGATATGACAATGTGCCAAACGGCTAGTTGGACAGAAATTTCTTTCATTTGCACACCAGTCCACTGCATTACCAATCAAGTAAAACTAGCAGAAATTGTCTTGTGGTACTTCTAGCAGAACATGATCTTTTTTTAAAGTCACGGAACGCTTGCCCTCTTTAGTTAAATCAATACACTCTGATTTTGAAAGTACAAAAATGAAAATCTATTCTGGAACAAAAGCGACAGCTATTCCAAATAATATTTTGGGCCTTGAAAGTAAAGAAATGCTAACAGGAAGTACATAAGTTCTTCTAAATATTTGTGTTGCATTGTTCGGTTTGATTCTGATGTTGGTAGAATTTTAAATTCATGTTTCGGTCTTATATCATATATTTGTTCCAGACTGTTGGAATTTTGGAAATATAGAGCATTGCCTTCCACAACCTTCTCGCCGTGGCCGGCAGGATATAAAAGGAGGCGAGAAACCTGGAAGAGTAGTTGAGTTCATAGTTGAGAGCAGAGAAGTTGTGAGTTCAGAGTAGTGCGTCGGTCTGCGACTCTGTAAGGGCGAGTCATTGTGGCAGTACAGGAACAGTTGTGCTAGAGTCGGCAAGTAGAGCATTGTTAAAGGGAAACGTTGTGCATTCGTCGGACAAATGAGTAGCGCAAATGGGAGGGTGCAACAGACAAAATAACAATAGACTGACGTCCTTACTCTGTGAATTTTTAGAAAAAGAGAACGTGATTCTATTTTAGCACAGGGCTAAAGATTTTAATGTCAAATAAAGTGAGCTAAGGTGGACTTCGTCTTGTCTGTCACAATACGTTGCAAGACTTTTGGAACCAAGTAGAAAAGTGAAATTTATCAATTCAAAACACATCTTCTCTCGTCCAAGTTTCTCTTGTGCCTTCAGTGTTCCATATTCGAGTGCTTCAGTAGAACGGGGTTTTGTACTGTAAATTTGATGACAACAAAAAGTAAGGAATCGGTTGTAACCAAAACCAACTTCGGATTCTTAAATCTACCTGTTTCAAAGTGCCAGTCCTTTGCAATTTCATGTTCAGTGTCGAGAAATTCCCTATCTAAATGCAACATTGCAGAGCAGTTGCGTCTGTCGACAGAAATTTTGTTTGTACATAATACTAGTTAATTTGATATTAATGAAGATATTTTGAGGTTTCTCTGAAAAAAAGAAGTGGAACTAATAGAGAAATCAGAGAAAAATCACGTTTGAAATTAAAAATGTTTTATTTTTACAGTCTACGTCTGCTATATCCATGCAAATATCCTCGCTACTTAAAGCGCATGCAGTTTCATGCTTTTTATTCATAAGCGTGGAATAAATTCGCGTTAAAATTTAATTGCTGTTTCTTTTTTGTTTGATTTTGTTTTAATTCACACCTTACTGAAAAAGAGTTATTTTCCTTTTTATATGTACATGGTTTTAAGCAGCATTTCTATGGCTAAAAACAAAGCGCTGAGAAAGCCAGACAGCACAAGTTTCAAAAGACCTATTACCGCCCGTTATCGAAGGACAACCTTGCACTTGAACGGGAGTAGACAAGCTGTTGTGGTCGAGCCAGCGGGAACGGCTGAGCGGTATTGTAGTAGTATTGCTGATGGCCGCTAGGACCGGAGAATGAAGAAGCGTAGGAAACAAAACGAGGTGGATGTAGATGCTGACTTGTTGATGAGTAAGAGTAATAACCACGTCCTCTGCCGGTATAGCCCCCTCTATGTAAGAAAAAACAACTTTGTTAGCATTTGACCCAGCTACAAACATACCGTTATACTTAACAACCGAAAAACTGCTATCAAATGCCAAAGGACAAATAAATTCTGAACAGGAATCTTCAACATCAGATACTGCAAAGTTTCAAAAACCTACAACATATATGCAATCAGAATGCTTTACGGATGTAGCCAACATGCTATTGTTGTTGCATTGTTTAAAAGCGTGCGCTATATAACACCTTGACTATTGCTATTGTCCATGTGACAGAATATTCACCACTGCTACGTTTTATCATGTACGTTTTAGTTGAACAGCTACAGTAACCTTCAGAAAGTAAGACGTCTAAGTATGGTGCAAAAACGAATGAAACAAATACACGAATTTCTTATAAATACGCTTAAAGGTAACCAGTATAATTAACAATGACAGAACGGTCACCCAGACGGGCGCGCCATAAGAATTACCTTTGTAAGAAATTCAATAAATTCCATACTTTATAATTTAAATTTGGTTGATGCTTAATGCTTTGTGCTTTAAGAAAGTAATGTTTTACAGCTTCAGTCATTCTATTCTACAAACTACTGAGAAAGGGAGAAAGACGCACAGTCGTGCATATTACGCGCTGCGTTTAAGATCTACGTGGTTTTGTGTACTTCGTTCTCGAGTGTATTTTTGTTACTATACCTTTTATTTAAAAGCAGCGGATGTAGCCAAGGATATGGAGCCTTTTATTTGCCATGTTAATAAATTTTGTTCTGTTTGCACGGCCAACAGATAAAAAAAAAAAAAAAATAAATAAACGAATAATGTATTCCTGTTTGAAAAGACTATACATATTGAACAATTCAAACAAATAAAAAGGAGTGTCTCAGAAACACTCTACAAAAATTCGTCTTACATAAATTTAAGGAGATCTACATTTTCTTGCGTAATAAGATTTTGTGTCTTTATATACGCTTCACCAGTTGTACCAAGATAATTCAGAATGAAGAACATTCACAATATATGAGATCAAAATGTTGCAAATATATGTTCCAAGTAAAGGGTAGCCTGGAATTGGAGGATTCGTAAAAATGACTGTTGTATTAATGGAAAATGCTGAGCTTATATCAACTGTGATATTCAGCTGACCGTTTGTTTTTACTTATGCTCTTCACACACATTTATACTGAACTTTTTCTAAAAATACATTTGAGATTTCAAAACGTGTATTTGTAGTGAAATCTCAATCTAGAATTTTTGGGTGAATTGCAATAATACTCCTACTTACTACAATAAACAAGTGAAAAGGAAATGTCTCCAGGCCACATGGTTAACCATACTCACGGGTTATATCCACTCTGTTGCGCAAGACGCATTAGTTGGTAGAAGTGCTCCTGCATCAGAGCGTTGAAGTCGATGGGGGGCTGGAACGGAGCTCCATAATATGGCACAGGGGGCACGTATGCCGGAAAGTTGAAAGATCCCACACCGTTGTACCCTGAAACATATAGTTGGCTTTAATCTCATAAGCCAAGCAAAGCGGCTAGGCCTTACAAACTTTCGTCGTTGTGGACAGTTTCTAATGTTTCGTGTTTTCTCTTATTTATTTTACGACATGCTAAGCTGTCTTAACATCCATTTCTCCCATCTTATGTACCATTACTGAATAACATCAAATTACATTTTTATTTTGGATTTACGGACATGACTGATCAACTTTTTGAATATTTTGGAGTTGCGATTTTGATGTGCCCACAAAAACCTAATTTATACTGTTCAAGTAAAGGTCTGTTATATTCTTAAACATTTAATGGACATTAAAATAAAATAAGATCTTAATTACCACAATGAGCATAAATTTATTTCTCTTACACTTCAGTCCGGTGTTTTCGGCGTAAAACGTACCGGTGATGGACGAGTGTGGTACTTCTAAGTGGGAACGCTGTGCACTGTACTGTAACTGCTGTTCTCGGTGTAGCGGTGGCGCTGTAGTTACCTGTCCTGCTCAGGCTGGCCGAGATGAATAATCTCCAGCTGACGTTAAGAAACTTCACGTCTTACGTCTGTCTGGAGGTTTGGTGTGAAATCCCTCTACCTTCCAAACCAATGCAGGAATCAAACCCTAACGTTCATTAAAAGTAAAACTATTGGCGAATATTATGTTTAACTTTTCCAAAGTTGTGTTAGATTCCACGCAGTTTGTAAAAGCTTGAGATATTGAGTCAAGTGAAAGTAAGTTGAGAAAATTGTATGGTAAACAATTATCTGAAATGAGAGAGAAAATACTGTGACTTTGTGGGTTCGCAGAATTAAAATTCCGAGTTGCAGATATCCCAAATGTTATTTATTTCCGTAGAAATACACTGTTCAATTCTTACGTAACAACATTACGTCACATACACACAGTCTACGAAGATCGATGACAATAACAAACGTTCTGATTACAACATCAGCTCTCGTTACAACACTCTACAGCTGGTTTTTTCTTTACCACACCCTCTTGGCGAGTCCTCGCCTTCTTAAATACCTCATTGATAAATTCGAGAGATTTCCAGAACAATAAAGAAACCGGCAGAAATTTACATTTATCTCAGTTTGTTTGTTTCGGCAGACCTTTATCTGCATGCTATCTTTCTCAGTTCATTTGTGTAAACAAGCCGCGTTATCGCTCCGCGCGAACCTTTTATGTGCGTTGCCGCGAACAGTTGCCGAGTATTTCTAAAATTGTTTATGTGTACATATAGTGAGTGCCCTTTGACTTGTTTCCCTTGAGAACACTAAAGGCGTCACTACTGGCTGAACTGGCTGAAGTTTCTTAACGTTGATTTTTATCATCTTTAATATTAAACTCATTCACAATGTTACTGTGGGAGATTCTGGTTAAAATTACCATCGAACTGGGGAAAAATTTCTTAAAATTTTCCCATTTATATGTATTGCTCTTGTAGGACAAATACCTTTCATGTTATTGACAGACTACTTTCCAGTACTAATAAAATCATAAAATGATCATTGCTTAACTTTTCTGGAAAGGCTTCTCACTGTGGTCGAATTTAAAAGCGAACCGAAGAAAACGTTGAATCTTTAGCCATCGTTTAACTTTGTAAAGCCAAGAAATCAACAAAAGGAGGATTGGAGATCCCTTAAGTTCAATCAAGGTAGGACCATCATCAAATCTTTATGACAATGTGATCGCAATAACAAATTTTAAAGTTGTGATGATTTTCACAAACGTAAATAAATGTCATCCTTCCTTGTCAGAATGTTCTATTACTTCATTGGAATTCACATAATCTACTTTTAAACTCCTGAACATTCCTCCACCGGGATAAGTAAAACATAAACTACGGTAACGTTTGCGACTTGCCACCTCCAACTTTTAACGAATACTGGGCTGTTTACTTTCATACCACATTTTCATAATTCATACAGCTACTGTAATTAACTCTGACAATTATCTTCCGTAAACTAGTTAAATTATCATGTTATACAATTAAATACTTTGCAATGGAGAATCACCTACTTCTAGACAGACCCATATGACAGATGACCAGTCACGTGAAAAAAGACAAAGTTGCGTGCAACAACCCTTAGAGTTAGCTTCAGTTATAAAACACCACATGCATGACTTGAATGTAACCCACCACCGGGTAAAATATTCGTGCTAGAAATAAATTCAGAAAGAAAGTGCTCTTCAGTTTATATCTGTCCACTTGTATCTCTACAGAATCTACAAATATCTTGAAGGCAAACGTTGAGAAATGATAGGTCACGTCGAAATACTACAAGACAGTGTCAGTCAATTGTCTTCTAACTACTGTAGCTGTCTGGATGTACAACCAACGGAGGCATCTGGACCTATGGTAAATCTATTGTGTAAGTTAGTAACAGTCAATTGTCTTCTAACTACTGTAGCTGTCTGGATATACAACCAACGGAGGCATCTGGACCTATGGTAGATCTATTGTGTAAGTTAGTAACAGTCAATTGTCTTCTAACTACTGTAGCTATCTGGATGTACAACCAACGGAGGCATCTGGACCTATGGTAAATCTATTGTGTAAGTTAGTAACAGTCAATTGTCTTCTAACTACTGTAGCTGTCTGGATATACAACCAACGGAGGCATCTGGACCTATGGTAGATCTATTGTGTAAGTTAGTAACAGTCAATTGTATTCCAACTACTGTAGCTGTCTGGATATACAACCAACGGAGGCATCTGGACCTATGGTAGATCTGTTGTGTAAGTCAGTAACAGTCAAGTGTATTCCAACTACTGTAGCTGTCTGGATATACAACCAACGGAGGCATCTGGACCTATGGTAGATCTGTTGTGTAAGTCAGTAACAGTCAATTGTATTCCAACTACTGTAGCTGTCTGGATATACAACCAACGGAGGCATCTGGACCTATGGTAGATCTGTTGTGTAAGTCAGTAACAGTCAATTGTATTCCAACTACTGTAGCTGTCTGGATATACAACCAACGGAGGCATCTGGACCTATGGTAGATCTGTTGTGTAAGTCAGTAACAGTCAATTGTATTCTAACTACTGTAGCTGTCTGGATATAAAACCAAAGGAGACATCTGGACCTATGCTCCAAAGATTTTGCATTAGAATACCAGATGTTTGAGCTTTCTTCATGAATAATGGAGTTCACATCTTGAATTCTGTAGGAATGTCCACGGACATTCTTTCCATTCTTGATGTTCTTTCCATAACTGGTGAGTTTTAAGAACTTTCTCAATTACGTGCGTTAAATGGAAGAAACGTTTAATTCCGCAATTGTATACGTAACTAAATTTTGGATTATGCATCATGATGTTCACAGACGCAGGAATGCAGGAGTGGCCACACATATCCACAGAGCATTTTCTGGTGTTTTTTTCATGGGGGAGGGAGCGCAACCGTATTTCCGGGGAAGTCTAGATATCGAAATTTTGATAGAAAGGAATTCTTCCCATGCTTATACGTAGTGAAGAAGTGTGGTAACCATCTTGGAAACTAGTATGTAATGCAGAATAAGTGGACTTCTGAGGACATTCCAAGATAATTCAGAATATACGCTTAATTTGTCATGAAAATATCTTAAGCATATGGTAATTTAACGCAAATCGTTAAAAATAAGGAAAAGTATATTGGTTAAAGATACAAAGGGTAGTTTGGGGTAGGGGTAGAGTACTTCCTTTACCTGCACTAGTTAAGTAGGTAAGTTGAATGTCTCGAAAGTGCACTTGTCAGTGTGGGGAGACAGCCGATGCAGTGCTCCACTGTATCCAGAGGGGGGTCCGTGCCCTTGGTTGGGGTGTGGTCTATCCCGTTCTGGCGACAAAAACGGTTAGGGACACAACAGCTCAAGTCCTGCCGTCTAACCAAGCGCTACCTGGAAGTGCACTGGTGACCAGAAACGGGGTGCTTGGTATAAGAGTGAAAGTGATTATGGATGGCGGGCGAAACTGCTTTTTCCACATGCGGGCCCCAGGTCATCAAATAGAATTTGATTGCTGATGTTTTGAAATAAAGTGCCACTACGTTACCATCGTGCTGAGATCGCCGTGCAATGTGCCGATTGCCGACTTACCCTTGTTCTGGCCTCCATCCCTCATGTCCACAAACCCCTTGCACACCTCAGACAAGGAGGACTCACCCTGGTCAAAGCCGCCAGCTCCCGAAGTGGAATAAGCTCCTTGTTGAGGAGACCCGGAGGCGATGTCTCGGCGTGGTCTCCCTGCAATGAAATAAAGGTGCTCTTTTTGGTTCAACTCACATATTGATATTTTTATGGCATTTTAATTACTATCATCAGTGAAAATGAAAAATCATACGTTTAACATCTTCTAAGGATACGACACCATGATGTTAAACAAAATCCCCCTATCCCAGATTTTCTAAAAAATGTCACGGATAATTTTGTTTAAAAATCATACGTTTAAAAATATATTCATACAAATGAAATATATATCTTGAATTTTCTGGAAATGCCCTTGAAGTCCTCTTCATTTGAATGACTTCTGAATAACTGGTAAACCGAAAGAGATAAACAAAACAGGCTCCCTCTGTAGCATGTTTGCCTCACCTTCCAGAGCTCCCTAGATCGAACCTCGATCAGCGTGAGCTATCAGGATAATTTTTTTCCCCGGTGACCTCTCTTATCCTGAAAAATGAATATTGGGTAACTCTAAGCTCTATATACCCTGGGCTCATTTGAGCATCATGTCATTCATCGGCCGATGGAGAACGTAAATTTTTTAAAAAAAATATAGACAAAATATCACCGTACAGGAAACAAAAATCTCGTTAAAACAACTACTTACCTCAAATACATTTTTGCTGTTCATTGAACCATTTCAGATATGTCTCTTGTTATTTGCCTGAATGCTCCAGTACTTCCACTTTTCTCAAATAGGAGCTTGTTATTATCTTTTTATCTCTTGGCCATACAAAGTGAACGAAATCACAAAGTCATCGCCTAGACACCAGTTTTAAAATATTTGACTATCGATTAAATCCCTTGCACTTACAAGAAAATTAGTAATGAGATACTGTTTACCTGAACTAACATGGAGCAGATAGAGCAATAAGTGTTTGTAAGAATAGTTTTACAAGAGTAGAAAAGTCATATGAGGGCACTACATTAGTACTGCTGCTCAGGCACACACACATATACAGACCTTTCAAAAAATATTTTTATTTGTGAAGTTTTTATATTGGAGCATGTTTATTGTTAGAGGTTTACAGCTCTGCTGGGTGGGAATGTTTTAATAACTTACTTCCTTCGCCATGAACACCGAGCAGAAACCTGGTTTGGTACAGTGCAGCTCATAACGAGTGATCGTACGTTTAACAGAACACACTAGCAGCAACTAGTGGTAGCCACCAAACATTTGATGTCGATCTGTAACCGGAAATATACGTTTTGAGGTTCCCTAAACAAACAAAAAAGTACTTTTATGAACTGGCCTATTTGTGTGTGTGTGTGTGTGTGTGTGTGTGTGTGTGTGTGTGTGTGTGTGTGTGTGTGTGTTTTATTATATTTTTTTATCCGTCTGTGAACAGTGCAGCTAAAAATTATCTAATGTTTGCACTTACATGGCTTTCTCTACTCTTGTAAAAATTATTCTCTCTCTCTCTCTCTCTCTCTCTCTCTCTCTCTCTCTTCTGTGTGTGTTTTAACGAAATCTACATTTTCATGTTGAAACTTGTTCGACATCCACCAACTTTTAAGTCCTTGGCATATTACATAACCTTTTCCCTTCTCGGTCGCGCCCCATTTGTACTCAAATGATCTCACTTCCAGCCAGAAGACTGCATCTTCAAGAGGTTGCTGTTTGCACAGACTGTCTTCAAGATTACTTGCACAAAGTTGTTGGGAAAACCACTAATTACGTCATCATCAGGTCACGTGGCAACATTTCATTAAAAACGTTAAACCTCTCAGAACGCAAAGCCTTGAAATTTATAATTTGCGGTTGCTGAGAGAGCTTCTATGGGATGCAGCCTCTACTTCAAGCTGCAGGTCTATGAACTTGAAGTTTCAACCTACGCTACTATTTTAGCAAGTAACTGTTTCGTACATTCATTCACATTCCAGAGTCTTCTGCTGACCGGGGGGGGGGGGGGAACTTCCACGTATTGCGGTTTTGTAGCAATTATACCTGTAAACGTTTAGCCTTTAGCAAACGTTTAGCTCAAGATAAGCAATTCTACCTATGAAGAAAAATTTTATTTGTAAAATATTTCATTGTTCTTTTTATTTTATTAATAATTTCATGCTATTGTACTTAAGTTTCTGTTAAAAAATGAAATGCACATCTTGAATTTTCTCTATGCATCTCTGAAGCCTTCTGTATTCCAATTTACTTTATATAACTAGTAAACCACATAAATGTGACATGCAAGAATTAGATCTCGTAAAAGTGCACAATTTGTTGAAAAGATTTTTTTTTTTTTTTTTTTTTTTTTTTTGTCGTTGCGTTTTCCAGATATTTTGGTTACTGGTTTGAATTATGAAATGTTTGTACCTCGCTAGCATGGTAAATCGTTATTCGTTTTTCTTTTCTCCTTCCCCCCACCTTCCTATTCATGCAAAGAGAACTTAGATGCGTTGCTTAGCTACCAGCTCTTTAAAACATTTGACTATCAGTCTACTGCATTTCCATATCCCCTTGTACCGTCATCTTTTTATCTTTTGCTAAAACAAAAGAACGGACTATCAGAGACCAGTTGTTAAAAACATTTGACTGTCACTTATAGTTTCCCGTATACCCCCATTTCTGCAAGATAATTAACAATAAGATATTAGAGAGTTCTTGCCATGGCATGTTTTCTGATACGGTATCGGCTATTGTCATGTGGCTCGAATACGGTATGTATTGTAGCGTATGTTGCTGAGTAAGAGTTTCTGCACGAATTATTGGATATGGTACGTTAATGAGAACAGAAAATGGAGCAATTACTTGATATCGCAGCGTTCGGTGGCATTGATGTTGACTTATTAGAAGATTGATAATTCATAATATTAACAGACAAAGAAATATCCCACAAGGAGGCGTGGCAATTCGGGGACTAGATTTAAATCAATTTACGATGAATGCCGACTCTGTTTTGATAAAATGGCTCTACGACGGCTGGTACAGGCTTTACATGTACAGCCTAGAATTGTAACAAGAACGATATTCTGCTAGAGGTAAGTTTGAATAAACAATTTACAGCGTTCGTATGGATATACATTAGGTTATATTGTACTGAAAGTACATTTACTATTTCAGGAGTGGAAGTTTTTTTCATATATGTTCGGCGCCTAGCATATCCCAACAGGCTGTCTAATTTGGAAGCAGTTTTTGGCGTATCTTCTTCATATTTATCAGCAATAGCCAATGAAACGGTGAATATAATATATAGAAATAAAGGTTACTTATTAACAAATCTGGCTAACCTAACATGGCTTGACAGAAATCAATTACAATATTATGCACATGCTGTATCATTAAAGGGAGCACCTATAAGAAATTGTTGGGCCTTTTAGGTAGATGGCACAGCTTGAGAAGGTGATCCATTTGCCCCTTTATTGTACGGAAGGAAACATTTTTCCAGTTGCAGCTACCATATTTGCAACTGTTTCACTTATACAGTTGGATCTTCATGTGGGTTGGTCGAAATTACCTCCCTCATCAATATTAGATCATCATTAATGGTAAAACGTAATCATTCTTTGGTCATTTTGTAAGAGAAATGCTAACCGTGAAGCGTCACCTTAAATTGTCAATTATAGCGTGTCCGGTTATCGGTTATCTGTTTACAGTAAACGTGCGCATGTGCAGAACATCGCTCACGTGACATTAACGTTTACGGTAGCTGCCAAGAATACGAGCAAGAGCTCCCTAATGTTTATCTTCAAGTAGAGAGGAACAAATGTTGTAAGAACAGTTTGTACAAGAATAGAGAAGATTGAGCTCTGCGCATCAGATTTTTGGAAATTTTGTCTTCTGTTTGTTGAAGTGTTGCATCATCGGCATTAATGTATATTCTTTACAATAACATGTAACCGGCTTTTATCTATGGAGTAACATTATTTTCTTCTGCTTCTTCACAGGCATGTTCTTTTAGATCTTCAGTGCATTGGCTCAGTGGTTAGACCGCTTGGCTCTCACCAAGACGGCCGGGGTTCGATCCCAGGCGACCGCAAAGTGAGATTTGTGGTGGACAACACGGCGCTGGGGCGGGTTTTCTCCGGGACCTCCGGTTTCCACCGCCATCTCATTCCACCGATGCTCCATCTTCATCTCATGTATCATCAGTGTCACCGCCTGCGGTGCCGTATGTGGTAAAAGCGTATGTGGTTGCTGTGTTTATGTGGGCGACCCATATACACTCTTATACACTCATTTCGAGTGAACAGATCCACTAACAGAGCAGATAAAGAGTTCAAGCTTCTCTCCCCTTCATTCTCCGCTTGCCTTCTTGGTTTGAGCAGACAGTACTTATGCGATCTAGTCTACATTGCACCCACGTCACCTCTAAATCTGTTTTATTAATTTGCTTTCTAATCTGTTTTCTTGCTACAGGATGAGCTGGAGATTTGAAACTACGAGCATAACTCAAAACCAGATAGCGATAGAATATTAACTCCATTTCAAGGGGGGGGGGGTGTGGAACCATCTCCAAACTACGTTTTATATGGAAACACGTTTGAAAATTTTGATGTTCCCGCCCCCAAAAAAGCGCTAATGATAATGATTGAAATACCACATGTTTAACAAATTTTTATTACAAATGAAATACATATCCCAAATAAAAGCCAAAGCTGTTAGCTTAATGAGTAATATCATCATTATCTTTCTGTCACGTAATTTCCCTGTTACCATTTCGACGGTAATTGTAAATTGTTTCTATGAGAGATCCTCTATTTACTTCCTGTTAATCTGCATAAACATCATCTTGTTCTAGGTACAAGGGAATATGGGAATGCAGCAGGTCATAAATGACAGTGAAATGTTTTAAGGCTGGTTGCAAGGTGATGACTCTGAGTTCTGACATTCCTTTTTCTTATTACCAATTTTCTTGTAGATGTAAACTGCTTTAAGTGAAAGTCAAATGTTTTAAAACTGGTTGCTAGGTGATTGCACTGAAATTTCGCTCTCTTTGAATAAAAGATGAACAAGGACTTCACATAGGACAAGGAAATTTCTTAAAAAATAACAAATAGACATTAAACAAACCCCACCCCCCCAAAAAAAAATTGCAAAAAGATGCAAAATAAAAGTGGTCAATATTGGTTAATTTTTAAGAGAAATGAATTTATATTGCATTCTGCACTGTCTGTGATGACGCGGAAAAAAGATGACACTTCATCAAGTCACTTGGTGATTTAGAAATACTCCCGTCATTTGACACACGCTGTCACTCTGCTCCAAAGGCCGGACTTCATCCACTACGTACTGAATTTCCTATGTTTTGGAACCTCCTCAATTCAAAACAAACAAAAAATCTTACGTGGACACTCACATGACTCTCTACTCACTCTTCTAAAAGCGTTCTTAAAACCGTCTATTCTTTGTCTACATTATGTTAATGAAGACAAACGTTGGTACAAATTGTTTTCATACATACTTGCATGTAAGGAGGATGAAAATATGGACATTCACTAAATTTAAGTGATTAGGACTTTTTTTTAGAATTTTTTTAGAATTTTTCGTTTACTTATTTTACCTCCTTTTCATTGCTTACGTATGATTATTGTATTTTTACATATGTACACTATACACATAAGCACCCATGCCCAAGGCGGTACTCGAACCCGCCAACCTCTACGCGGCGGGCGCTAGAGATATACTCACTAGCGACCATGGCTGCGAGGGCCGGGTAGGTGTAGTATTAGGATTGCTACGGAGGGAATTCGGCACTGCGACCAATCTTGATCTGCACCATTGCCCCCAGGAGGGGCATCCCCGGGAGGAAGGATGAGGTGAGAGGAGACAGAGGTTGGCCGTCCCAAGGAGCCACGACAGTGTAGAGGGCAGGGTCCCTATATTTTACTTGGAAACCTTCCCGGTAGGCCAGGATAATGGACATCCCACTACTGTGGTTCGAAGACGGTCCCAGCAACCGGTTCGCAGACCGGCAGCCGACTTACCGCAGGAGGAAGTAGTTTTCCTCAGAGCATATCATCCTGTCATACACCACCGAGACACTCACCGACACTCCTACCCTGAAAGAAACCCCCGAAAAAACCCCGGGCCTCCCGAATACAGGCCACAGACGAAACTGCCTGAGCCATCCCGCTCGGTGAGTTAAGCGATAGTCAAATCTTTTAAGAGGCTGGTTGGTATGTGAAGGCTTTCACATTCCATTCACTTTGCATGGTCAGGACCAAAAACAAACAATAACTTCCTATTTGACAAAAGTATAAATATTTGATAAAACAAACCAATAACGTGGATTATCTCAGAAATTGTTATTTACAAAGAAAGGATACTTGACACCAATTGTATGCTTTAATTTGTGCAGTGAGATTTTACGGTTATACAAAAGTTATTCAGAATGAAGAGGGCTTTCTATTTCCGGTTGCCAACTGTGGTCTTTGGCCTAATTCTGCTCTCTGTAGCCATGACATTGCAATGACTCATGTAGGCCGTGACTGCGCTAGGTGAGCAACTTTGCGTGAGCCACGTAATTGCTATACTTAAAGGTAAATTAATTGTAAAAACAATCCTTAAAACCATAACATTTCTTTCATCAATACCATAATAAGCAAATATTTAAATTAACAATCAAGTTTATATAGTTAATAATAACATCAGATGCAACAAACATAAAATTATATATATGTATGTATGTATGTATGTATGTATGTATGTATGTATGTATGTATGTATGTATGTATGTATGTATGTATGTATGTATGTATGTATGTATGTATGTATGTATGTATGTATGTATGTATGTATGTATGTATGTATGTATGTATGTATGTATGTATGTATGTATGTATGTATGTATGTATGTATGTATGTATGTATGTATGTATGTATGTATGTATGTATGTATGTATGTATGCATGCATGCGTGTGTGTGTGTGTGTGTGTGTGTGTGTGTGTGTGTGTGTGTGTGTGTGTGTGTGTGTGTGTGTGTGTGTGTGTGTGTGTGTGTGTGTGTGTGTGTGTGTGTGTGTGTGAAACGCATTACAAAATCTACAGAGTATGACGAGCTAAATCGCGCTGTGTTCGAGTGGTTTGTTAGTGCGCGCGCTAAAGGATTTCCCATTTCTGGACCATTGCTTCAGACTCAAGCTTTAGAAACAGAAAGCCAATTAGACAAAAGCAATTTCACAGCTTCCACAGGATGCCTCGATAGTCTCAAACATCGACATAACAGTGTTTTGAATGCTATGTGTGTTGAAGGAAATGATGTTGATATGTAGACAGTTGCAGATTGTAAAAGGAAATTTGAAAACAGAGAAACTAGGCAATAAATTACAATTATTATATGTAAGTTGAAAACATACTACATAATACATATCAGCCTATTATGTTTACATTTAATTTATTACTCCTTCACTATAAACCTGTGCGACTATTTCGTAATTTATTTGTATTCAAACACAACCCTCTGTTAGATGGAAAGCTGTGTAAACGGAAAGTAAATTCCGGAACGATCGCGTTCCGTTTTAGAGAGGTTTTACTGTTGCAGCTTTTATACATATTAGAATAGCAATTGCAAACTAACGTAGACAGGCAACAATGCTTACCAGCGTAAACGGCAATTGTTGATGCAGCTGCCACCAACAGCAGCAGCATGGTAGCGGTACTCATGGTAACGTCACGGTTAAACAAAACACAAGCGGTATGTTGACACTAAAACGTTGACAGAAGTTGTGCTAACAAACCACCTTCGTATTTCAGTTTTAAGAGCGAAGGGGCCCGCCAAGCGATCTCAGCCGAAAGCTCGCGATACTTGCCGAAGCGCTCCAGTGATGATTTCACGGTCCGCTAAAAGTTCGTGATTTCTGTTTGTCTTTCCTTCCTTCCAACAAGGAAATCGCGGAAAAGTTGGTGAAAAATGGTCGGTTTGGCGTTTCAAGGTTTCTAAATGAGGCAATAATATTTATACCATCATAAATTGAATTACGAATTATACCGTCATTTTTATTAACAGCACGTTATGTTCACTCATCTCTTTGGATATGTAAGTCACTACATGATTAACCTCGTGCACTTGCACACATTACTTACGTATAGGAAATAGACCAAGAATGATATTCGACATAAAAATTGGGTACCCAAATATATGTTTCGATAGTCCCAGAACGCATAAATAACAGTTTTACAAAAATATCTGTGTGTGTGTGTGTGTGTGTGTGTGTGTGTGTGTGTGTGTGTGTGTGTGTGTGTGTGTGTGTGTGTGTGTGTGTGTGTGTGTGTGAGTGAGAGAGAGACAGAGAGGGAGAGAGAGAGTTAAAAACCAGATTTTGCTTTCAGGTTCAGCATTTTCTAAGATTTTCAATACACGCAGATTTTAAAACAAGCTACCACCTAAGTGCAATCGAACATTGAGTTTTTCTTAACAATGGTTCCAACGATTTTAATTAAATTATCCCATGCTTAAGATATTTTCATGACAAATGAAACCTATACCAAATGTCAACTTACTTTTTCCGAAATTTGAAAATAATTTTTGTGTGAAATGCTGTAGGTACTCAATCTATACCAAAAAAGGTGTTGGAAACAGAAAAAATGAAAATCTCGGTGTTTACTCATATAACCTACCCTACTCACACTTGTGCAAAATATTCTTCAAGATGCTTGTTCTTCTATCTACTTCATGTTCATCAGGATAAACATTTGTACAAATGGTGTAATTACATTGTATTTCATGGAAATTCTGTAGACTTAAGAGACAGTTACATTTTTAATTCCCTTCCCTGTCCATAGATACGACAATACACATATTAACACGAATATTTGTACATGTCCAATAACGCTGTGTTTCTTTGTTACTAGGTGAAATACCTGACGTGGACTATGGATAAAGGGTATATCTCTGTTACATTTAGACTTAGGTTGCACTTGTCCGATACCAGGCGACCCGGATTCGATCCCACGTGACCGCAAAGTAAGAACACGGCGCTGGAGCGGGTTTTCTCCGGCACCTCCGGTTTCCCCTGCCATCTCATTCCACCGGTGCTTCATCTTCATCTCATGTACCATCATTGTCACCGCCTGCGGTGCCATATGTAGTAAAAGCGGGCGTTAAACACTACACATTTCATTACACACACACTTATCCGATAGCCTTGTGTTACTTTGTTACTAGCTGAATCAACCGACGTTGTTTGTGTTTTGACAGTTTACCCCTATAACATTTAGACTTGCATTGTACTTGCCCAGTAGCCTTGTGTTTCTTTGTTACTAACTGAAATATCCAACGGTGTCTGTATTTTGACAGCGTATCTCAATAATATTGGACTTGGGTTGCACTTGCACAATGGCCTCGTGTTTCTTTGTTGCTAGCAAATACTCGACATTGTCTGTGTACTAACAGATTACTTCTATAACACTTTAACTTGAATTGCACTCGTCCAGTAATTCTATGTTTCTTTTTATTAGCTGAAGTACCAGACATTGTGCATGATTTGACAGTTTATCTTAACATCTAGACTTAGTAGTACCTGTCCAACAGTCTTGTGTTACTTTGTTACTAGATGAACTAATCGACGTTGTCCGTGGTTTGACAATATATCTCTACAGCATTTAGACTTAAGTTGTACTTGTCCAACAGCCTTGTGTGTCTTTCTTACCAGATGAAATACCTGACGTTATCCGTGGTTTGACAATATATCTCTACAACATTTAGACTTAAGTTGTACTTGTCCAGCAGCCTTGTGTGTCTTTGTTACCAGGTGAAATACCTGACGTTATCCGTGGTTTGACAATGTATCTCTACAACATTTAGACTTAAGTTGTACTTGTCCAGCAGCCTTGTGTGTCTTTGTTACCAGATGAAATACCTGACGTTATCCGTGGTTTGACAATATATCTCTACAGCATTTAGACTTAAGTTGTACTTGTCTAACAACTTTGTGTGACTTTGTTACTAGCAGAAAGCACAGCCGTGGTTTGACGGTTTATTTCTACAACATTTAGGCTTAGGCTGCATATGTCTAATAGACTTGTTCTACTTTGTTGGTAGCTGAAATACCCGACGTTGCATGTAGTTTAAGGTTTATTCCTACAACTTTTAGACTGAGGTGAGCTTCCCTCTTATCGTTCAGTATACATTTGTAAAGACGAAATAGGAGCTGAATCTTTCCTGGCGGCGTATATGTTCTAGACGTTCTCGGGCTTCGAGCCAGGTAAGCAGATGTTGTGACATCGACATCGACATTGAAGCCCGAGAACGTCTAGAACATTTGTAAAGACGTTTAAGGAACACTACACAAGACACTCAGAGGGTTAATTGGAATTCTCAGAACACAAAAATTTACAAGAAGGCTGCTTTTAAAGTTAGGACCGAGAGTGATGCTATTGCAATAGCCATACTATTGCAAAAAATTGATTTAGTGGATCAGCTTCATTCACAAATTAGTTAAAGCAGTATTTGCAGCGTGTCTCTACACCTTCCCCAATTGTTTTACATGTTTATATTTTTACGGACACTCCTCAACATAACAGGCGCCTACAACGCCACCCTAACACCAAGAACGTTAGTTTAAGTACGCAAAGTGTTTAAGTAGCAGACACACACTCGCCCAACGCCGGCACTTCAGAAATGAAAATTACATAAAATGGAGTGACTAAAAGCCCCTGAAAGTAAAGTATGGAACCTGGTGACCAAGGAAAGGCTTTGCTCAGATTGGGCGGTTGAACCCGGAAACTTCTGAATGTTGTTATATTTCATCTATTTTCTTACGTGGTCTTCTATTAAGTATTTTGTTTGCCGCAAGTTTTGTTCCAAATGAAGTTTGTTTATATGCTAACAGATACTTTCTAATGTTCTACGAGTTGATTGACGTGTACTTTGTTCCATTTGCTCTGATAGTTTGTTAATCAACATCATTTAAACATATTGTGTTGATTCAAAAATTAATTTGACAAGAGAACCGTTCTGGCCTATAACGCCTTAACATTTCGAATCGTCATTAATCTCTAAACAATTTGAAGATCGGCTTAGAAATGGATTTGGCGAAATCCCATCTAAGACAATTTATAATGGGTACAGTGGCTCAAAAGAAATCTTTTTTCTTATGAGTTTCAAAAAGGACATGCCCAAGAAATTTGGTTATGACGTAGATATTGCCGCTATTCGACAACGCCTTTAGAAGACCCATGGAAAACTTATGGATTTATTGGACATAGGTGTAAGCCAAATCAAAAGTATTTTACATCAACAGTTAGACGTGAGAAAATTTTGTTGTCAATGAATTCTACATAAACTGACCCCCGAACAAAACCAGCAACGTAATAATTGGTTCAGAACAATTCCAATACAACACTTCAGGATTAGTTTGGAATATATTTACTAGTAATAAATCTTAGATCTGTTGTTATGATACAGAAAACAAAAGTCAATCGTTTCAGTTGGTATTTGGAGCGCAATCAAAGTGTGCAAAACTCCCACGAATTCGTAGTTCTGGTAAGAAGATAATTGTCATAGTGCTACTACAGTATTAGAAGACAGGTGTGCTGTTACCATTGATCGGTACACATGTCTGTTTACAGCAAGCTTTGTGTAAAAGGTCGTGAAACACGCGCCTAAAAACTAATTTTATATCACCACAACGCATCATTGCAACTAGTAAAACTAACAACTGAATATCTGGATTTCCTAAAGGTTACCACCATGGATACATCCCTCTTCTAGCACTTTATGATTTTGTTGTTGTTTATACACATGAAATTCGTGGAATAATTTTTTTCTTTAAAGATAAGTTTCCATTTCTTCTTCTTCTTCTTCTTCTTCTTCTTCTTCTTCTTCTTCTTCTTCTTCTTCTTCTTCTTCTTCTTCTTCTTCTGCTTCTTCTTCTTCTTCTTCTTCTTCTTCTTCTTCTTCTTCTTCTTCTTCTTCTTCTTCTTCTTCTTCTTCTTCTTCTTCTTCTTCTTCTTCTTCTTCTTCTTCTCTTCTTCTTCTTCTTCTTCTTCTTCTTCTTCTTCTTCTTCTTCTTCTTCTTCTTCTTCTTCTTCTTCTTCTTCTTCTTCTTCTTCTTCTTCTTCTTCTTCTTCTTCTTCTTCTTCTTCTTCTTCTTCTTCTTCTTCTTCTTCTTC